>VDFB02000008.1:264018987-264119698 GCA_007258455.2 Sequoia sempervirens | reverse complement strand
AAAGGAATTGTTGAACACCATGCTATGAACAATTACTTTAAAGTGGAAATGATATATGCCAATTGATTGAAGGTCAATGAGAGATTATTTGAAAAGCCTTATTACAAACATATGTTTCCAAATAAAGCTACTTCATGCAAAAAGAGGGTGCCACCACATGCAATCCAAAGATAACACATAAGGGATCCATGCTACAATGAAATAATAGAGCTTGGAATCACCATCATTCCCCAAATACCTCATGGAACATTGAACACAATGGAGGAATGACACATAGAGAGATAGAAGACAAACAATCCTTTTGGGTCAACATGAAAGAGACCAAAATGTCTCAATGCCTTGCATTGTCCTCAAAAGGAAAACACAAGATAATAAAAGGACAATTTTTATGGTAGTTATAATAATGTAGATACAAATACAAGAATGTCGCAATGGATTCATTTCCTTTGTATCCTTGTACCAATGAAGTAAAAAGGGTCATCCAAAGAAATCTCACAAACACAAAGACATACCAAGCAACACAATACATGGACTACATTATGCACATGCAATCACAAAGAACATAGAAAGACTGTAAGAAAGCTAGTATGACACATGCAAGCCAACCTAAACCAAGTCATTTGCATACCAATATTGTTCATCATATGCAGAAGGAAAATAACTAGCCAAAGGGGCAACAACAAGTGTCGTACTAGGATAATCACTGGTTTCAACATGTGGTGATGCACTCTTTTGAGGAGGATCATCACGGTTACACCCATCCAAGTTCATGGAAGAGGAAAATAATAAATTCAGCTCACTATGCACTTCCTCATCATAGTTCATGGAGATGTTGATGATAATGAATGTCTTTTCTTGGCTTTAAAAGATGGATTTGGTTCTACTAACTCTGAATTTTTTGTGAAAGAAAGTGTTTCAGAGAAAAAGGATAAAGTTGGAGGTACTTTGAAATCTTATTTTCATGTTAGACAAGATAAGAACAATTGGGTTATTGACAATGGTTGCTCAAATCATATAACTAGACATGAGTAAGTTTATTAAGCTTGAAAAATATGATAGAGGACTTGTTAAATTTGGAGATGATTTAGGTGCTAACATTTGTGGAACAGGTTCAATCAGTTTTGATGGAAAGCATAATATTGAATATGTTTACTATGTTAAAGATTTAAGGAATAACCTCTTGAGTGTTGTACAAGTGTGTAGCAAAGGATACAATCTTATGTTTCAGGATGATGGATGTGAGATTAGAAAAGGGTATGAAATTATGATTGCTACTGGAAAAAGAATAGATGGAAATATCTATCAGATCAAGGGTGTTGATGGTCACTATTTTATGAATTAGATTAATGATAGCTGGCTATGACACATGAGAATGTGTCACATTAATTTTGATAACCTGGTTAGAATTAGTTCAATTTAAGTAGTGAGAGATTTTCCAAGCATTGTAAAGCCTATCAATGTTGTTTGTAAAAATTGTCAATTTAGAAAACAAACTAGAAGTAGTTTCAAGGGAAAATAACAATCTTCTATTGGACTGTTGGAATAGGTACACACAAACCTTTGTGATTGATAAGTATTCAAGGTGAAAGGTATTTCATGATTTTGATTGATGATTACTCTAGAATGAAAAAGGTTACCTTTCTTAGAGAAAAATTTGAATCTCTAGATAGATTCAAAGCATTCAAAGTCATGGTTGAAAATGAGATGGATTTGAAGATAAAATATTTGAGGTCTGATAGAGGTGGAGAGTTCACCTCCAATGAATTTAACATGTTTTATGAGAATCATGGCATAAAAAGGCACTCGTCTACCCCCAGGAATCCTCAAAAAAATGGATTGGTTGAAAGGAAAAATAGGACTATTCAAGAAGTTGCAATGAATATGATGAAAGAAACTAACCTATCAAAAGTCTATTGGAGAGAAGTAATTCATACTACTATTTACATACTTAACAAAGTTCAAGCAAAAACTAACAACACAAAGACTCTAGGCTATAAGTTGTGGTACAGAAGGATTCCTACTATCAATTACTTTAGAATCTTTGGAAGAAAATGCTATATCAAAAGAGATAATGAAAACTTAGGAAAGTTTGATGCAAGGTCTGATGAAGGTACATCTTTCTTGGATATTCTACTAAAATCAAATCTTACAAATGTTACAATAAAATATTGAGAAAGATTATTGATAGTTCAAGTGTCAAGGTTGATGAAGATTTGAGGAATTCCATGGTAATGGATGGATATGAGTCAGATGAGCCTACTTGTAGAGAAGAAGAAGAAAAAGCTAAGGAAAAAGAAGTGCAAAATCAAGAGGAAGAAGCTCTGAAAAAGACCCCTAAGTATGTACAGAAAAATCATTCTGAAGAATAGATCATTGGAGACAAAAGCAAAGGCATGTTGACAAGAAGAAGAGCTGCAAAAGTAGAGGTAAATTTATGTTTACTTTCTAATGTTGAACCTAAAATAATGAGTGAGGCATATAAATATGAACATTGGATGAAAGCAATAGAAGAAGAGCTTGAGTTAGAGGAATAATGGGAAACTTAGAATTTGTTCCCTGGGAACTTGAAAGCAAAACATTAATGGAACTAAGTGGGTGTTAAAACCAAACTGGTAAAGGAATAGAATTGGTAAAGAAGCTCAAAAGGAAAAATAGTATTAAGACTATACACAAGTTAAGGAAGGAATAAACTTATTGAGGAGATATTAAGTCTTCTATAAGCTAGAATGGAAACAGTCAGGATTTTTGGGAATTTGCAACACATAAAGACTTTTAAAAGTTTATTAGATGGATGTGAAGTTTGCTGAATGGAGAAATTATGAAGAAGGTTTCATGGAACAGCTAAAGGTTTGGTATCAAAGTAAGCCCTAATATAATTGCGCAGATTGAACAAGGCATTATATGGATTGAAGCAAGCTCCTAGAGCTTGGTATGCAAGGTTGGAAAGATATTTGATACATCAAGGATTCAATAAGGGTACTGCAGATAGTAATCTTTACTTTAAGGCTGAGAAAGATCAAACCTTTATGGGTATGTGCAGGATCATGATGGGGCTGCAAGGTATTGATACTGATGCGTATGCAGGCCATGGAACATTTTTTAAAATTGATGAAACGAAAAAGGTTTTTAAAGAAGATTCTTAGCTTTCCACAAATATAAATTATTTTTTACTTTGAATTTAATAAATAATTAGTATTCATTTACTATTTGAATTATGACTAAAGTCCTGATTGATAGGCTAATTGAAAAACATCTATAGTTTTCAAACAATATCACATTTTCTGAACCCAAAACATGTGTCACATTCTATGCTTTGCATATTATAAGATTAAAAAAAAAAATGAATTACATGAAGTTTTCACCAAGTAAAGGTGGTTAGGCATACAATTTTTTTTATATTTTTTAAAAGTTGTAATAAAAAATTCATAATTAATCATTTACTTGGAGAAAAATTACAAAAAAAAAGCATCACATTGGGACATGAATCCTCTACTTATATCTAAAATCTTATAAAAAAATATTATCATTTTATTGTGGTTAGGGTGGTCAGACAGACACCTGGTTCATATTTTTTCCCTAAAATTTAAGTACTACTATATTGAAATTTCAAATTTTCACCAAATAGATGTTTTTTTAAATAAACCTAGTAGTTTAGAAACTACATTCAATTTGCTATAGATTTTATTCTTACATATTTTTGAAATAATATAGATAACTTATTCAAATTTTTACATCGAGTTGCCTAACTTTGATTTTTTTGAATTTTTCGCCAATTAAGGGCCTATTTTTTCCATGATAATCCTGCATGTATACTTATAGTGGTTGCATATGTTGATGATATAATCTTTGGAGGAAATGAAGCTATGTGCAAGAAATTTACAAAAGAGATGCATAAAGAGTTTGAGATGTCTATGTTTGGGGAGATGAATTTCTTCCTTGGGATACAAATCAATCAAATAGATAAAGTCATATTCATTTCACAATCAAAGTATGTTAAAGAGATGTTAAATAAGTTTGGAAGGGAAGGCTCCAAACCGGTATGTACTCCTATGGTTACTAGTTGCAAACTGAGTAAGGATGATGAATTTCTTAAGGCTGATTGGAGCAAGTATAGATCTATGATTGGTGGATAGCTATACCTAACTACTACTAGACTAGATATCATGCATGCAGTTTGTCTTGTGTCTAGATTTCAAGAAGACACTAAAGAGACAAATTTTGCAATAGTGAAGAGGACAAATATTTGAAGGGAACTCTATATTATGGCTTGTGGTATCCTGAGGATACCGATTTCGCATTGAGTGCTTACATAGATGCATATTGAGTTGGTTGTGTGCATGATAGGAAAAGTAAAAGTGATGGTGCATTCTTTCTTGGATGGAAATTAATATCATGGTTAAGCAAGAAACAAGATTTGTTTCTTTATATATTGCATAGGTTGAGTATATTGTAGCAACATCTTGCTATACATAGGTGTTGTGGATGAGACATACATTGAAGGATATCAAAGTAGTGTATGATGATCCTATTTCTATCTTAAATTATCATAATACAAGTGCAATCAACATTTCAAAGAATCCAGTCATGCATTCAAGAACAAATAATATATCAATTAGGTATCACTTTTTGAGAGAGAAGGTTGTGGAGAAAGAAGTGAAGCTTGAATATGTACCTACAAAGGATCAGATTATTGAAATATTTACTAAGGTTCTTCCTAAGGATACTTTTGAGTATCTTCAAGAGAAGTTGGGGGTTATTACCTCTCCTTCATTGAAGTAGATGCATATGGAGATGCATTAGTCCAGTGGATCTATAGATTCATTCCTTTTTAGACTGATGTTGGTGGCTACCTCTTAGGGGCAGTAGATAGTGACATTGTTACAGTATTGAATATATGTCAAGTCATTTTACATAGGTCACTAAGTTGATTTGGTGTGTACTCATAAGGGGGATTATTTAGAGTAGTTGCAAGTATCTTGGTAATATGTCAAAGGGGGAGAATAATGAAAAATATTTTATCCTTTACGAATGATGTCAAAGGGGGGGAGAAAGAGAAGTCATGTGAAAAATTTTGTATACACAAAGGGAGAATGAGACATGAAAAAGGAAAGTATCAAAGTGGAAGAGAGTGTAATGATTTGTGCAAGGGGGAGAAAAGAGAAAAGGAAATAGGTATGTTTATAGTTGTTGTGTCTTTGATGGTTTTTCAAATCTTGTGTTGTCATCAATGAAAAAAAGGAAGATTGTTGCAAGTATGAAGGTGTTGTCATTGATGTCAACAAATGTGTGTTGTCATTGGTGATAGTTGTGTAGTGGCTAAGAGAGATTATCACGTTAATTAGTTGAATTATGTTTTCATCAATTAATTCTATTATGTTAACCTATTGTGTCACTTTGATAAGCTTTTATTTATGGTTTAGATGTCAAGAATATCAAAAAATTTGATAAAACAAGGAAACAGGGTGTTGCAGAGGTGTTATGGCTTGCAGAGGTATTCCAGTTTTTCTTTGCATTTCTTCTAGGTTGAAGATCTACTTGTGTGGTTTGGATATGTATTTTAGAGGTGCTTGGATTTTTTATATCCAAAATTTTGGCTTTTGGATCAATAGTAAGAGGAAGTTATGTTCACCAGTGTGTGAACTGGTTTTGTAGTGTTTCTTATAAAGGTGTTTGGGGGGTATGTGCAAGATCGTGATGGGCCAAAAAGTGGCGATATGATGCGTATTTATATGGTATGTGACTAATGACTTTTTTTTTACCCAAAATTGATGAAATGAAAAGGATTTTTAAAGGATATTCTCAGCTTTCCACCAATATAAATTATGCTTTACTTTGAATTTAATAAATAATTATTATTCATTTTCTATTTGAATTACAACTAACGTCCTAATTGATAAGCTAATTGAAAAACATCTATAACTTTCAAATGGTATCACATTTTTGGAATCCAAAATGCATCACATTCCTATACTTTTCATACTATAGGATTAAAAAGAAAATAAAATTCCAATGGAGTTTGACCAAGTTAAGGTGGTTAGATTTATGCAGAACATATTTTTTAAAGTTGTAATAAAAATTCATAATTAATTTATTTGCTTGGAAAAATTATAAAATAGGCATCACATACGGACATGGATTCCTCTACTTATATCTAAAATCTTATAAAAATATTTTTCATTTTATTGTAGTTAAGTTTGGTGGGAATAGGACACCTACTTCTTATTTTTCTAAAATTTAAGTACTACCACTAGTACAAAAACAACAATATATGACTAAATAAACTACTAAAAATTGCATATAAATGACTAATTTTGGTCACGTGACCATTAGTAGTTTATTGCCGGTCATTTATAACACAAGCAAATTTATGACTAAACTATTTGTCATTTATCTAGTCATTGATTTAGTCATTGATCTAGTCGTAAATTTAGTTATTGATTGTTGTTAATTGGTCATTTATTTAGTCATGGTAGTGATTTATTTAGTCATATATTTAGTCATTAATGTATTCATATATTTATTCATTAATTTAGTCATTTTATTTAGTCATAGTAGTCATTTATTTAGTCATGGTAGTCATTATAGTCATTTATTTAGTCATGGTTTAGTCATTTATTTAGTCATGTTAATTATTTATTTAGTCATTTATGAACTTTCAGATGTGTATGCAAAATCTTATGTTTGGAGAATGCTATTACAATAACTAGTCTATGAAATTGCAAACCAAGAGAAAATTCTGTTGTGATTGAATAATATAAAACTTTAAAGTTCTTATGTTATTAAAACTTCAAAAAATTTGGGATTGAAACAACATTGGAAAATAATTCTCTATATATTCAAACTGTATATAAAATATGTTACAAAGAACTCTATATATAGAGTTTCGAATACAAAATCTTTTGCAGTATACAAACTACTGATTTATTATACTTTTAAAATTGAAAAAAAACTAAAACTAAATGGTGTGAATGTATGTCTTCAGTGATGCCATTGTTGCACATGAGATGGGCAGTAAATGCATCTAGTAAGGCGCTGGTTTTGCATTTTCTCCTTACTCTGTACCTATCCACAATCAAAAAATAAACATATTACTAGGTAGCATAAACAATGAATATCTTAAAAGTAGATACCCATAAGCATTAGAGTAAGTCTAATAAATAAAAATGCATAGAATTAATGATATTACAAAAGAAATACATTTGCAAAATAATTAATATTAGAGTGATATCTTAAATATTACTAGTTTATCAAAGCAATATCTCCTTGCTATGTACTGTCCATAAACATATTACTAAATAGTTGTAAAAAATGAATATCTTAAATGCAGATACCCATAAGCATTAGAGTAAGTCTAATAAATAAAAATGCATAGAATTAATGATATTGCAAAAGAAATGCATTTGCAAAAGAATAAATATCAAAGTAATATCTTAAATATATTACTAGATTATCAAAGTAAGTCTAATAAATAAAAAATTAATAGAATTAGTGATATTGCAAAAGAAATGTATTTGAAAAAGAAATAATCTCTACTTTTTCGATTTTGGATTCAATTATTGTATTATTCTTTAAATCAAATCACCACAATATCTTGAAAAATTAAATTTCATTATAAATTTAAATTAAATTCTAATTTCTAATTTAACAATAACTAATTTAGATATAAAAGCAACCTTTCTTTTTTAGTTTTTCCTTTCTAATGAAAAAATAAAATAAAAAAAATAAAGATTGCTTAAAAAAACTAAGCTAGTAATAAAATTATTTAAGAAATTTCATTATAAATTTAAATTAAATTCTAAGTTCTAATTTAACAATTACTAATTTAGATATAAAAGCAACATTTCCTTTTTAGTTTTTCTTTTCTAATGAAAAAGAAAAACTAAAAATAAAAGATGCTTCAAAAAAACTAAGCTAGTAATAAAATTATTTAAGAAAACTAAAACTTCAGTTTTATTCTAAATTTAAAATTAGTTTCTAATTTCTAATTTAACAATTACTAATTTTAGATATAAAGCAGCCTTTCTTTTTTTGTTTTTATTTTCTAATGAAAGAAAAAGAAAAAATAAAAGATTGCTTAAAAAAAATTAAGCTAGTAATAAAAGTATTTAAGAAAAAACTAAAGAAACTTCAATTTTATTCTAAATTTAAAATTAAATTCTATTTCTAATTTAACAATTACTAATTTAAGATATAAAGAACCTTTTCTTTTTTATTTTTTATTTTCTAATGAAAAATAAAAACTAAAAAAGAAAGATTGCTTCGAAAAAAACTAAGCTAGTAATTAAATTATTTAGGAAAAACTAAAAAAAATATTAGAATATCTCTTGATAACTAAAATTCTATTGTAATAAAATTATTTAAGAAAAACTAAAAACTTCAAAAAAACTTAAATGTATATTATCAGTAGTGAATGGAAGATACACTATGAAGCTGTGAATATGCTTGAAATTATTGAAAGCACTGTGAGAATAAAATGGGTTCAAGAATACAAGCCTAGATTATTTACAAAATCTACTTCAAGAACAAAATCTGAAAAATGAATGAAAATAGGCCAGACATTTCAGGAAATGTCAAAAGTTGTGATATTAAGTGGAAAGAAGCTGAAACAAAGCCCTCTATTAAAATCAAGATTTCCAATAAATATAATAATTCTCTCAGTTATGAAGGCCCTCTATTAAAATCAAGATTTGCAATAAATATAATAAGTATCTCAGTTATAAAGGTGCTCTCTAGGAATTCAGACACACTTTAGTTGCTCCCAGGTCCAATCTGTCATTCATCCCATTCACAATTAGGCACTTTACTTAGATGAAGAGCATAAAAGAAAATTAAAAAAATAATTTCAGGGCATGCCATTTATATAATTTTTTAAGTTTCCTTTGTGGAAACGTCAAGTATACAAAATTTTGTTTTATTGAGTATTGTGTCTCTACCACACAGCCATGAGGAAGAGAAAATGAACATAAAGAAAAATATCTAGAATTCTATGAAGGTTATGACCATTAGAACACAGAAAGCTTTCAAAATAATGAAAATAATAAGTTGAGAGTGCAAAGTTTTATATTTTCTATAGAAAGAAAGTAACCCATCAAGATTTGTGCAGGGAGATACAAGGGTTTTTATCATATTGTCTCTACTGAGCTTGAATTGAGCCTATTCTCATAGAAATTTAAGAGATAAGAATAATGAAACTTACACAAGATTGTTGTAAAGGAGACACCCTCCAATGTCTTTAGAAATGAGCCTCAAAGATACTCCAATGGCAATCAAACAAAGAGGAGAGATATCAACAAATGGTAAGCAAAGGAAATACAACAAAAAAATACTCAGTCGCGACCAAGTGAGCTCAATAAAATGCTTCAAAATGGAGAATAATTTTCAGTTTCAAAACCAAAGACTTACCTCTGCAAGATTTTTTTTCTTCAGGAAAATCATTAGAAACAACAAAATGCCTCACCATTCCACTCTCAAAACCTACCCAGGCATGGTGGTGTTGAGTTTTCTCCAAAATACAAGTGAAAAATGGAATGAGTTTCTTCTCCAAAAATACAAGTGAAAAATGAAATGAGATTAGGGCTCGGTTTCTTTTTGATTTAGGGTTTTTTCATTACCCTAGGCCCAATGGTTTATTTTTCACATTATATTAAAGAAAGTAGGTACCTTTTTATGATTTTTATTAGAAAAATCAAATACCATCGCCCACTTTCCCACTTCTTTACTTCATTTGATTTTGATTTCAAAATTAAATCTCTCGCTTTTAAATATATTATAATATTATATTTATATTATACTATTTATATTATATTATATTATATTATATTATATTATATTATATTATATTATATTATTATATAATATAAATATTATATTATATTATAATATAGCAATTATATTATATTATTATATAATATATTGTTATATTACATTATAATATAATATATTGTTATATTATATTATTATATAATATATTATATATATAATAATAATATAATATTATATAATAATATATATTATATAATATCATATTATATTATAATTTATTATTATAATATATTGTATTGTAATATAATATATTATTATTATTATATTATATTATATATACAATGCACTCCTTCAATTCAATTTTTTTTTTAATTAACCACTAAATATTATATTGTCTAATTTTTATGTGTGACCAATTATTTAGTCATTTTTATTTGTGTGACTAATTATTTAGTCATCTTTATTTGTGTTTTGAAATGAAAGATAGCCCTCAAAATGCAATTGGATTGTTTAAATCATATTTTATTAGTGAAATTGACCAGAATTGCTCTTTGATACATTTGACATGCTAACACAATAGGAAAATCAAACTGAGTTTCAAATCATAGTTAAAAACATTAATGATTCATTAACATAATGAGTAATAAAAGTTAAAGAATGTAAATGTTAATTTTTTTTATAAAATATGTGAAGGCCTTAAGACTGCACCGAGAACCAATGCATTCCACACAATAGGTATTTTTGGTGCATCAGACAACCTAGGCGGCCAAATGGCCCACTTAGGTTGGAGTCCCATGAAGGGGGCTTAAGCTCTATGGATTATGATCAAATTCAAAAGAAAAAAGGATAGAGTAATAGTCATTTATCTAGTCATTAATTTAGTTAATTATTTAGTCATTTTTATTTGTCTAATATTAGTCATTTAGTTGTGATTTTACCCGATGACCAGATTAGTCACTTATAAATGACCAAATTAGTCATTTATTTTCCAAATTCTACTAGTGTTAGTCATGTGACTAAAATATTTAGTCACGTGACTAAAATTTTTAGTCACGTGACTAAAAGTTTTAGTCACGTAGTCATTTATTTGCCAAATTCTACTAGTGTACTACATTGAAATTTCAAATTTTCACCAAATAGCTTTTTCTAAAAAAAAAAAATAAACCTAGTAGTTTAGAAACTACATTCAATTTTCTACAAATTCTATTCTTACATATTTTTGAAATAATATAGATAACTTCTTCAAATTTTTACGTCAAGTTTCCTAACTTTTATTTTTTTCAATTTTTTGCCACTTAAGGGCCTGTTTTTTCCATGATGATCCTGCACATACCCTGGGAGAAATATTTTTATCTATGTTTCTCTATAGTTTCTCTTCAATTCTTGTGATTCTAAAGGTATGTTGATGATGTTTATCTCTTCCTTGTGTCAATAGGACTCATGGTTTGGTGCTCTGAAAGATGGATTTTAGTGTTGCAATGTTTGGTAGTGTAGTCTAAGTGTACAAGATGTGTACATTCTGGAGGTGCGAGTTGTTGTGAAGGAGTTTGATGAATTTCATGGTAATAGAAGAATATTATAGATCATGATGAAGCATGGTATGTGGTTTGTAATTCATCCTTGGATTTGAGGAAGAGTGTAATTCAAAGTTTAATGGTGTTTGCACAAGTGACAACCAACCTGGTGTTTACACTACATTCGAAGATAATTGAGCATTAATGAAGGTGTAGTATGGTGTGTGAGAATTAATTTGGGCCCTTGTTAAGTTTTTTATTGGTCCATTTTCATTCCTATCCACCGCAGGAATGCTTAGTGCTAACTTATTTTAAATTTGTAAAGTGTAAGGTGAGTGTAGCTTACTTGAAGATGTTTTTCAAGTTGTGGATAGTATAAATGCAAGGTAAATTGATGCAAGATGAAGTGTAGAATAGATTTGAGGGTTGTGATGCAAAATTAAGTGAAAAAATTTGAAATGCAATGCGAGCTATAAGGAAATGTTGTCGAATGCAGTGAGTTGAGGTATCTTGGTCTCTTGAAGGTTGTGAGTGTTGTTGGAGCTATATTGTGGTGGAATATCTATTACATTGAGATTGTGTCCTTTGTGTAACATTCTATCTTCTTTTCTTCTTTCCATTCCAGTAGTGAGCTTGGGCTATGAGCCTTTTTGGACACTGTGTCCTATTTTGACAGAGTGCCTTTTTGTACCAATTTTGCAATTACTTACATTGTGAGCTAATCCTCACCATGGCTTTTCCCTTCTAGGGTTTTCCACGTAAATCTAGTGTTCTCTTGTGTATACTGTTGGTTTTTTTTATTTTTTGTTATCTTCCTTTCATGTTTAAACATTGCAATAGATTAAGAGTTTAATGAATGCATTTGGATATGATTAGTGTTGAGGGTTTTAATGTTTTAATTTGATACAACTGATTCACCCCCCCTTTCAATTGTCTTGTTCATTCAACAATGTCACTTGAGGTTGAACTTGTCGAATGTGGGCTTGATGGGCCTACACTATGAGTGCTTATTATTGATGGTGTTTGTTTTCTACTTGAAGTTGTACTTGTTGGAATGCATGGAGTTGTCCTTATGCTTGTTGTAGGTGTCACTTGATGACCTCTTTTTTCAACTTGAATGAGAGTAGGAGTAACACTTGAAGGGATACCTACTAGTATATTTCTTCTCTAACTTTTTGTGGTATGCTTGCTATTACATTCATTGTTTTCTCTAGGATACCATCCCATGCTTCCTTTTCTATGAACTAGAAATCTCTACTAATTATTACATTTTTGGTTATTGGATTGTATTATAGCTTATATACATTTGACTATTCAGTATATCCCATGACAAATATGCATATATATCCCTTGCTATCCAATTTCTTTCTCAATTCATCTAGAAAATGTGCATACACCACACATCTGAATACTCTCATAAGAAACATTTTGTTTTAGAACTCCACTCCATGCTTCTTCTATAATCATATTCTTTAAAAATTTTGTTTGACATATATTCATTATATAAACTACACATGATACAGCTTCAACCCAATACACATTTGAAAAATGTTTTTCTTTTAACATACTCCTATCGATTTCCATAATTGTTTTATTTACCTTTCATCTAAACCATTTTGATGAGATGTGTACCTAGTACTGAATTTTTTTTGAATGCCATGATCTTTGCAAAAATATTAGGAAGTCATTTGATATGTACTCACCACCTCTATTTGTTCTCAATGCTTTGATGTAGTGCCCACTTTGTTTCTCCACAAGAGCCTTGAATTGGTGAAAGAGCTCAAATTCTTCATCTTTATGTGTTAGGAAGTAGAACCATGTTTTTCCTTTTGTAATCGTCAATTAATATCATGAAATAATATCTTCATCCAATTGAGGGTGTTTTCATAGGACCACACAAATATGAATGGACAATTTCTATTAGTGTTTTTTGCCTTATTTACTTTCCTGCTAGAAATGATTCTCTATGATGTTTGCCTAAAATGCATCCTTCACATACTCTTGTTGGTTTCTCTATGAGTGAAAATCCCTTTACCATTTTTTCCTATACAATAGGTTTAGACCTCCAAAGTTTAGGTACCCAAAATGTAGATGCCATAACCAATTTTCATCTTTCTACTTGAAAGATTGTGTGATTGTTTCACCTTTTCCTTTATCCACAAGTTGCTATGTTTGAGAAAGTTCTACCTTTAAATATGGCTATATCATTAGGGGAAACATTCTATTACTTTTTATTTGCACTTTTACAATAATCTAATTACTTGGATATTTACTTGAGAGTGTGCATTCTCTATTTTTTGAAAAATACTCTATATCCCTTGTGAACAAGTTGACCAATGCTCATCAAATTGCGTTTTAAGCCAAGGACAAAATACGCATCATAAATAAAAAAATTCCTCCCACTTCTTGACTAAAATGTTTATTTTTCCTTTCCCCATAACTAAAACTTGTTGTTATTTCCCAATGTAACATGATTTTAAATTTTCATCTAAACTAGAAAATAGTTCTACATTCCCCATCATGTGATTTCTACATCTTGAATCTAAAAACCACATATCATTTTGTTGTTCTTGTGCAACATTACAAGCTAAAAACACGTTGCCTTGATTTTGGTTTTCTTTGGTAAAGTTTGCATTTTTCTGCCTAGAGTCATATTGTTTCTTTCTACATTCATTTGAGTAATGCCCATATTTTTGCAATGATGACACTGAACTTGTGATTTCTCATACCTTTTTCCTTGAGGTTGATTTTGATTTGAGCTTTGGCTACTATGTCTTCTACTAGAGTTTGATGGGTTGGTTTTTCCACCTCTATATGCATTTCTTCCTCTTCCTCTTGAATTTGATCTTCCTCTGCCTATACCATGGCTAATTTTTCAAAACTTTTGTTTTGAAAGCATGCTCCAATGATGAATTTGTTGTTCTACTTAGCCTATTCTCATGTGAAATTAAAGATGCATGTAATCATCCGCTGAAAATTGAGAAAAATTATTTGTTTCTTCTATAGCCACAACTATAAACTCAAACCTTGTAGGTAGACTTCTCAAAATATTTTCAACCACTCTTCTTTCTTTAAGTGTCTCACCATGAGACCTGATTTGAATGAACAAACCAATAATTTGTGTAAAGAATGAATCTATTGATTCAAAATCCTTCATGAATATTGTTTCAAAGTCTCTTCTCAACATTTACAATTTTGTTGTCTTGACCTTCCTCATTCCTTGATAAGTTGTTTGCATAATGTCCCATGCTTGTTTTGATTTTGTTGTTCTTGCAACCATTGGAAAGATACTCTCATGCATTTCTTGGAAAATATAAAAGAGAGCTTTAGATGCCTTTTATTTATCCCTTAGAAATTCCTTCTCTAATTTGTTAATTTTAAGTGATCAGATTGTATGCACAGAAATTAATTCAAATTAGACAAGATAACATAGCAGATACCCTAGGAAAACCCTCCGCTTGAGGGAGAAAAACCCAACAACAATATATCTCTTATATATATTAAATCTCAAGGATGAATCCTTTACAATGAAGGCCAAGGATAAGACACCAAAAACTAATATAATCACAACATCTATGTGATGTAAACTACTAATGAAGACTTCTACCTTTTACACAAATGTCGATCTGACTTAGAGACAATTCGCACCTTGAATGTCTTTGCCCTTGAATGTCTTCGCACTTGAATACAAAGGAGTGAATGTGAATGAACTAAATTTTAATTCTCAACAAATGAAACTCTACAAGTATATATACATGTATGTAGAAGAGACATGTCTCTTCAAGTAGCAAGTCGGCCTTCAAAAGTAATATCACAAATTATTGTTAAGGAGTTAGCCATCAATAAAATGAAGTCCTTTCATAAATAATTCCGCCTAAGAGAATTTAGGTCAGCCTCATTCAATTTGAATCTCTCTATAAAATCATTCCTTTAGGAGTTTATAAATTAAATAGCCTCATGTGCTATTATTTAATTTATCAAGTAAAGGATAGATTCGCTGGAAGAGACAACCGAAGTTGCAATAATCATCAACACTCCCTCTCAGCTAGGGAGGATACTTCCAGCTACACAAGACAAATCACCTCATCCTGATGTCTACCACAATGGCTACAACCAACTATGAAATGAAGAATATCACCTCATAGTGATATCAGATATCGCCTCAACATGATATCAATCATAATGGCTACAACCATACTATGGTAAGTACAAGTGTTCATCACTTGCGTGATGTTGTCACCTCAACGTGACTTTCACCATGACTCTCTCAGAGGGTGAAACACAAGTATAAAATATTTCATGGAGTCACACACATGACATCCACCATGACTCAGCTCAGAGGGTGGAAACAAGGGCTTTCACCTCAAATTCCTTCGTCTCAGAGGAAAATGCATTAACAAGCTTGCACCTCAAATTCCTTTGTCTCAGAGGAAAATGCATTAACAAGGGCTTGCACCTCAAATTCCTTTGTCTCAGAGGAAAATGCATTAATAAGGGCTTGCATCTCAAATTTCTCCGTCTCAAAGGAAAATGCAATAACAAGGGATTTCACCTCGAACTTCTCTCACAGAGAAGAACTCATTAAAAAAGGCTCACTGATACTGAGACTCTTTCTCAGTCAAGGCTAGATTCTCCACCATACCAAGCTTATCTCAAAAGTACACAAACTTTATCCTGGAAAGAGGCTTGGTGAGAATATTTGTCGTCTGCTCATCAGTGTTGATGTACCTCAACTATACAGCCTTTCGTAGTACCATGTCTCTGATATAGTGGTACTTGATCTCAACGTGCTTGGTTTTGTTATGGAACACTAGATTGATAGAAATCTTCACATAACTCTAATTATCACAATGAATGATAGTGGGCTCCATTGATTGCCCAAATAATCCTGCAAGGAGCTTGCAAAGCCACACTGCTTCTCAAGCTGCCACACAAGCTGCAATAAACTCGGCCTCTATTGTACTTAGTGCCACTGAAGATTGCTTCCTACTACACCAGGAATTCATCACAGACCTCAACTGAAACAACATCCAGAGGTGCTCTTCCAGTCAGCAACACAACCATCTTCTTTAGGCTTAGTAGGCTCCCTCTGAATCTTCAAGCACTTGCATCAACCTTTTGACCTCTTCACCCAAGATTTCCTGCAACACTTTGACTTAGATAAATGTTTTCCAGCACACACCTCTAGTACTGTAGAGAGTTCAGGATAGTCCTCTTTGACCTCATTCCAGATCTCACTATTCTGAATAGGTTTGCGGAGCTACCAATGACAAATCCATATGAAAATCTTGAGCAATTCTGATCTTAGCAGCTGAAGGGATCTTCTAAGGATTTAGCACCTAGCTTTGCAATACAATAATCTTCACTTCTTCTCAGTGAGTTACAAAACTCCCTCTTGATCCCTGCTTCAGATATTGCAAAGAAGACTTTTGGAAGTGAACTCCCTCTAGCCATCAAGTACTCAGTCCTATGGCTGCAAGTTGTGACTTCACACTTTTCTCTTGAAAGTAATCTCTTGGTCCATCTTAATGCACATTAAGAAGAGATTACTAATAGTTCATATAACTAAACTATTTCGAAGAGAACTACCACTGCTAGAAGCATGCATAATTTACTCTCTCAATGTTATAGCATGAATTAATAACTATACAACAATTCATGAACATTAACCATGCAGTACTTATCTTAATGAGGTCAAAATTTTGTACGTAGAAACTGAGGGATTGATATCAATGATCACAATATCTACTCTCTCCGCCCTTTACAGTGGCGTCGATCGCTATTGCTCTCAATGCAGACTCTTGACTTCGATTGCAACTGATCACACAGATTTGGAGTTGAAATCTTCACGGGATTGGAACATTGTGTAGGATCATCATCTAAACTGCATAAACTCGATGACCAGACAACACAAAATAAGATTCAATTAACTTATCCCAATGAAACACATATAACCAGTGTTAGATCTGCACAACTCAGTAGGCTGACTTTCAACTCAAAAGAAAATGAATTTAAGGGTACACAAAAGAATACTTATCTCTTAATTGATTTTTTATATCTGAAACCATCCCAAGTTACTTCCATAATAGTCTTGATATTGGATTATTATATCAACAAAATATAAAGAAGCCAATATTGTCAGCATCAGGACCAGAGTCAATTTAGAAATCTCTCGTTAATGACATAATGAAATTCAATGTCACCGATACACTTCCTCTAAACCCAGATATAGAGAGGCATGCTACAGAAAGTTGCATTTATTAGAAGAGACAACAAATGTGAGACTCTGATGACACCAATGGCGACCATGATCTTCCACCAATCAACATATAGACCCAACAACTTTAGGAGTGATTAACATGCACCATTGAATACATCCGCAAATGCAAAGAAATATATTGGGAGTTTGAATACGACTGACTTGACTCCTTCAGACCATCCCTATGTAGAATTCAGCATCGCAATCACTGCAGAATCTTGAATTCAGAATCCTCTAGCCATGCTACATATATCCAACACAGTAGGCGGCATTGAAGATAGAGCCCGATGGTTTCCAATAATTGAATTCCACATTCTGCTAATAGCAATAATGCACCCAGGAAACACCATTAGTAATAGATGAGATGAATATTAAAATATTCTCGACAAGCTTAATGACTAATACTCCTTCTATGTATACACCGAAACTTCACGGGAATAGTAAATAAGGGTTTCCGCTCTTTAATGAAGCCTCCAGGAGAACGATATCTCATGAATCCATTATTAAATCTAGGCATACAAGGATTCGCAAATGAAGAAGATCCTTCCTGTGAATAGACAAAGATCCTTCCTGTGAATGGAACCGCTCAGCAATACAACATTGCTTGATGAGATAGAAATCCTGACCACGATGGCAAAGAAATCGATTAAAATATCAACTTCACCGATAATCATACAGAGCGGAACGATTCTTCATCAATGGCAACAACAGTGACCAAATACAATGAACTCGACCTCCAGACTATATACCTAAATTGATCGCTTAAATTCTTCCATGAAGTCCACAAATCTGATCGAATCTTCACACAAAACCCGCTCTGATACCATGTTAATTTTAAGTGATTAGATTGTATGCACAAAAATTAATTCAAATCAGACAAGATAACATAGTAGATACCCTTGGAAAACCCTCCACTTGAGGGAGAAAAACCCAGCAACAATATATCTCTTATATATATTAAATCTCAAGGATGAATCCTTTACAATGAAGGCCAAGGATAAGACACCACAAACTAATATAATCACAGGATCTATGTGATGTAAACTACTAATGAAGACTTCTGCCTTCTACACAAATGTCGATCTGACTTAGAGACAATTCCACCTTGAATGTCTTTGCCCTTGAATGTCTTCGCACGTGAATACAAAGGAGTGAATGTGAATGAACTGAATTTTAAATCTCAACAAATGAAACTCTACAAGTATATATACATGTATGTAGAAGAGACATGTCTCTTCAAGTAGCAAGTCGGCCTTCAAAAGTAATATCACAAATTATTGTTAAGGAGTTGGCCATCAATAAAATGAAGTCCTTTCATAAATAATTCCACCTAAGAGAATTTAGGTCGGCCTCATTCAATTTGAATCTCTCTATAAAATCGTGCCTTTAGGAGTTTATAAATTAAATAGCCTTATGTGCTATTATTTAATTTATCAAGTAAAGGATAGATTCGCTAGAAGAGACAACCGAAGCTGCAATAATCATCAACATACTTGAGTAAGTGCATTGTATGCTATTGCATCTATTAGTTCTAGGTAACCATTTTCAACAAACTCCCAAATATCCTGAGAACAAAATAATGCCTTCATAGTGATTAACTAGTAATCATAATTTTTCCCATTGAACTAAGGAATCTATGGGTTTGTTAAAATTATTCTTGGAGTTTCCATTGATGTCTGTAAATCTCTTTGCTGAATAAGGGTAAAAGTAAAAGTTGTGTCACTCTTTTGGCCAACTTATTAGCACAAGTGAATTTAAGTATTTATAACTAAAAATCAATTTTGGTCAAACATATGATCTAGTAAGATTCATTTTAGCTAAGCTAGATATTTTCACAACTTTTCCAACTAAAATATTTGGCTAAATACAATAGCAACACTTTAAATCTAATTTACCAAAAAAAAAAATTGAAAAACTTGATGTTTCAATAACTCCTATTAATGTAATTTTTTTAAAATATAAAAATACACTTTTATAGATCCATAAGTTTAGTTTTAAAATATATATATATATATATTTCAATAGTTTAATTATTATTTATATTTTATTTTTTATTTTTTACTATAAGTAGGTTATCAACACAAAATATTAAGTTGATTACCATGCCAAGGAAAAATACTATAACTTATCAAAAAAATGAAAAAAAGATGCACTAAATAAAAGGTGTCAAATAGAAATAGTTGTGTTTGAGTACACACATATTTTAATATTTATTTAAAAATATATATTATCAAAATTAGAAAATAATATATCCATGCATTAAAGTTTTGTGTCCTTGTATGTTTAAAAAAAAAATTAAACAACATTTAATCAATAAAATTTTCTATTTCGTGAAATTGTAGGCTTTGTTTCTTCATTCATTGGATTTTTTTTGGTAACTTCTAGATTATTTTGGTAGTTGAGGATGCAATATTTAAAATATTCTAGAGAAAATAATTTCCAGCAAAATGGCAAGATAGAGCTACAAGAACTCATCGCTTCTATGGGAGGAAGATAAAGCTTCTGAAAGTTTTTTGAAAGATAACTTTGGAAATAGTTTTTAACAATTATTCAATAGAACTCAAGACAGGTGGCTTTGCAACTATATACACAAAAGTTCTTGTTGATGGCATGCCTATAGCAATTAAAAAACCCAAATCAGTTTTTTATCAATTTATCAAAAAAGTTATAATTTTGTCCCACATTAATCACAAGAATATATTGTAATTTATTGGTTGCTATATGGAAACTCAATTTCTATTTGTGGTATATGAATGTGTGCCAAATGAGATAGTTTTTTAGCATCTACACTCGATAAAGAAGCAATTGATATGGGGGACAATGCTGCAGATTTCCATCAAAATGACAGAAGTGATAGCATACACACATCTTCAAGCCTCTTAGCTCATTTTCTATCACAACATAAAATGCTCAAATATTTTTCTAGACAACACATTCACACCAAAAGTAACAGACTAAATGGCATTTCTCAGCTATGCCATTTTGAAGAAACACATCGGAGTAACATGGTAGTGGGTACTCAAGGTTATGTGGATACTAGTTCATGAGGAGCAACTAGTTTATAGACAAGAGTTGCACTTTCAGCATTGGTGTAGTTTTGTTGGAGCTTCTCATGGGTCTCATGCCATTGTTGTCTATAGGAGGATCTACTTATACTTTACATGACTATTTCCTATTTGTAATTAGAGATAATCACCTCCCTAAAATTTTAGATCCTAAAGTGGTGAAGGATGAGAACCAAGGGCTGATGGAGAATATGTAAAGGTTGGAAAAGGCATGTTTACAAGAGAGAGAAAAATCAAGGTCGCCCATGAGAGGGGTAGTGGAGGAACTTGTTTGGGTAAGAGCTACCATAAAACAACCAAAGCTTTATAGAGATGTCATCCTTGTGGAGCGCATGGGAACCTAAAACAAGCAAGGATGAATTATGAGACTTTTCCTATGACCAATGATGGTGCTTCTAAGGATACTAGAAAGGATTATTGTTATTGTTCTCCATTTGTTACACCAATTTCTTCATAGATTTATTTAAATGCATTGATTTATATTGAGATGCTACATGTGAGCACCTAAAATATGCAAACACTAAAACCTCAAATATGGGTTAGTAGCCTACAAATTCATCAAAATGCTCCTATGAAATAATGCAAAATGCTTCCTAAACATGATAACAAAACAAACTAAACTGAAAGCATGAAAGATACATAATGCACACCTATTCCATAGTGGATTGGTGTCAAATGTGCCAATGACCCTTTCCCAATCCTTGCTCAAAAACTGAAATGATGCAAATGCAATGGTGATGGAGTAAGATGGGAAAAATTAGTTCTCAATTCAAGAGAGTAACTTTGCATGAGAGTGTAGATGAGTTGATGAAGAATGAGGCCCTTCATTTATAGAATATTTTGATAAGAGAATGGCCAAATGGATGAATGTGGGACTAAAAACAAACCAATGAAAAGAGGCCACTTGTCAACTTGCCATAGGTTGAGGGATGTGCAATTTTTGGCCAATGTGCCCAAGAGGGGGAAATTCAAATTTCAATTTGTGAAATAAATGTTGAGAGGGGGACATGAAAATGAGAAGTTAATGCAATGTTGGAAGGGACAATTCAACTTGTCCTCATCTTCAAACTTGAGGGAATATTCTATTTTTATTCCAAGTTGAAAGAAAATAAGGATTTTAATAGATCAATAAATTGATTTATTTGTGAAAGTGGGAAAAGCTAGAGGATGTGATGGGTGGTTAGGTTAGTTTAATCAGAATTAGATTAGCTTAATGATGATTAGGATGATTTGACCCTTTTGACTTGAATATTTGATTTATTTAAATAAAAAAGGGATGGAATATGACTTTAGGCTTTTAATTAAATAAAGTTTAGTTTATTTAATTAAAGGATGATGCAAGATAAAGGTTAATTAATGAATGTTAGGATTTAATTGATTTATTTAAATGATGTAATGATGAAGTGGATTTATTTAATTTGAAGGATGAAATGCTAGATTTGATTAAATGAAGGTTATTTGATTAAACTATTGGATTGAAATGTATGCATATTTTGCATGTCGACATTTTTCCCCTCTTTGAAGCAATGTACTTGTTGCATTGGTTCAAAGAATAAACTTGCCACGATCAAAATTCAAAAAAATTCTAATTTTTTTTGGAAGCCCCAGCGGAAAGAAGTACACTTGTACATTGCCCCCTCTAGAGATCGAGCGAAAAGATTCAATTTAAGGGTCAATTTCACAATAAAGAGGTTCAAAATGGATGGTTCTGGAAATGAGATGGTTTTAAGATGCTTTGAATAACAAATCTATATTATCTTAAACAACTTAAATGATGATATGATGTATGAGATGGATTAAATGGATGATGTGATATGTTGTGATTATGTGATGGATGATTTATGAGATGCTTAGACTAACAGATCTATATTATCATGATGATATGTTGTGATTATGCAAATGTATGATATGCAAATGTGATGATTTATGAGATGCTTAGACTAATAGATCTGTATTATGATGATGATATGCATGTGAGATGATATGTATAATACTGATGGTTTGTGGATGCAAGATGAATGCACTAGTGATGATGATTCATTATTCATGATGTGATGTTAGTGCGGAAAAGAAGACATTAAATGATGACAAGCGGATCCAACAAGCCAACTTTATGAGAGATGATGATGAGAAATGATGATGATAGATGAATGATTTACTTATCAAGGATTGGGATTTAAATAGGATCAATTGCCTTAAGTTTGATAACATGCATAAGCATGATGCATCAAGGTATAAAGGACCAGGATGGCGTTGTACTTAGTGTGATGAACTTTGACTCGACAAATAGATAGGAGTATTCTTGTTCACACTTGACATATAGAAACCTTGCTAGGATGCACTTTAGAAGTTTCAAACATCTCGGACCAAAACATGGAAAGGTATAACCAGTCAATGCAATAGTCAACAAGCTGTCCAAAACATCCTCTATACATATCTAACAAAGCAAGTATTCACCAAGGTATTTTACAAGAATTTCCAACAAGCATAGTAGACAAAAGATAATGATCATTGCCCCATTCCTATCTCTCTAAATCCTTCGTTTGGTTATCATCAAGAGGTCCTTGGACTGAGCGCAATAAGATAAGTCAAAAGACAAAGATAAAGCACACAAACAAGTTGATGTTCTTCAATACCGCTAATCAAAAGGGAATGTGTTTTCAAGGATAGAAACCGAAACTATTGCAAAAAGATAATGCCCATTGTAGGAAGGATACATCCTAGGACATGTTAGTGGATGGCGGCACGTCATTTCATTTATCCAAAGTGCTCTTTCTGATAAATAATGCCCCTTGTAGGAAGGATACATCCTAGGACATGATGTTATCAGATGATTGATATGGGACTATTTGGATGATGGACTATCAACACAAAGAATTGACCAACTTGTTTACATACTGTCTTAAACCTAAGACTTGATGTTTTTGAGTTTTACTTTTAAGCTGCTAGACTTGTTTCTAACTGTTTCACCAAAGGTTGAGGATGACGATTAGTTTATTATGGATGGTGTTATTGCAGGTGTATGTGAGATGAGGTGGATGGATTTTTTCAAATATTTGGATGTTTTTGATGTTTGGCAATGTTTCAAGGCTATTTTTTGGTATTTTTTGAGATTTTTAAATGTTTTGATTTTCAAATTTTCTAATGTTTTTGGGGTTTTCTGATATTTTGACCAAGAGACTAACCTAAAGACCTATCCTAGGGCCTCAGGGGCTGATCAACAGATTAGCCTTGCCTACGTTATACATGCAGAGACCACGTAGTTCGACTGATGACATGACCGATTTATAGATGAAGATATACATGATGAACTGTCAGTTTATTCTGACAGACTCCTAAAGGACTGACCTAAGTGTCTCGGGGGATGATCTAAGATCAACTTTGCCTACGTTCAAGCTTAAAGATGACATAGTTCGACAAGACGACTCTATTTTTTGACTTTTTGACTTATTTTTGGATTTTGTGTTTTTTTAATGTTTTTGGATTTTCTGATGTTTTGATGTTTTTGGATTTTCTGATGTTTTGATGTTTTTGGATATTTCTAATATTTAGGACTTTAAGAATATACACGAATCCAATCCAATAAGAACATGCCCCTAGTGTGATGCAATAGACTACTCCGATAAAGGCAGGACAAACTAACCTTGGGGATGGACCGAGTAGTACTAGGAGGGATCATGATACGAACACAAGACCAAGCTATGGTGCGGATGCAAGTGGATGAGTGATGGATGGAGATCTTGATACGATGGATGATGGAAGCGAAATGGATGGATGATGCAGAAAAAGCCGTAAGGATCCTACTGGATGGAAAGTGGTTTTCACTATAGGACAATTTTTCTCTTTACTATTTTCAATCCTTTTTCTAATTTTTTTGGAATTTTTGCTTTTCTGATTTTTCTGTTGTCACTAAGATGCCTGTTTACTAGGTTTTCGCTGAAGTAACCATTTTTTCAAGACATTTTTTGATTTTTTTTGGATTTTTTGGTTCTATACCTTGAAAGATTTAGGCATAGAACTTTTTGATGTGAGAGCTATTCATGGGCTCTTGCAGAGGTTCCCCTTTGGGTGTTGATAGCTGATATGCCCCTGATTTGTAACTTGTTGTGATGATGAATGGTCCCAACCAATTGGGTTCAAATTTTCCTTTGCTACTTGGCTTTGGGACATTCTTCTGATTTTCTTTTAAGACCAGTTCTCTGACTTGGAATGTCCTGCTTCTGATTTTCTTATTGTAGCTCCTTTTGAGTCTATTCTAATAGACTTACAAATGATTCAAAGCATCTATCCATCACTCATGTAGTAGCTCTAGCTCATTCAATCTTGACACTAGATACTCTTCATCCGTGATGAGGTTTTGCAGTGATATCTTGAGGGATGGGAGCTTGATCTTAATGGGAAGTACCGCTTCTGATACATAGACTAGTGAAAAAGGGGTGGCATCGGTGGGTGTGCGGATGCTAGTTCGATATGCCCAGAGGGTAGGATTAAGTTGTAGGTGCCAATCACGACCTACGTCATTGACTATTTTCTTGAGGATTTTTAGAATGGTCTTGTTTGTAGCTTCTACTTGGCCATTGCCTTGGGGATAGTACGGGGTGGAGAAGCGATGTTGGATTTTGAATTTCTCACATAAGTCATGAACCTCTTGATTCTTGAATGGTGTCCCATTATCTAAGATAATGGCTTGTGGGACACCGTAATGACAGATGAGATAGTTCAAGATAAACTTTGAAATCTGCTTCCCAATTATGTATGTCATGGGTATGGCTTCCACCCACTTAGTAAAGTGCTCCATTACAGTTATGATGAATTTGTGGCTACTAACCTTATTTGATTTAATCTAACACCATCTCTTTTAATTAAATAAATTAGAATCCTTATTTAATTAATCTCTTATCATATTCCTCTCTTATTTGATTTAAATAAATCCATAAATTTGAGTCAAATAGGTCACATCATCTAACCTCTCTCATTAAATTAATTAACCCTTAATTAATTTAATCTCACCTTATGTCCCATCCTCTATATAATGCAAGTTGCACATGAAAATAGATTTAATTCATTTATTAAATCTCTATTTTCCTCACAAGGCATCTTTTAGAATATTCTCTCAATTTGAATTCAAAAATTCCAAGTCAACATGTACAAGGCAATAAATTCATCTTACATGTCCTTTGCCTTGAGCCAAGTGACATTTATTGCATTTTCCCTTCCCTCTTACATGTCATTTCAACAAATTTGAAATTCAAAATTATGCATTTATTAGCACAATCCCCAGATCTTGCACATCCTTCATCCATTCATAGCTTTCCAAGTGGCATCTTGCCATTGGATGAATGTTAGTCCCACATTGCTCAAATTTGGACATTCATCTATCTTGGAATTCTATAAATAAAGAGCTCATATCCTCATTTCACAATCCACAATTTATGCAAAGTTACCATGCTCAAATATCTCTCAAATTTCATCCATTATCATTGAGTTCTTAGCTAGGTTTTTGTAGATTTTTGGCTTGGAGCTCTCATTCTTCACCAACAAAGTGGATCAATCTCATCAACATATCAAAGCTTGCATCTTAGGAATTGGGAAAGGGCCAATTTTCACATCAAATTGGCACCAATTCCCCTATGGGATCATGAGTTTGCACATTTAAATTAGGATCTAATCTATTTTGTTCTTTTCATCATGCTTTTCATTGTTTTCTTTCCTACTTTGAGTTTGTAAATGGATTTCATAGGGAATCCTTGTTTTGGCTTGCAATATCTTGTCTAACTTGTTTATTCTTGTTGTTTTGCAGGTACCAAGGTTGGGGTTCGCACATTTGGCCCTAGGATTCTAGCGCCACATGTGAGCACCTAAAATCTGCAAACAATAAAACCTCAAATATGGGTTAGTAGCCTACAAATTCATCAAAATGCTCCTATGAAATAATGCAAAATGCTTCCTAAACATGATAACAAAACAAACTAAACTGAAAGCATGAAAGATACATAATGCACACCTATTCCATAGTGGATTGGTGTCAAATGTGCCAATGACCCTTTCCCAATCCTTGCTCAAAAATTGAAATGATGCAAATGCAATGGTGATGGAGTAAGATGGGAAAAATTAGTTCTCAATTCAAGAGAGTAACTTTGCATGAGAGTGTAGATGAGTTGATGAAGAATAAGGCCCTTCATTTATAGAATATTTTGATGAGAGAATGGCCAAATGGATGAATGTGGGACTAAAAAAAAACCAATGAAAAGAGGCCACTTGTCAACTTGCCATAGGTTGAGGGATGTGCAAGTTTTTGGCCAATGTGCCAAAGAGGGAGAAATTCAAATTTGAATTTGTGAAATAAATGTTGAGAGGGGGACATGAAAATGAGAAGTTAATGCAATGTTGGAAGGGACAAGTCAACTTGTCCTCATTTTCAAACTTGAGGCAATATTCTATTTTTATGCCAAGTTGAAAGAAAATAAGGATTTTAATAAATCAATAAATTGATTTATTTGTGCAAGTGGGAAAAGCTAGAGGATGTGATGGGTGGTTAGGTTAGTTTAATCAGGATTAGATTAGCTTAATGATGATTAGGATGATTTGACCCTTTTGACTTGAATATTTGATTTATTTAAATCAAAAAGGAATGGAATATGACTTTAGGCTTTTAATTAAATAAAGTTTAGTTTATTTAATTAAAGGTTGATGCAAGATAAAGGTTAATTAATGAATGTTAGGATTTAATTGATTTATTTAAATGATGTAATGATGAAGCGGATTTATTTAATTTGAAGGATGAAATGTTAGATTTGATTAAATGAAGGTTATTTGATTAAACTATTGGATTGACATGTATGCATATTTTGCGTGTCTACACTATATACAAATATGTGATGATCAAGTCAATGCATGACCAATGGAGCACTTGAGATAAGGCCCTCTTCATTTATGATTGTTAAGAAGTAAAAATTATGATATTGCTATTAGAATTCAACAGTGTAGTTGAAAAGTAGGCCAAAATTTATTTCTCTATTATGAAGCAATAAATCATTTTTAGTGGGTTCTTGTGAGCTATGTTTTCTAGGTTCTATATTCTTTTGTTATTTTTCTACTTCCTTGGGCTACATGTCTTTTGTTGTCTCTTCGAGCTTGCGTGCCCTTTGTTTTTTTTTGAGCTTGCATGCCCTCCTATTATTTTCTTAATATACTATTAATATTCTAAAATTTCAAGGTCAGAACCCTTTCCTTGCTTTTATAATAAAAAATAAATCATTTTTACACTACTTTACTCTTATTTTCATGTCACATATAACATGCAGGTATTTTGCAAGCAACGCCTACTATAGTTACCAAATGTTTAGTCTTATGCAACAATTACATTTTGAAGTGTCAATTTAATTGTAGTGTTGTGCAAGTATTTAAAAACATTTTATTTAATTTCTTTTTAGAAACAAATCATAATTATGCACAATCCAAGTGCAATACATTATATGATTTTATGGTCAAATAGTATTAATATAATTTATTATCTAATTGTTATATATAATTATGTTTTGAGCATCTTTTGTATATTTATATATGTTTGAGATCAAAAGGTTTTTAATAGAAATAGGTTAGGTCTAGAAGATAATCTCATGTCTAATATGTAAAGATATAAAATTATTTTTATATATAATTGAGTTATAAATAATATAAATATATTTATTTGATGAAAATTTTCTAATTTGTATTGTGTAGTAAATATATATTTAATTGATTAATACATAATTATGTTTTTGATTGATTAATTTATTATTTTTAATATTCTAATTTGTGATATGGATGTTTAAATATTTTATTGTCATAATCATTATTTATTTAAATAAACAATTTTAAAATATATTTATGGCCTTGACTCTTCAATTTATAATCATAAGTAATTTGTTGTTATATTCAAATTAGAATGTAAATATCTATCTAAAATAGAAATAAATATTACAGCTTACATAGTTACTTTGCGCATAATGCTATAGTTCCAAAAAGATAGAAATGAAAGCCTCAACATTAGGTGTTTGGGCCTATGACACTCCCCCAAGTATATGTTTATATAAAAGGAACTAACAACATAAAAATATGGAAATGTAGTGCTAAATTAGTAATTTTATACTTGGTTTCATATAATTAATTGTGATTTACAATAATTATCATAAGAAGAAACATATTTTTCCTATGTATTGTTGGTGTTGGGTCTTTATTATTACAATGGTGAAAATGAATATTGTGACTCATAGACTTACTTTGTGCATAATGATTTCATTCCAAAAAATGAAGATGAAAGCCTCAAAATTGGGTTGTTGGGTATTTGACACTCACTTGAGTATATCTTTATATAAATAAGTAACAACACAAAAATATATAAATATAATGCTAAATTAGTAACCATACACTTGGTTTCATACAATTTGTTGTGGAGCATAATATTTATCATAAGAAGTTATAATTATTTCCATATGCATTGTTAGTGTTGAGTTTTTACTATTATAATGGTGAAAATTTCATACCTTACAAACCCTTACTTTGGACTCACTTCAATCAAGTTATCCTTAGTCCAATGAATAGTGTATATATTGCATGTTTTGGCTAAAAAGCTGGCAAATAATTTGAATATGATTTGACTCAATATACACAAATACCTAAGGGTTGTTCATAATTATTTTTTTATCCATTCATTTTCTAGGGTTATATAAATGGTTGTATAGCTAAACTAATTTAGTTTTATGAGTGCATAAATGATCCTAGAACTTGTTGACTTAAATTTAAATCTTGGTCTTGAGTTGTCTCCCTCTAGCTAGCAATTTTTATTTAACTTGAGCATTAAAACTATGAATTTATGTGTGAGGGTGTTATATTTAAGGAAAAACCCCAATTCATTATTCATCCATCATAAGATCAATTTCAAATCAATCAAGATATATGTGTAACATCACAAAATATCAATATTGCATCATAAAATTATATAAGCACCTTAGCTATCCATTACATGATTTCTTAATATGCTTGATCATATTTTTCTACCATTGACTTGAACCTAAGAAGTTTTTGACCAAATAAGAACACTATAATATCTTAAGGATTTAGCTAATAAACTTGGTGAGTCCCAAAATTGCTACTCTAAAATACTAGAACTCAATTCTCCTTTCAAGTCTAGGGGTTGTCATCATAAAATCAAGAATAGGGTTCACTCATAGATAATGAAGGCTTAAAGGTCAATTGATGAGAATGGGTTATCTCTTCTATCTTTCAAGATCAAATTAGACTTAAGAGGGTGTCACTAGGGGTATACCCTAATAGGGGTGAGTGTAGAATCATGGGGGTCCAAAAAGTGGCGATATGACCAAAAAATGGCTGACAAATTTTTTTATCCAAATTTGATGAAACAAAAACGATTTATTGAGAAAATTGCCAACTTTCCAAAAATAAAAGATATACCTTATTTGGAATTGAATGGATATTTATTATTGATTTTATACATACATTCTGACTAAAGTCCTGATTGATAGGCTAATTGAAAAGCATATATAGTTCTTAAATGATTTCACATTTTTTGAATCTAAAAGATGCAACACATTCTATGCTTCCCATACTATAGGAAAAAAAAATTGAATTTCATAAATTTTTTACCAAGTTATGGTGGTCAGATAAACAAGTTTTAATATTTTTAAAATTTTTAATAAAAAATCATAACTAATTATTTACTTGGAAAAAAATTACAAAAAAAATGCAACACATCAAGGCATGTTCCCTCTACTTATATTGAAAGTTTCAAATAAATATATTATATTTTGCTTGTACACAGTTTGGTTAGACATACACCTAATTTTTATTTTTTCCTGAAAATTTAGTACTATTGCATTGAAATTTCAAATTTTCACCAAATAGATTTATTTTTTTCCAAAAAAAGAATAGTATCTTAGAAACTAAATTCAATTTGCTAAAAAAATTGTTTTTTACATATTTTTCAAATTATCTTAATATCTTATTAAAAATTTTATGTCAAGTTGCCTAACTCTATTTTTTGAATTTTATTCCCACTTAAGGGCCTAGTTTGGACCTCCATGATCTTGCACTAACCCATAGGTATTCAAATCAAACAAACTGAAAAAACAAAAATGAAAATTGTTAAACTCAATTATATATTTGAACCCAAATTCTATCAGTAAGTCAAGCAAGACTAGTTGTATATAACCCATATATAGGTAATTAAAAATTCCAAGAATAATCCACATGAAATGAGTTCATTCAAGGTTCTCATAAGATATTCTCCTAGTTAAATCACAATATTATGAGTACACAACATTGATTTATATTCCTAAAATACTAGTTAATATGTGTATTTATTTTAAAGAGTTTAAGATTAGCCAAGTGTTTCAATGATTGGTTCCTCTTCATTGGGTACAAGGTCATAGTTATGAAACTGAACAATGAATTGGAAAGACAAGGAACAATATATATGCAACTACATAAACCAAATGATAACATCAATATATAGAACATACTTAATAATCCCTAAACACACTACATAAATCCATTTGAAATGTACAAAATTCCATTAAAATAATATCACATTTTCCAAAATTAAATTTTGATCATACCAATAAATATGGTAAGAGAAACTATAAATGAGAAGAGCTCTATAAAGATCTATCATAATTCATGGAGACGTTCGAATATATACCTTTTTTACATTCATATATCCTTAAAAAATATAAAATATTCTTTAGAATGGTCTAGATTGATAAAATAATCCCCCTAGAAGCTTCAAGCATATTCATAGGCATCTATGAGCAACACAACAACTAACTCCCTTCAAAATGATAAAAATATATATATATATATATATAATGTAGCATGGTGTAACCCTAAATTGCAATAATGTAGTAACATGGGATCAATATTATCAACAAAAATCACACCCAAAACTGATTCAAAAAGATTCCTGAGATGATTATAAGTACACTTGGTAGTTGGAGTAGTGAGAATATCTTTATGGTATTAGGAAGAGAGGATAAAATAGATGAAATAGTGGTGACACCATAAATGTATTTGACACCCATTATTACACCAAAAAATAAGTTCCCATTAGATCAATATTTAATTCAATTAGAATTATTATGAATCAATTCTAGTAACTAAGTAGTTCATCAATGGAACATTCATAGTAGTTTAACTAAAAGAGGGGTAAAAATTTATTGAAACCAAAAAAGAGCAGTAAAAAGCAATGGAATTACACATCCCTATCAATCTCCACTAATTGGTCCAACTTTTGTGACAAATCTAGGGGTAATTGAACCCTTTCCACAATATTTCGATCTTGCAAATGATCAAAAGCCCATTTAGCCAAACAATCTGCAACCCCATTCCACTCACACAGAATATGACAAAAAGAAATAGAATCAAAGGAAGCACATAGATTAAGAATTTGTTTTATAACATCCAAATTCCAACTAACATCCTCCAATTGTATACTCTTTAGCAAAGTCACTACCACTTGAGAATCCAATTCACAAATGATTTGTCTCCACCCGAGAGCACAACCACACTCCACAACACACAAAATATCAAAAGCCTCCATCACATTATTAGTTTACCAACCATTATAAATAGAAAAGATAAACTCAACACTTCTAAAACTAGTCCGCCCAACACCTCCAATACTAGCATGGCCAGGATTTCCATGAGAAGAACCATCTGTGTTGATTTTCAACACACCTTGAGGAGGAGGACACCAACGCCCCTCCCTATTTATCTTCCAAAGGGGATGACGACATCTATTTCTCTTGATCTCACCAACACTTTGAGCAACCCCCCTCTGAAGAGGAAGATTGAGATGAGTACAAAAGGAAACCTCTCTTGGATCCACACCCTCAGCCAAGTCACACTTAGCCGCAATAGTTTCTCCCATCAAATGAAAATTCCTCCACCACAAATGTTGGACAACCAGCTTCACATCTTGAAAAATATTGTGATTCCTCTCCAACCAAATATGCCAGATAATAATTTAAGTCAATCCTAGAGCCCAAGTAACTTGTAGAAAAGAGGTCTTAATAGGGGCCTTCCCCCACGAGGTAAAGAATTCCGCCGAAGAGGAGACATGCCAGCAAGCCTGGTTCCACACATCCCACCAAAGGTGTCAAATCCTCCTAGAAAAGGAACATTGGAAGAAGATATCAGATACACTCTCTGCACTTTTACTACACAAAACACACATCGAGGGACCATGGAACCCTCTCTTGCACAAATTATCCAAAGTAAGACACTAATTCTGGACCACTAGCCATAGTAAAAAATTGCACTTGGGCCAAGAAAATTTATTCCACACTTTCTTCCACCAAGAAACCTCAATGTCCCCAAACACCTTCCTAAGCAACTCACCATAACCTGCTGAAATAGAGTACTTACCAGATAAATCACTATTACTCCAAGCCAAAACATCTTGCCCCATAATGGAATTGCATTCACGTGATGCAAGAATCTGAGCCAACTCTTTCCTATCCTTTTCTAACCCTCCTGGCGACCAATCCAAGGAGTGCTTCCATCTAAGGCTAGCAACCAGTCCAATATTTTGAACTGACTTATAATGCTCAACCATATTTCAACCAATAGCAATAAAATGATCACAAAGAGACTGGAGGTTAGGTTAAGCATAAATAATGGGAGGGTGACCATCCTAAGAATCCCACCAAAAAAGGGATTGAGAACCCGAGTGACATATTAGAAGTGAAATTTGAGGAGAATAACATGGGTGAAGAAAAGTTAGAAGTGAGCTTAGGTGAAGTTCACTAGTAAGTCAAAATCCTATAGGTTTAATTGGAAGACATATTTTTATGGAGTGGAAGTGAGTTGTAGAGATTTGATGTGGAAGTTAACTTAGGTCAAATTTATATGGAATTCTAAATCTTGCAAGGAATAAAGTGAAGCTAATGGAAATGGAGGAAGAGAAAACTTTGTGTATATTTGGTATTGAAGTGAACCCACACATTAGGTTTTGTAGCACATTAAAATCCAACAAGAGAAAAGGACAAGGTGTTAATAGAGGTAAAGTTGAACTACTATGAAAAATGGTGTGGTAGTGAACATTTGTGGGAATTTGAACTTGTATTAAACTTAATGTAGGAAGGTGGAGGTGAATTGCAAACAGTAGGTGCAAGTGGAACAAAAATCTTGCAAAAGGATAAAATACCATAAATGAACCCAAAAACCTATAAACACATTATTTATGAGGCCCTAATAATAAACACATGAATAAGAACACAAAATAATTATGCTAGAAAATGCTTAGGTAAAAAAACTCATGAAAACCCATAGAAAATTATATCTTTGATCAATTATATGTAATGATGGGTAAAATGAAAACCTAAGTGTATAAATATAGGCATATTGATAAATGGTGCTATTTTTTCTAGAGTTAAGTCCCTTTCTCTACACAATCCACCTACCCTTTATATATGTTTATAAATTCACCTACCACTTATCTTTAATCACATGTCAAAACACCCACATATATTTTCCTTAGCTACATATTTATCATAGCCATGCATATACACACTTCCATGTTAATACTAGTTGTCTAGTAAAATAAAATCCATTTTATCTAGGATTAGTTCATGGTCATGAGATCATCCTCATGATCATCAATACATACCACCTAAATTTAAATATCACCAACTTCCCACATTTACCCTTTGTATCTAGGTCCAATAATATGATATTTTTATGATATATTTATATGTCCTTATATTTAAAGGTGTTCAATACGTTCATACTAGGGATATATCCTAATCAAGTAGTAATTTGAATATCAATCACATATACACACTTTAATTGGTTTTTTGAAAGGAATTTATCTCTCCATATTCATTCTAGGAGAACTTGCATGACTAAGAATTATTACTTTAGATCATTGTTTAATTTGGGATCATTCTTAATGAAATCTCATCATTGTGACTAATATATTCCCTTTAATAGGGTCCTTCCTTTATCAAATGAAAATATTGGGAATCCATCAAGCCATGGATTTTGTGGAATGATAATGATTTTTTCAAGGGTCTATATATTAACCAATTATCTATATTTGGAAGCCTTATGTTATATATTGTCAAGATCAACACCTTGCTAATATTCTTTGGGTTAATGCTTTGAAATTATTTCACAAAGGTATCAAGACTCTTCTTGACCTCTTCTCTAATTCTACTAGGAGCTTTTATTATTAGCCTAAGGAAAAATTGAAGTATAGGCTTTCTAGTAATTTTTTTGTTATTTTAAACCTTTATTTATTCTATTCCTCCTCATATGATTCATAAAATTATAAGTCTCTAAACTTGGTGGAAAGAGAAAAATTGGTATTCATATGTACCATTCTGTATCTACAAACCATGTAAGGGATATTCCATTTTCTACACCAACATATGGTTTCAAAGTTAAATCATTGATTGTTTATTCAATATTATTTTGGCACTTGTTAATGTAGATTTCAACCTATTTGGCCAACTACCTTTGAGATGAAACTTCCCCACTTTTCTTTGTGTATTATCTACTAATGTATCCATGTTAGTACTAGGTTTCAAGTTAGTTGGCTATTACAAATCCTCATCCAATGTATGGACAACAAGAAAATTTCAAACACCTTTTCTATTTTTCTCTTAAAATTATATCCTCCTAGAACTAAATTCATAACTTTTTATGTATTTCAAGGCTAAGAATTTTTCATGAAATATATTTGTAGATTAGGGGATTGGCTAGAAATTCCTACTAAGTTTTCCTAGATTTGGCATGTTTTCAAAGTGAAAATTCTTTTAAGTTTCCACTTGGGGTTATTATAGGAATCATGAGTTTTCATTAATTATGAATAGTTATGGGATTTATTCATTATTTTATTAAATTAGTCAATAAAATTAAAGATGCAAAATCTTGAAATGGAGTTTTATTTCACTCTACCTTCAATTTCTTGTGTTTTTTGTTGTGAATGAAAAATGAATTTATATGATTCATTTATCTAGATTTGAGAGAAAATATACCTTATAATAATCTATGTATAAGAATTTTTTATTATGTTGACAATATTCCCTCTATAAGAAGAAGTAAGTTAAATTTTTGAATCAATGACTAATAGCTTACAATAAGGATACAAAAAAGCCAACCCATCTTGGTTTGCTAAGTATGATAGTCTTTTCTAAATATTTTCAAGCAACCAATTTTGTATGTTTTTTTATTATTTTATGGTCTATGTGTTGAGCTACGTTTGTTTCAAGCATAATCACATGTTCATGCACCTTGTTTATTCTTTATTATTGATAGCCACTCATCCCTGATGAATAGTGCCTGTGACATAAAAGCTAATAGTACAAGAAGATATGCCATCCTCCAAAAGATACCACCATATGTTTAGAGTGCACAACTAAAGTTCCATCGAGTGGTTTGTGTGGCATAGATAAGGACCTATAGGCTCCAAAACTTTGGTTGTTAGCTACTTTTCATGTGCCAGTGCTATTCAATGGAAGATATAGCTATGTAATGGATCCATTGAATGCATTATGTGTATGTATACTTCCACTTATATTTAGTCATTATCCTACTCGTATAACTCATCAATATTGTCTACTAATACCAAGCCTTGGTCTTTATGCCAATCCAAAATTGATCCATGATATTACAAAAATATTCCATATATTTTTATTCCTTTTAGATAAAAGGAAAAAATCTTGTAATATTATTCATAATATAAAAAGTTTTGGGATTACATATATAGCATACAAGCTTACAAATTAAAGATGGGGGACCAAAACAAAATGAAAAATGCCTCATAAACCAGATTCCTTACAAATGGAGGCCAATACAAAACATGAGCCTTGAATCAAAGAGAGATAAAAAACATAGAGAGAAAATTTTATGTAGTAGATTTAAGTGGACTCCTCACACCACTTTAGGGAAGGCATTGAAAGCTACTATCCATTCGAGATCAAATATAGGCTCTAGATTGTTTACCTTCTTTAAGAAACAACTAATCATACATGCCAAAACTCTGTGTTGTGCTAGTGACACCATCTAAAAATTAACCAGGAATGGAAGTCATTCCACCTCGACACCTTCCTCATGCACACACTAGATATCCTACAACTGGGGGACACTAACCCATACCATACTACCTATATTAAACATCCATCAAAATATAACTAAAAAAATATTTTTAAAATTTAATAACTAAATGATTTTAAATTATGATCAATTTAGTCACTTTTAGGTTACAAACAAGACCATTTTTTTCTTCATTGTTTGTCAAACTTTCACATAGACAACAACTTCATTTTTAATACATATATATCTTGTGCCGTAGAAAAATAGCCCCTTGTCATTTTCATGGCCTTTTAGGTCTTGTTTCGTGGTGTTGGAACTATGTTGCTCTAATTTTATGTTGTAACATGGCTTGAACATGCTTATTTAGGTACTAAAACTCAAAGAACAATGTCTTGTGAAGGTGTTGTAAGACATTTCTACATTCTTCTGGACTCTATTTAATGCAATTTACCTAAAAATCACTTTTTTACTCATCAACAATCCCTATTTTGAAGTGTTATAAAATCTTGTAACAAGCTTTCACACTCTTGTAGGCATATTTTCACTATTTACACCCTTCTCATGCCTTATTTGGTCTCTTTATGCCCTCATAAGTTGTAATTAAGTGTATTTTTTAATGTTATCTCAAAAAATAACATTAAATACAACATTTTTCCTAGCACTTGTTTTTAGGTCCTAGGTGGGACCCATTCCCCATGGGTTGCAAATAATTCCCCCTTGGCCCCAAATTCAAAATATTTCAAAATTTCTTTTGGTATTTTATTCAAAATCACTTGATGTTGGCCTGTGATGAGGCATGAATAGATAGTAAGGCACAAGAATTGTATAAATAAGTGGTTTTCACCTCATTTTACATCTCCCACTATCCTTCAACATTTGTATATCATATTCAAGCAATCTCAAGCATTCAAGCATTTTACATCAACAGTTCAAGCACTATTCAAGCACTTTGAAGCAACCATTGTCATTACTTCAAACTTGCATTATCAAGGGTTAGGTAAGTTGATAGAACTTTCATTTTGTTAGTTTATCTTTCTCTTTCATTTCATTATCTTTTCAAGGGTTTAATTACCAAAAGTGGGGTTTGACCAAGGAAAACCCCTATTCACTAGCCCGCAATCATTTTTCCCCTATTTCATGTTTGTTTGTAGCTTTTTGTATGTAGATTTGACAGGTTATTAGGTGTTGAAGATTGATTGAAAAGTCAACTAGGTGCTTCAAGTCAACTTCAGTCAATTTCAAGCTTAGAGAGAGTTATTTGTTCATTTTCTACATAATTGACTTTGACAACCAGACAAGGAGACTTTTCCAGATATGGTGTTACAGAGTTGTCTCCTAATTTTTTAGAAATTTGGGAGAGGACTGATTCGCAACCTATGGCAAATGAGTTCCACCTTAGGACTGAAAAATTTGAATTTTTCAGATTCTAGATCCTGACAGACAGAAACCAACTCCTGACACTTTTTCACCAGGAGGACTAATTCACCACTTTGGGTGAATGAGTCCCACTATGAAAATTAGGTAATTTCCATTAACATTCAGAACACCCCAAAATCATCACAATTCAGGGTATGTGCAAGATCATCATGGAAAAAACAGGCCCTTAAGTGTCAAAAAATTCAGAAAAATCAAAGTTAGGCAACTTGACATAAAAAATTTAATAAGTTACCTATATTATTTCAAAAATATGTAATAATAAAATCTATAGAAAATTGAATGTAGTTTCTAATCTACTAGGTTTATTTAAAAAAGGAAAAAATCTATTTGGTGAAAAATTGAAATTTCAATGTAGTAGCACTTAAATTTCAGGGAAAAAATAAGTAGGTATTTGTTTGACCACCCTAACCACAATAAAATGATAATATTTTTTATAATATTTTAGATATAAGTAGAGGATTCATGTCTCGATGTGATGCATATTTTTTTGTAAATTTTTTCCAAGTAAATAATTAATTATGAATTTTTTATTACAACTTGTATGTCTGACCACCTTAACTTGGTCAAAATTTCATGAAATTCAATTTTATTTTTAATCCTATAGTATGCAAAGCATAGAATGTGACACATGTTTTGGATTCAAAAAATGTGATACCATTTGAAAGCTATAGATGTTTTTCAATCAACCTATCAATCAGGACTTTAGTCGTAATTCAAATAGAAAATGAATAATAATTATTTATTAAATTCAAAGTAAAGCATAATTTATATTGGTGGAAAGATGAGAATCTCCTTTAAAAACCCTTTTCGTTCCATCAATTTTGGGTAAAACATAGTCATCAGCCACATACCCTACACATACCTATCATATCACCACTTTTTGGCCCATCATGATCCTACACATACCCATGCCTAAACATACTACCTCGTTTGTCAAGGCTAGTGAACCTTCAAACCCTGATGTAATGATTGTTGATACAAATAGTGAAAAAAATAATACAACTCCTATTGTTACGCAAAATAGTCTTATGGATAACTTTATGGCTACGATAGATGTTATCCCTTGTAAGGGTTGAACCACTAAGTCTCTTCATATCACTTTTTTTGCTAAAGACATACTACAAAAGCTTCCTAGTGGTCCTCTCTAGATAGCTGGCAGAATCTATGATAATACCACTAATGGGATATTAATAGATCCCACTTGTGGTGAGAACATGATCATAGAGGAGTTTCTAGTATTACATGAGCTATATCAAGATGAATTTAATAAATCAACTAGATGGATCAAAACACATACTAGTTTCACCTTCCCTACGATTGGATCGACCATGCTACCCTTACAAATAGGACCTAAAGCTTTGGAGGTAACATTTTCAATTATTCCATAATCTGACCAATTTTGTTTATAGCTAGGCCTCCCTTGGCTTCGCTCAATGAAAGTTGTTCCATCAGTTGTTCATAAGTGTTTGAAGTTTCCACATGACAATGAGATATTCACCATATATCATAGTGGATTTAATCCTTTATCTTCCAAAGGTAACTTCTCATTAGAAGCCTTTTATCCTGAACCTATGGAACCTATCACCCCTCACAAGGACTTCATTTTCATAGCTTATGAAAAGTTTAAAGCCAAAAATGATAGCCGAATTATCTCTTCATAACTCATCCCTGCCCACTTCCACACCTCCTATCATAGACGAAACCATGCTTCAACCTGAGTCTGACATTGAGAAAACCCTCAAACCTCTTGAAAAATCACCCCTCGACATTTCTCCACCATCATTTAAATGACCAAAGGAATAATGAAACAAACCCTACTCAACCTCCTCACCTTAAACAAGTGTATAAAGCTAAAGAGAAAGTGGTTGATCCATCCTATACGTTTTCTTCTGTTCTTCCCCCTTCGGAAGTAGAACCTATGATGATTCAATATTCTCTTACACCTTCACAACTCCAAAACATAATTAAACGAAACCACAATGCTAGGGAACATAGGTGTCATCATCGTCTCCTTTCTCATCAATCTTGCATAGAAGAAGATAAAGAAAATCAACCTTTACCTTTGATAGAAGTAATAGATGACCACCCTTCTTCTCCTAACCCACCACTAGATAGACCTATGCAACAATCATAGCAAATTGAACCAATCCAACAACCTCAGCTTTTGATACATCCATCTTTATAAATCACCCTTCGTCCTCCTATTGTCATTAATCTTGATGATGATGTTGATGGTGATGATGAGACAAAGATTGCCAAAAAAGATGAAGAAGTGCATAACGATTTAAATTCTTTATTTTCATCTAGAATGAACTTAAATGATACATCCTCTCCACCAAGTGAAGAACCTAGTACAACTCCTGGTTCGATGCTTGCAATTATTCCTTTGGACAATCAACCTCCCTCGCATTGCACTGAACATGATTGGGAGGCAGAAGACCAGTTAGATGGTTGACTTGCATTCACCTAACTAGCCTTTTTAATTTTCTCTTTTTATTTTCCTTTTCATGTGTATATCGTGTTCCCCCGTATCATGTGTTTGGTGTTCTCTCTCTTCTTCTATTTGTACCTCTATTCTTTTATTCATCGTGCATTTTATTTTTTCTCTTTTTGTTTTGTGTTTTCCTTTTGGGGATGATGCAAAGCATTAAGATGCCCTATGTCTCTTCCATGTTGACCCAAAAGGTCCATGTCTTTTTCATTTTTTTTTGTGTTCTCCTTTTGGGGATGATGCAAAGTGTTGAGATGCCCTATGTCTCTTCCATGTTGACCCACAAGGTCCTTGTCTTTTTCTCTTTTTTTGTGTGTTCTCCTTTTGGGGATGACACAGCGTCAAAACTGCAATGTCTCTTCCATGTTGACCCAAACGGTCTTTTTCTTTTTTCTCTTTTCTATTTTGTGTTCTCCTTTTGGGGATGACGCAAGGCATTGAGACCGAAATGTCTCCTTCATGTTGACCCAAAATATTTTTCACTTTATGTTGCCTTTTCATTTTTGTTTCTCTTGTGCTTTCCTTTTGGGGATGATGCAAAGTGTCGAGACTGCAATGTCTCTTCCATGTTGTCCAAAACCAACTTTCTTTTTCCTTTGTTTTTGCTCTCTTTGTGTCATTCTTCCAGTTCTATGTACCTTGGGGAATGATGATAGTTTTGATCTCTTTTATAAACACATTGCAACAATGAACATACTAACCCCAAATCCATAGATCCCTTATGTGTTTGGTGTGCTTTCTTTTCTTGGGGGCAACTCCCTTTTATTTGCTTTTCCTTTTCCTTGGCATGACACAGCCTAACTTTGAAACATATGACTTGGCATAGGGCTTTCTAAGTTGGCTCTCATGTCTTGTTTTATTTTTGCATTTTCATTTTTTCTCTACATTAAAATAATTGCTCACCAAATGATGTGTAGCAATTCCTTTAAAGTGGAGGGCATACATTGCCATCAATTCATTTGCACTATTGGTTCCTAGTGTAGCATTTTCATTTATATGATGTGTTTTTCACTTTGTGGATGACATTGGGTGTGATGTCCTTCATAAGTGTGATCTTTCTCAGCATATTACATTCCTCTTGGTGACCTGATGCGATGCACCACGTCGCCTAAGTTGTGAATATATTATTCTTTGATTGGTCCTCTGTTGGAGAAATTAGATACAATGTTCCCTAAGTGACTGACCTTGCATAAACTAAACAAGACTCCTTCCAACATCTTTTTACATTTTACATTTTATGTTTTACATTTTTTTCATTTTTACATTGTTGCATTTTCTATGGCCACCTTGCATAACACAATTTGCATTCCTACGGTGCCATCTTGTTTGTTCATGAGTTCTAATCATACGAAGCTTTGCTTGTATCATGAAGCTCGAATTGATACCCATTCCTTTTGCTTTGTGGCACCTTGTTAAAGTTATCAGGCAATATAACTTTGACATGGTTGAGTGGGAAGCCCACCTAACGACATGACTTTTCCCCATAGCCACTTTTGTGTTTGTGAGTGCATACCAACTAGCATATATGTATCTTACCTTTTGGGATTTCTCACCTTGCAAGCAACTAGTTTTGTGTCCCCAAAGTGAGTATATAGTTGGGTTTTCTCACCCTGCATACAGCTTGAAGTTTTGTGGTCCTAGAGTGAGTACACATTCTCTTTTTCAAACAATCAGCCTAGATCTCTTTCCACAACTAGTTGGATTGACGATCAAAGCTTCATCTAATTCTTTTCAACACTTGTGTGTTCCTTTGTTCTTATGTCTAGTTTTCCATGGGATTTTCATCCTTGGGGCTTGATCATCCCTCTTGATCATTGTCATTCCATCTTGCTAACGTAAGTGAATTTGAACCCTCCCCTCGATGTTCATGGCTACTTTAGTGTGAGTTTCAAATAGGTTCATCCTCTCACTAAAGTGGAGGCTAAATGTGTCATAGAAAAATAGCCCATTGTCATTTTCATGGCCCTTTAGGTCTTGTTTTGTGGTGTTGGAACTATGTTGCTATGATTTTATGTTGTAACATGGCTTGAACATGCTTATTTAGGTACTAACACTCAAAGAACAATGTTTTGTGAAGGTGTTATGAAGTGTTGTAAGCTATTTATATATTCTTCTAGACTCTATTTAATGCAATTTACATAAAAATCACCTTTTTACTAATCAACAAGCCCTATTTTGAAGTGTTGTAAATTCTTGTAACAAGCTTTCACGCTCTTCTAGGCATATTTTCACTATTTACACCCTTCTCATGCTTGATTTGGTCTCTTTATGCCCTCATAAGTTGTAATTAAGTGTATTTTTGAATGTTATCCCAACAAATAACATTAAATACAACATTTTTCCCAACACTTGTTTTTAGGTCCTAGGTGGGACCCATTCACCATGGGTGGCGAATGAGTCCCCCTTGGCCCCAAATTCAAAATATTTCAAATTTCTTTTCGAGATTTTATTCAAAATCACTTGACGTCGGCCTATGATGAGGTATGAACAAATACTAAGGAACAAGAATTGTATAAATAAGTGATTTTCACCTCATTTTACATCTCCCACTATCCTTGAACATTTGCATATCATATTCAAGCAATCTCAAGCATTTAAGCATTTTAGATCAACAATTCAAGCACTATTCAAGCACTTTGAAGCAACCATTGACATTACGTCAGACTTGCATTATCAAGGGTTAGGTAAGTTGATAGAATTTGCATGTTATTAGTTTATCTTTCTCTTTCATTTCATTATCTTTTCAAGGGTTTAATTACCTAAAGTGGGGTTTGTCCAAGGCAAACCCCTATTCACTAACCCTCAATCATTTTTCCCCTATTGCATGTTTGTTTGCAGCTCTTTGTATGTAGATTTGACAAGTTATTTGGTGTTGAAGATTGATTTTCAAGTCAACTAGGTGCTTCAAGTGAACATGACTCAATTTGAAGCTTAGAGAGAGTTATTTGTCTATTTTCTAATTAACTGACTTCAACAACCTAACAAGCAAACTTTTCTAAATCTGGTGTTACAGAGTTGTCTCCTAATTTTTTAGAAATTTGGGAGAAGACTAATTTGCCACTTGTGGTGAATGAGTCCCACCTTAAGACTGAAAATCTGAATTTTGTTAGATTCTAGATCCTAACAGATAGAAACTAGCTCCTGACACTTTTTCACCAAGAGGAGGACTAATTCGCCACCCTGGGCGAATGAGTCCCACTATGAAAATTCAGTAATTTCCATCAGAATTTAGAACACTCCAAAATCATCACAATTCATTCAGGTGCACTCAGATTCATCCTTGTTCTTTTTATTTTACATTATTTCTTCATTTACATAGTTGTTTGCATATCACAATGTATTTTCAAACATAGGTGTAATTGCACTTTTACATTCATTTTTGGTCATTTAGATTAGTCAATTGCATTTATTCAAGTTCATTTACATTAAACAACATTGCATGCGTCCTAATTTGAGTGATACATTAGCATTTTTGGCCCTATTTCTCTCCTTTTAGGTGAAAAACCCTAGAAGTGCAAAAGTAGTCCATAGGGTCCCAAAAATATATGTTTCATATCTCTAATAATATTATTCTTTCAACATTATATAGTTAAGACATTATGGCTAACTAGGGGAGAGGGGCCTATAGTGGAGCACCCTAACTTCGCATTTCTCAAAATCCTACATGAAAATTTCAAATTAATTCCAATTTTGTACTACAGTTTATTTGGCAACTAGCTTCTAACTAAAGTTTTACTGCCACACCATCAAATATGATGCCACATCAGCATGCTTTTTGTTGAGGTATCTAGAAAGGCCCAAAAACAAAATGAGACTGACAGTGGTGCACTAAGTCGTGTTTAATTGGTGCTCATATGTGACGTCACATGATTTGTCAATTTGTGTACTTTATGGATAAAAAGTGTTTTGTAATTAGATATTAAGGTGCTCTACTATAGGACCCATTAAGAACTACTTCTATCCCCACTATTTATCTTCGTTCCATATAGACCCCTCTCCCCCATTGTAGCTGATTCTCATCCATTGTCTAACGCATAGGAATCTCAAAATCAATACCATATTAAACGCATTGATACGAAATAGGCAACAAGACAAAGCCCTCGTAGTAGGCAGAATTGTCAAAATTGAACAGCTTTGAAAGCAAACGATCCATCTTTCCTAATCAGATGTAAATGTGGGTGAATGGAAGCCTTTCAAAAGTAAGATATTTTATCCACAATCTTGGAAAATTTGTTTCCACTCCTCTTTCCCATTTCCCACACGGCACGCCCATAAGAGTACAAACACTGGTAAACATACTTTCCACACAATGTCTGGAGGAATAATGTTGAAACAGTCAATTTACAATAATTTATACACGCACTGCATTCGTCCACTGTAGCATGCTTATCTGGATTTATTTGATAATTTACAAACCAGACCATTTCTTTCTTCATTATTGGTCTAACTTTTAGATAGATAATAACTTCATTTTTAATACAAATATATCTATGATAATATTATTCTTCCGACATTATATTGTTAAGACATAATGGCTAACTATTGTAGCCGTTTCTCATCCATTGTCTACCGCATAGGAGTCTGAAAATCAATACCATATTAAACGCATGATAGGAAAATGGCAACGAGACAAAGCCCTTGTACTGGGCAGACTTTTCAAAATTGAACAACCTTGAAAGCAAACGGTTCATCTTTCCTAATCAGATGTAAATGTCGCTGAAGGGACGAACTATATTAAAAATCTGCCGGGCCTACGTAGCCTTCTAATATTTGTTTCCACTCGTCTCTCCCATTTCCCACACGGCACGTCCATAAGAGTGCAAACACCGGTAAACATACTCTCCACAGGAATTGTGTTGAAACAGTCAATTTACAATAATTTATACACGCACTGCATTCGTCCACTGTAGCATGTTTATCTTGGTTTATTTGATTATTTCATTACAAGAATTACGATGGATGAACATTTAATTTCTGCTAAGATGCTTCACAGTAGGACATTAATACACATTAATTTTGATTATCATACTTATGTCATTTCTTATCTAATTGTTGTCTATTTTGAGGGTAGTGTTTTGATATAAATGATGTTATTTTATCTAGAGTTAAGTCTTTTGTTCTAGACAATCCACCTATCACTTATCTTCATTCACATTTTGACACATCCTTAGACATTTTCTCTAATCAATTTCTCATCATAACCATACATGCATGCACTTCCATGTGAACACTAGTTATCTACTAAAATCTAACCACTTATTTCTAGGAAAAGTTCATGATCATGAGATAATCATCCCATCCCATCTAAATTTAAACACGATGAACTTCCCACCTTTGCCCTTCCCATCAAGGGCTGACTAAACACCTAATTTTAGATCTTATTTTTATGTCCTTGTATTTGAAAGAATTTAATGAATTCATTCAAGGGATGTCTCCTAGTCAAGCAATTATATGAATATCACTTATATGTGCACACTTCAATTTGTTCTCTAAAAGGAATCTAGCTCTTCATATTCAATCTAAGCATACTTCCATGATTCAAGATTAGACTTTTAGATAATTGTTTAATTGAGGGTTGATCTCAAATAAATTGCCTCTTTGAGATTAATTAATAACCTTTAATATGGAACTTCCTTTATCAAAAGAATATGAAAATCTTGGGAACCCATCAAGCCATGGTTGTGAAATGGAAATGATTTTGCAAGCATCTATCTATTAATCAAAAAATCTATATTTGGTGGTCTTATATGTTATTTATTATTAGGATCAACCCCTTGCTAATGCTCCTTGTGTCCATGCTTTCTAATTATTTCACTAAAGTATCAAGACTCTTATTCACCTCTTCTCTAATACTATTAAGGGATTTCATTATTAGGCATAAATTTAAATTGAAGTATAGGCTTTCTAATTAGGTCTTTTATTTCAAACCATTATTAATTTTATTCCTCCTCACATGCTAGATAAAATTGGGGTGAGAAGTTTCAAAATTGAAAAGGTAAAAAATGGTATCCAAATATTCCATTTAGAATTTATATATTGCATAAGGGATATGACCTTCTCTGCACCTACACATGGTTTCAAAGTTAAGTCATAAATTGCTTCTTCAATCTTCTCTCTAAGACACTTGGCAACACAAATAACAAACTATTTAGCCAACTATCTTTAAGCTAAAACTTGTCCACTTTTCCAAGTGCATTCTCAACTAAGGTCTCCTTATTGGTACTAAGTTAACTCATTTGGATGTTACCAATCCTCATTGCCTATTGGATATACAACAAGATAATCTCGAGAAAATTTTCTATTTTTTTATTAGATCTATATGCTACTTGGGGTTGGATTCATGACTTGTTTAGGACTTTTAGGGATAATAATTTTTTATGGCATGTAATTCTATTAGGAGATAGACCAAAATTACCTACTAAGCTCACCTAAATTTTTCATTCTTTCAAAGTGGGCATTGTTCTTAAACCATTAAAAAAAATAGAAACTATGCCATATTATTTGGTTATTATGTTGATACACAATTCTCTCTTTATACTAAGGTTATTATTTGTTCTAATTTTCTCATGTTATTTCAAGTACAAGTGAATAAAATTATACTACAAGTGGCACACCTATAGGAGTTTCTTGATCATTGGGGTAATGCATCATATATGGAACTGCCATAGTTCCACCAACTCAACCTTTTAGTCGGGGTATTTCCCATCCTTTTGGATATATTTAAAATTCCAATAGTGGACATGATTCTTAGTCACATGCTTCTAACCCCCTTCAAGAAGAGCTAGGGATCAATCTACTCATGGTTGCTATCAACCCTCTCAACTTCCTTGAGTATATTCTAAGCCTTATAATTGAGTTGTCTTTAGATGGATAGATAGTAGAAATTTTCCTCACCTTGATTTTTCTATTTTTCCTTTGCACAACACTCAACCAATTGTTAAACTAAAAATAGAGTGATGACTAGTTGGGAGCCTATTTTTGATGGCTAATACTCTCTTGATTTATGGGGATAAATGGATTACCATGATCCTCCTCCACTATCTAGTACTTTATCTAGAATTCTAGTTAATGGCCTTGCTTCTTATCTTTCTCTTTTATTTATTTTAGACTTTAGGATGTCACTTTTTCAACCCACTTTTATTTAATATAATGTTATATAAAATTTTATAAAAAATAATAGAAAACACTTTTTCATCAAAAATATTATGAACAAAGAAATGAAAAAGAAAATAAAAATCAAACAAAACCAATCAATACATAGAAATATATTAGATATTGAAAAATGGTGTAGGACACCATAGGCCATAGTGTTAAAAAGTTGTTAAATGTTGTTTTTTAAGTTGTTCAGTCAATTTTGGTTTGTAATAAGGTCTTAAAGACCACTTTTTATGATTTTGGAGTTAATTTAGGTTGTTTGTAGTGGTTTGGGAGTCAATTTTAGTCAATTTGGTAAAGTTACAAAAATTGTAAAAAAGTTGCATAACAACTTTTGCATTTTGATGTAAAAGGAAGTTAAACGGTCAAGAAGTTTAAAAGTTAGTTTATAACTGTTGGGACAGGTTTGGAAAGACATAAAAAACCTAATGCCATCATTAAAGGAGGTTTGTTGATGTAATTTTGAAGTTTTGAATAATAAAGCTCTTGTTTTCTATGTTTTCAAGGAGAAATTTGTTGCTACAAGCTCTTGTATTGCCTAGTACAGCCTAAGAGTGATCTTTTATGCATTGATTTTGATGGAGTGTTGAGTTAGCTACATTTTTTCTTTTGTCTCATAATATTTCATCAAGATTTGAGGTTTTTATAGGAGCTTTTCTAAAACTGGTTCTGACAACCTAGATTTTGGGGTTTTGAGAGCAAAATAATGGAAAATTCACCATTCCACCAATGAAAACCTTTGAAAATCGGTGAAATAGGGTTTGATAGGGTGAATTTTGATTTCATGGTGTTGGCAGGAGCAAGGGAAGTGGTTTGATGAAGATTAAGTGATACCCTAGGTGTAATTCTTGTTTTGGGCAAAAGAGGTTGCATAGGAGTAGGGTTTTATAAAAAGGGTGATTGGAACCCATTCTAGGTGATGGTAATTGTTTGTGTAGAATTAATATGAAATGTTGGAAGCTTTGGTATGAAGATTGGAGACCTTGTTTTTGAAATTCTTGTTGCCACCTTTTCAAACTAACCTAATTAGGTCATTGTTCAAGCATAGCAGTCAATTTTTGGAGGACATTTTCTGAAACAACCCTAGTTGATTTCATATTATGTTATATAAAACATTAATGGGTACTCAAATATATGTTTATATTTTGGAGTTCTCACTTATATAAAAATATTTTCCCATTTTTGTCACTTTGTTGTCCTATTAGGTTTGAAGCTTGTTTGTGAAGGAAGTGTGAACAAAGTCTAGAGTCTCAGGTTCTAAAGACCTTTTTAGGTCCTAACATGTCATTTTTAGTCTACCAAGGGTGTCCCAAAGGATGGATAGAGGTCTAGTTGTAAAAATTCACATTTAGCATTTTGTAGCATTGCTAGGTGCATATCTTGTATGTGTAACCCTTGAACTTGGGAATAGTGCTTGTTGAAACTTTATTGAGATTTTGATTGATTCCCTTGCCACTACATCAAATTGGTATTAGAGCATAGGTATGATCTGAAGAAGGGAGAGAAAGTGTGAAACAAGAAGGAAAGTGTGAAGCAAAAGTGAACAAAGATGCCTCCAAAAGGGAAAACCATTGCTAGAGAAGTGAATGAGTTGAAGGACAAGCATGCTAGAGAGATGAGAGAGTTGAAAGAGAGGCTTGTTGCTCTGGAAACAAGTCATAAAAGAGGTATAGTCATGGGTGATGAGAGTAACTCTGAAGAAGGAGAAGAGGAGACTAAGGAAGAAGAGGAAGAGGAATTGGATCATCCTGATGATCAGAGGATGGATAAGTTGTTGAGAGAAGTCAAGGAAGAAAAACCTAAGGTGAAGATTGTTGTACCTAAGTGTGGAGGTAATTTTAATGATGAACTTTTAGATTGGATTGCAGCACTTGACAATTACTTTGAGTGTGAAGATGTGTCTAAGGAACAAAGGGTGAAGATTGCAAAAACAAAGTTGAAGGGTTGTGCACTATTGTGGTGGGATTATGAGCAAACTGAAAGGAGAAAGAGAGGTAAGTCAAAGATTGTTTCTTGGGATAGAATGGTGGCTAGACTGAAAAGTAAGTTTTTACCATCTGATTATGCAATTCAAATGTTTAAGAAACTTCAAGGTTTGAGACAGAAAAAAATAGATGCCAAAGCCTATACTAAAGAATTTTATAAGTTGAGTATAAGGGCAGGTCACATGGAGGATGAAATGGAGAAGGTTGCTAGATATCTAAGTGGATTAAGGTTCAACATTCAATATGATTTAACCTTGGAAAATCCAAGAATGGTTGAGGAGTGCTATCAAATGGCAACAAGGGCAGAAGAAAAACTTAAAAGAAGGCGAAATAAGTCAAATAGGGATAGAGGTAGCAATACAAGAGGAAGAGGTTCATTTTCTACAGCAAGGCAGCCATATGAAATTCAAGAAGATACAAGCAAGGACAAAGAACAAGTTGATGATGCAAGAGGTGGAATTAGAGGTGGTAGATCAGGCTTTAGAGGTAGATTTTGAGGCCAAGGAAGAGGATCAAGTGGATTCACATGAAGGTGCTATCAATGCAACAAATTTGGACACCAAGCATGGCAGTGCAATGAAGGTCAAGCTTCTAGTTCACATGGAGGGGAAAAAAGGAATCAATTAGTGCAAGAAGAGGATATTGATAGTGTAAACTCTCCATCACAACATGCTCCTCCTGAAGTTGGAGAATCACTCATGGTAAGGAGAACACTCATCAAAGCATCAAAGGAGAAGGAGCCATCACAAAGAAGGACACTCTTCAAAACAACTTGTAAGTGCATGGGTAAGGTATGTAAGGTTGTAATTGATTCATGAAGCATAGATAACATGGTTTCTAATGATATGGTTGAGAAACTTAGATTGCCTAAAATACCACATGATACTCCTTATAAAGTTTCTTGGTTGAATGAGGGTCAGTATGTTTTGGTTAATGAGCAAGCTTGGGTGGAGTTCAATATAAGAGGGTACAAAGATAAGATTTTATGTGATGTGTTATGTATGTATGTGTGCCATTTGCTGCTAGGGAGGCGTTGACAATTGATAGGCATGCTTTGTATGATGGTAGGCAGAATACTTATGAGAGAACCAAAGATTGAATATCTTTTACTTTGACACCCTTGAAAGAAGATGATAGAGGACAAGCTAAGAAAGCTAATGTGATTATGGTTGGTAGGAAGAACTTTGTAAAAGTAGAGGAAAAGGAGGATAGTAACCTTGCAACCACTCCTAGACTTGGAGAAGTGAAGACAAAATATTTGAAAAATAGTTCAATTTTGGAGGGAAATGATATTGAGTTGGTGTCAAAATTATATTTATTGAAGGTCAAGGATGAATTGATTCTTGGGATTCAAGGTTGGATTAAAAGGTATGTTGATGTGAAGATAGAAGAGGTGATTCACTCAATACTTTCTAGAGAGGATAGTGTTCATTCCAATCCTTTCATATCAAAGGTTGGTAAATATGAGAAACCAACAGTCATGGGGGAAGATTAATAGATGGGAGAGATTGAAAGCAAAGGTGAAGTGATCAAGGGTAAGCTACAAGTGAAAAAGAGAAAATTCAAGCACACAATGGGAGTGAAGAAGAAGGAAGTTCATTACAAGGTAGAAAGAGATCATGTTGTAGATGGTGATGTAGATTTAACATCAGTTTCAAATGAAGGATTCAAATAACATCCATCAAGTAGGTCATTGAAGTTGGAGAAATTTATAGGTGGCAAGGAGTTCAAGAAGCCTAGGAACAATTCCTTTTTCCAATATTTGACTCAATGGAAGGGATTACCAGCTGAAGGTATCACTTGGAGATCAAAGGATGATGGAATCAAATCTGGATTTTGTGCTGCAGCACTATCCTCAAGGGGACTTGAGTTCATTTTGCTTGGGCAGTATGGTGTAGGGCACCATAGGTCATAGTTTTAAAAAGTTTCTAAATGTTGGATTTTAAGTTGTTCAATCAATTTTTGTTTGTAATAAGGCCTTAAGGACCACTTATTATGCTCTTTGAGTCAATTTAGGTTTTTTCTAGTGGTTTGGGAGTCATTTTTTGTCAATTTGGTAAAGATGCAAAAATTGTAAAAAATGCATTTTGATGTAAAAGGAAGCTAAATAGTCAAGAAGTTAAAAATTTAGTTTGTAACTATTGGGGTGGGTTTGGAAAGGCATAAAAATCTTGATTTCATCATTGAAGGAGGCTGGTTAATGCAATTTTAAAGTTTTGAATAATAAAGCTCTTGTTTTCTGTGTTTTCAAGGAGAAATTTGATGCTATAGGCTCTTGTACAACCTGAGAGTGATATTTTATGCATTTATTTTGATGGAGTGTTGAATTAGATACATTTTAGCTTTTTCTCATAAGATTTCATCAAGATTTGAGGTTTTTATAGGAGTTTTTCTAAAACTTGTTCTAAAAACCTAGGTTTTGGGGTTTTCAGAGAAAAATAATGGAAAACTCACCATTCCATTGATGAAAACCATTAATAGTTAGTGGAATTGGGTTATATAGGATTCATTTTAATTTCATGGTGTTGGAAGGAGTAGGGGAGGTGGTTTGATGAAGATTGAGTGATGCCCTAGGTGTAAAATCCTCTTGTTTTGGGAAAAAGAGATTGCATAGGAGTAGGGTTTTATAAAAAAGGTGATTGGAACCCATTATAGGTGATCTTAATTGTTTTTTCAGACTTAATATGACATGTTGGAAGCTTTGGTATGAATATTGGAGACCTATATTTTGAAATTCTTGTTAGCACCCTTTCAAACTAGCCTAATTAGGTCATTGTTCGAGCGTAGCAGTCAATCTTTAGAGGAAACTTTCTGAAAAAAACCCTAGTTGATTTCATAGTATCCTATATAATGCCTTAATGGGTACTCAAATATATACTTATATTTTGGAGGTCTCACTTATATAAAAATATTTTCCCATTTTTGTCACTTTGTTGTCCTACTAGGTTTAAAGCTTGTTTGTGAAGAAAGTGTGAACAAAGTCTGGAGTATGAGATTCTAAAGACTATTTTAGGTCCTAACATGTCAGTTTGAGTCTACCAAGGGTGTCCCATTGGTTGGATAGAGGTCTAGTTGTAAAAATCCACATTTGACATTTTGTAGCATTACTAGGTGCATATCTTGCATGTGTAACCCTTGAACTTGGGAAGAGTGCCTATTGAAACTTTATTGAGATTTTGATTGCTTCCCTTGCCTATGCATAAAAAAATAATCAATGTAATAGAATAAAGAGTCATCCCTTTTGCAATTGATAGTTAGTCAAATATGTGAAACTTGTCAATATTTTCTACCAAATTTCTTCGTACATGTCATTCTCCTATTCTCATGAAGAGTTGCGTTTGAGTGATTTTTCAGATTTCCACCAAGGGAACTAGATTACTTGTGTTTTTATAGCTTCTTGAGTATGGTTTGGAGTTTGATTCTCACAAGGGTTGATATCGATCGTGAGTCTCCAAAAAATGAATGAGAAGATGTAAACATTAATGTTCCTAAAAAAATAAAGTTTTGGCTTTGGAAATTTACCTTCACATATGGATTTTCTTTGCTATTTAATTTATTTAATACATATTGAATAGATTTTGATACATTATCCTATGAGAATGTAAACAAATTATTTTTTTATACAATTGGTTTCCAATTCATTTATCAATTTTTATTTGAGTAATTTTAAATTACCTTATTTTTTATTTTTTAAAATGGGTAAATTCTTTTTACCTAGAGCTATGAACACTATACAAAATATTCGCCTCAATTATATTCAACATTAATCCTATATATTGATATCTATCCACCAAATATTGAAATGAAAGATAAGACATTTATTATATATGTAAGATAAGATCCTCTATCACATAATACACATACATGTCCCTATATACTCCCTCAACCTTATATCCTCCATCATAAAAACTATAGAATTGATCCTATACTCAATACCCTCAACCCTAAACCATAAATTTTATACCCAATACACTCAACCCTATACCCTCAACCCTAAACACCATCCCTCAACCTTTGGCCCAAAATCCTATATGCTAAATCCTCAACCATAATCTTCATACCCTCAAACCTAAACCATAAATCCTATAGCTTAAACCCTAACCCATAAAACCTATACCCTTGTTCCTATACCCAATACCCTCAACCCCCATCCCTATGTACCCTCAAACCTACACCCTAAAACCTATACCCTATACCTTATACCCCCAATTGTAAACCCATACCATCAACGCTAAACCCTACACTCTCAACCTTGTACCTTGTACCCTCCACTGTAAATCCTATACCCTCTACCCTATACCTAATACCCTAAACACTATACCCTTTATACTAAACCTTATACCCTAAATACTAAACACTATCCCTCAAACATAAGCCGTAAAGCCTATATGAAAAACCCTCAAACTTGCACTCCCTCAACCCTATACTCTATCAACCCTAATCCTTATACACTCAACACTATTAAATATATACCTTCAACCCTAAAATATATATCCTCAACCCTAAAAATTATACCCTCAATCCTAAAATCTGTACCCTCGATTGAAAAAGCAAGAGGTAATGACCTAGAGAGGAAGAGAGAGAAGAGATGGGGAGAGAAGAGAAAAGGAGGGGTAAGGAGGGAGGGAGAGTAGAGAGTGAGATACCTAAAGAGGGGAGAGAGAGAGAGAAAGAGAGAGAGAGAGAGAAGACAAAGGGATGGAGAGATGCAAGGATTATAAAGAGTGGAGGAGAGATAATGTGAGGGAGATGAATATTCAAAGATAAAGATAATGTGATCATGTTATAACATGATCACATTATGTTTTGCTTTGGAAATTTCCAATCCTTTGGCTTGGATTTGCCTTGGGCTTCCAAGCCAAGGGTTTGGAGTGAATTTTCAACATCCAAAGATGTGTTTTTCTAAATAGTAAAAAATGACATAATCTCAAGCATGCTCTTATCAGGTTTGCATGTGTTTCAATGTAGCTTTATGTTAGCTATCTAACCATGTATTTTTTTTCACATTTTGATTATTTTAAGGTTTTCATCTTTAATTTATTTTTTTAGTGTATCCATTTTCTTTGGTCAAAAACCAATTTGTGGTATTTTTTACTATATTTTTTAACAAATCATTGAATTTTCAAATAAATTACATTTTAAGAAACTATACTCCATTTTACACATATTTAAAAATGTTTTTTGATCAATTTCCAAAAACTTTATGGAGGAGCACAGTCAACATTTTTGTTTTTCAATATGTGTCCACTTTAAAAATTAGTGAAAAATAATATAATTCATTAAAAATTTAGCAAAAAAATTGGGCATAAAATACATAGTGTTATCTAATTTCTCATCAAAGTGATATATTAAATACTAAAAAAAATTAACATAGGGGAGCCACACCAAATTCTATGTTATGGTTTTTTGAAAAAATAGGACCATTTTGTATGGCCCCTCTTTTTGAACCCCTTAATCTCTACCATTTTAAAAAAATAGTATTTTAGAAAGTAGATTTAGATAACTATGATGCATTTTTTCATTGCATCTTCAAATTTTGAGTGTAACTATCTTCAATTTTTTATCCAAGGTTAGTATATCATAATTTTAAAATAAAAGTGGTCACTTAAACCCCTTTTTGGTCTCTCAACTTTGTGCACTTACTCATATATGAAGGTTATATTTATATAATGTATATATATACTAACTATTGAATTTGATCTTATTGAGATTTGTGAGGAGGCACTAATTATTATGTCTCTCAACTTTGTGCACTTACTTGTATATGAAGGTTATATTTATATAATGTATATATATACTAACTATTGAATTTGATCTTATTGAGATTTGCAAGGAGGTGATTATTATTCTTTCTTAACCAATCATATATTTATAAAAATACATATTAGATAAGTGTTAAATTCTAGAAGGGAGAATCATTTAGAAACCTTGTCAATACTTCATTGGTTGAAGTTATTGAGTATGATCTTGTGCATTGAAAGGATATTCGGTGTGTGGGTTAGTCTTTTGAGTCATGTGTGAATTTTTTTATTATGTTGTGTAAGTGGTGTTAATAGACGGGAGTCAAATTGAGTTCAAATTTTGGAATCATTCTTTAAGAGGCATTTAAAAGGTTTTAAAAATATTATTTTATAGTGTCTTCATGATTTTCAGAACCTTATGGTAAGTACCTATGGGTAAGAGGTTGATTTAAACCCCAAACTTGGCCAAGGGCTTTGATGTGGACCCTCTTAATGTCCAGTTCAGAGGAGTGACTAAAATAAGACTCGAGGATGAGAGAAATAGACTTGTCTTATCTCATTCCCATTCCCATTCCCATCACCTCCTTTATGAGCTTGTGGAAGCCCAAAAGGGACTCTCACATGTTTGAGCCTCCTTTGTAAGAGATAAATTTATCAAAGTGTCCAAGTACACTCCCCATCTCCCTAAAAATCTCACACATACATGTACTTATGGGGCTATGTTCTTGAAGGATGAATGAGAGAGTGACAAGTGTCACTACCTCTTTCAAGGGATTGAATTTAGGGTTTCTTATTTACTTCCCTTTGAAGAATGGGAAGGGGTTTATCTTATTAGGATTTCATTCTTCTTTGCTTTGGTTTTCCTTTGATAGTTATGTTTTCGGAGATAAAGGTGGGGTAGGAGATTATGGATTGAAGGTGGAAGTTCAACTTTTTTGGAATTTCTTGGGAAAGAGGAGGCTTCATCTCTATGATTTATGTAGAGTGATAAGTCCTTCTAACTTCCTTTTTATCATTGTTTGTTTTCATAATTTTCCATAAATTTTCTCTTTGAATTTGGTATACATAAATGGTTTTTCCCTTATTATATTAAGTTTTTTGTGTGATGATAAAGGAGTCAAGTTATTTGTGAGTTGGAAATGATAGTGGGTTTCATAGGTATTGTGTTGTTATTTTAGTTATGGTATATGAGTGGACATATTTGAGTAAATTGGGTTTTGAAATGGTTCTCTCAGCTCAAGAGATGGTTAGGGTCTAGAAATGGACTAATGATACTATATTTGGTAGGGTGGAGAGCTTTAATTCTCCTATTGGAATGCATCTCTACGAATCTTTCAATAATATTTGTTAGAGTTTTTCCATTGATGAAGGAGAAGAAAATACAATAATATCCTTGTTTAAAATAAAAATGAAAAGTATGTGCTTAGCTTATAAACGAGAAAATTGTATTATGTTCTTCCTAAAGAAAAATAAATAAACATAAAATGGTTCTATGTAAAATTGTTTTTGTAAATGTAGGTTTAAGTTTTTAATGAAGAAGAGTATTTTAGTTTCTTTTATTATAAAGATAGGAAGGCATGTGGGTTTCAAAGTTCAAGTAATTGTAATTATTTACAGAAAACCTTCTTTGGAATGCTATATTGTTAATTTTCTAGGGAAGCTAAAGTAGTAGAACAACTTCCTACAATAATCTTGAGAGGAGGGTAATCCCAAACTTTAAATATCTTTATTATAGTTACAAAAACTTAAATATAAATAAACATAAATATCATGCATACCACAACAGTGATTTATGTGGAGAAAACCCTTTCAAGAGACAAACCCCACACTAAAAAATAAACCTAATATATTATTCATAAATCACAAAGATTACAATATACTTTTAGAGAAAGCTTATTAAAGGAGTATCACCAACCAAAGATCCAAAGGTAACATGACCATTATTAGACTCTAAAAATACATCACAATACACAGTTGTATTTCAACACCCTCATAAAATAAGGTTTCCTTCTAGGGAAATTCAAGCCAAAAAAATATCTACCATTAGATCTAATACCTAATCATGAATAGTCTAGATTTGTAATAATCAAATACACATAAAATGTGGCTTTCAAGGGCATTGCCCCCAAACCCCTACTAAGGCGCATAGCCCCTAGACCTCATAGAGGGGTACCCCACTTCACCACCCCACACTTAACTATCAATAGTAAATTTTATATGTATATATATATGTATATATATATATATATACATATATATATATATATATGTATATATATATATATATATATGTATATATACATATGTATATATATGTGTATATATATACATATGTATATATATGTATATATATATATATATATATATATATATATGTATATATATATATACATATATATACATATGTATATATATGTATATATACATATATATGTATATATATATGTACATATATATACATATATATATACATATACATATATGTATACATATACATATATGTATACATATATGTATATATATGTATGTATATATATATGTATATGTATATGTGTATATATATATATATATATGTATATGTATATGTATTACTATTCAACATTAATTGGAGAAAGAAAACTACTTAAAAAATGTAATTTTCCCATTAAAATACCATGATCATTTTGAGAAAATGAATGTAAAAATTTGTATTTGGGTAGGCATAAATATACCCATATTTCTTTTAATAACTAAATGGCTATTTTATCCAAATCAAATTTAATGTCTTCACAAAATTTTCCCATGATCATAGATATGTGTATGCATAAATGAATGAATAAATAAATTATTTATTTATACTCTTTATAATTTTCATTTAATAGCATAGACATTGTTTTCCCTATTTAAACAATTTTTTTCTTATTATTAAAAATGAATGATGTTCATTTTACAAATTTCAAAATAAACAAAATTTTAAAATTAGATAAAATAAATGATAAATATATAAAAATAAATTTAAAATCAAAATTTCTATTTTTTTAAAAATAATAATAAAAAAAATAAGTATTTTAGTGGGAGTTGTTGCACTACATCATGAGAGTGAAGAAAATAATTACTTATTTTTCTCTTTCAATGGGTGAAAGAATGATAGTTTGTCTTGCTTGTGGAGAAGTCCACATAAAATACACAATGGTTCAATTTAAGGAGGCTTTATTGGATCCCCTTAGATTGAACCACATCAATAAACATATGCTGCCACATGACATTTTATGGTAGGGAGCTTTAATCTAAGGGACTTTGACCAAAGCCCCCTTTAAGTATATAAAATGTGGGTAACTGAAATTTATGGCCCCTCATGCATTCTAGCTATTAAGTTTAATTCAATTAAACCTAGTCCTCATAATATTCCACCCTACTTGGCTTATCCTCTTGAATATATTTATAGGTATTTAAAGCTAATTTTTGAAATTATTTTTATAATTTAAGTAAGTTTTAATTGTTTTTTCATTTTCTTTTCTTAAATTTTATTCATATTTTTAAAAATTTATATCATTTTTTAAAAATCTTATTATTAATTAAAATTATAAAATAGAAAATCGATAAATTATTAAAAATAACATCAAATGGTTGATTTAATTGGTTAAATCATTTATTTCTCATTATTGAGACCAATTTTCAAATCCTCAAAAATGAAAAATAATGTAGAAATATAAGTGACATTTAGAATTAGAATAGAGAAACTCGGTGTGAACAATTTATACAGTGATTAAATAATTTTGGTTTTAATGATAAAGAGTATAATGAATAATTTTTTATTTGAGGATCATGTGAACCTATGGTTGGTACAACTTTAACCTTTTAATAGTTTTGGTTATAGAAATAAAATGCTTTTGGTTCTAGTAATATAGAGAAACATAAATTATTTTCTTAGGATCTATTGAACCCATGGTTACCATAATCTAGTGCTTTAACACATATTTTGTGGAACTTGATGCGTAACCTAAATTATCTTTAGTAATATTAAATTATTGAATTAATTTATATTATAAAGTAGCTTTAAAATATATTTTATTTTAATTATTATATGAATGAACTTAGTTATATTTTTTAAAATTTATATTGTATGATTATGTGAAATATATTCATACAACTCACAATTGAGATAGGTAAACATGAGGATGTTTGGTAGAGTCCCAATTTTTTTGGGTAGTATAAAATATATTATGAAAAAATTCTAGATAAAATAAAAAGTCTCAATTTGTTTAGGAGCTAGCCCATATAATTTCCTTAACATATATATGGTTATAGATCAATTACAATTTAGAACCAAGGGAATAGTTAGTGTTTACAAGATTAATGTGTTGGTCACCAAAGATAAGATTATATCTAAATATTTTTCTCACTATGTAGGGATGGGGGGTTTTATAAACCCTAAATCTTAAACATTAAACCTTAATATCTAAATCCTTAATAGTAAAACCTAGGCCCTAACCTTTGGAGCATGAATAATGAGCCCTAGCACTAAATCTATCACACAAACAGTTTTAAAATTGAACACTAAGAAAAAATCATTAAGGATAAACCAATAAATATCAATGCTAAGAATTGAATATAAAATAAAATAAAAAGTAAAACCTCAAATGTAAAACCTAAACTCTTAACCTTAAACTCTAAACCCTAAATCCTAAATTTCTAACATTAGGCCAAATCTTTGAATCTTTAAAAATGAACCTTACAAACCCTACGTCCTCTATTCTAGAGACCTTTTAAACCATAAAATATTAATTTTATTCTTATGCTACCTAAAAGCATCCCTCATTATTCCAACTTATCACTCCCACCATTTGATATACCTTTATCCTTGTTCCATGAACCAAACCACCCAATAGAGTAGAGTGGCATCAAGGGAAATGATATTGAAATTTCTTGTTCAAGTCTAAGATATTGTACTTTGGAGTATATTTTTTTATTTCACTAGACCCTTCATGGGGTATTCAATTTAGCTAAAAATAATATAACTTGGATTGAGAAAGATGATATATGAGAATGTCAATTCTATTTAGTCATTTTTCTTCCTATTGATTTGATATTAGAGTACAATTACAATTTTAATGTGATGAAAATTCAAGGGCCCAAGGTGTGGTTTAATAAAATTAGAGCATGAATTTGATCAATATATCTTAAATTTAAAATGAATTTGATCAAATCTACTTATGTGGTGCCTCCATAGCATCCCTTTTTTTTCTCATATCCATATGTTGTAATTTTATTTGTAAAAACAAACAACTTTGTCTTTCATGCATTGAGATCAAACAAAATCACTTAGAAGAATATTTTACATATACATAGCCCTTAGAAATAGCTTTTCAAAAAATATAATATATTTGATGAAAACTAATCAAAATGATATATTTGTTAAATAAATAAATATGTATGTATGTATGTTTGTTTGTATGTATGTATGTATGTATGTTAAATTTTAGAAAAAATGACACAAATCACTTTGAGTTCATGAGTTTGTACAATATAATGGTAAGAATATATTGAATGCTTAAAAAATGTTGATTTTTCTGGATCAATAAAACTGAAATGTAAAACATACTTTTATTCTTGTATTCTTATTGATTTGATAAATTAGCTAAGATGTTATAAACCACATAAATCTAGAACATTATTATGGAGGGTATACTATACTTTTTCAATAAATTTCTATTACATCACTCCCACAACTTAAAGTTCAAGTTGATCTATGCAATATTCAATAACACTTTCCCATTTTCAAAATATATACCACATTAAGTTTAATTTGTGTCAATATTTTTCCATCATCAATACTCAACCACAAAACCCTCAATATCTGATTTCGTTCTTATTTGGATTCCAAAAGCGTTGACCCTTTCAATGCAAAACAAATTGTTGAATTTTATTTATCAAGAAAACGGAAAGTCGACCCCTTTCATCGGGATTATCTTTGCACGCTTTTGAAGAAATTCATTTTCCTTTTTACATCGTTGAACTTATTCACAGAGCTCACATTCATACTTTGAATAATGTTTTCCACTGATTTGCGGTATTTTTGTACGATCACAGACATTTGTTTTCAGTGAATAAAATAATCTTGAAGACTTGTCAGCACTGAGCGGTGGGTATTTCACAGTCTCCTGCTGTTACCAGTCAACCATGCAGTCTGCTATTTTTTTTATTTTTATTTTTATTTTTTAATTTTTTTTATGCAGTCTGCTATTTATTTCCTCGATGTTTTTCATTCGTTAACATCTTATTGTTGTTGTCGCGAAGATTGAGTAGCCAGTTTTGCTCACACAGAAAATGCAGTTGCAAACGCAAATGCATTGTGGAGTGTTGATTCGCTTGGTAATTTGTCTCTGCTTGGTGGGCTTTACTGCTGCAAAATGTCATCCTGAAATGTGTGGCTCAATGAGTGTGAGTTATCCTTTCTGGATTAACAACTCTGATTGTGGATACCCTGGTATTTAGATCACATGCAGTAAGGACGAAGATACTGGGATGATGCCTCCATTCTTTAAGACCTTTGAGACCTTAGAAAGTCACTATTACAAGATTATGAAGATCAATTATACCGGTGACCTCATCATAAATACAACATCTCTCAGAGTACAGTCGTGTAATGCCAGCCTAGTGTCAAGCAACTTTCAGCTATATGATGGTGGGCCTTTCACTATTTCCATGTCCAATAAGTTCGTGGTTATTGGCTGCAACATGTCCGGTTGGTACACATATACTTATAGGGAAGAGTCCGGCCTCAACGTAGAAGCCTCAGAAATCTGTGACGTTAATTCCTGTGTCTCTCAAAATGTTCAACCATACTGCAGCTATGGCTGTTGTGAACTTACCCTTCTAAATAATAGCCAGTCGATAGGTTTGTCGGGCGGAGGTGTATTTGGTTTGCACAATTCTACTACCAACGATTTTGATGACAAGTGTGGCTTCTCCACCATATTGGACCCCTCCACCTTCACCGTAGTCGACAGTAACACAAGCCTCTTTTGGGGAGATGACAGGAAGGCTTATTATGGTCTCCGCCTTAACTGGGGTATTGGTCAGAGTTGCTCCAAGGCCAAAGCAACTGCCAATGATTCTTGTTCCTCCAAAGCAGAATGCATTGACTCCCCTTCGGGAGAAGGGCACGTATGCAAATGCCTTCCTGGATATGAAGGAAGTGGTTACTCTAATGGCATAGATTGCACAGGTATGACCTCCGCACTTTTGTTAATTACAACCATAAATAGTTTATGTGTTCTCATTTATAATCATTTCTCTTTCAAATCTCAAAGCTTCTAACTATAATGATGATGGATGTTTAGACATAGACGAATGCAGTCTTAAAGGGTTGAATAAGTGCGTCGGAGGAGAGGAAAGAGGAATATGCCAGAATTTGGCAGGTTCCTACAAATGGTCGTGTGTAAAGGGATATAAAGGAGATGGTTACTACAATGGCACTAGCTGCAAAGATACGATCTCCGGACATTTCTTACTTATAACCATGGTTTCTGTTTTGTAATCATTCTTCTTCAAAATCTCAAAGCTCCTAACAATAATAATGATGAATGTTGAAACATAGACGATTGTAAAACAAATAGGAGTATGTGCGTTGGAGCAGAGGAAGGAGGAATATGCCATAATTTTGAAGGTTCCTACAGTTGTTCGTGAGCAAAGGGATATAAGGGAGATGGCTTAAAGAACGGGAAAAGATGTGTACCCAAAAGCTCTAACAACCTCAAACCTGCAATCATAGGTTAGCATACGGTGTGTCCTTGTATGATTTAAAAAAATAGAACAGCATAGTCAGTAAAATTTTCTGTTTGTGAGATCGCAGGCTCTGTTTCTTCGTTCGTTGGAGTTTCTGTCGTAGCTTCTGGACAATTTTGGTGGTTGAGGAGGCGTGGTTTAAAACATGCGAGAGAAAAGAATTTCCGGCAGAATGGCGGGATAGAGCTGCAGGAACGCATCGCTTCCATGGGAGGAAGAAAAAGCCTCAGAATGTTTTCTGAAAGAGAGCTGGAAGTAGCTTCCAACAATTATTCAACAGAACTCGGGAACGGTGGCTTTGCAACTGTGTACAAAGCAGTTCTTGTGGATGGCATGCCTGTAGCAATTAAAAAACCCAAATCAATTTCCGATGAGTTCATCAACGAAATTATAATTCTGTCCCACATTAATCACATGAATGTAGTGAAATTGCTTGGTTGCTGTATGGAAACTCAATTTCCATTGCTGGTTTACGAATTTGTGCCAAACGGGACAGTTTCTGAGCATCTGCACTCGGCAGAGAAGCAGTTGACATGGGAGACAAGGCTGCGGATTGCCATGGAAACGGCAGAGGCGATAGCATACGTGCATCTCCAAGCCTCTCAGCCCATTTTCCATCGCGACATAAAATCTTCAAATATTTTGCTAGACAACACATTCACACCAAAAGTAGCAGACTTTGTTATTTCTCGACTACGCCCTTCCGAAGAAATGCATCTTAATACCATGGCAGTGGGTACTCGAGGTTATGTAGATCCTGAGTTCGTGAGGACCAACCATTTTACAGACAAGAGTGATGTTTTCAGCTTCGGAGTAGTTTTGGTGGAGCTTTTCACGGGTCTGATGCCGTTGCTGTCTATAGGGGGATCTACATGTGCTTTATATGACCATTTCCTGTCCGCAATTAACGACAACCGCCTCCCTGAAATTTTAGATCCTAAAGTGGTGAAAGAGGAGAACCAAGGGCAGATGGAGAATATGGCAAGGTTAGCAAAAGCATGTTTACAAGTGAAAGCAAAATCAAGGCCGTCCATGAGAGAGGTAATGGAGAAACTTGTTTGGATAAGAGCTGCCATAAACAGCCAGGGCTTTATAGAGATGTGAGTCTTGTGGAACAGACGGGGGACCTAAACCAAGCTAGGCTGTATTATCAGACTTTGTCAATGACCAGTGATAGTACTTGTAAGGATCCTGCAGAGGATTATTACTACAGTTCTCCATCTGTTACAGCAGTTGCTTCAGAGGGTCATTCAGATGCGTTGATTCAGATTGAGATGTCAGATACGCATACGCGATGATCAAGTCAATGCATGATCAACGGGCAGTGTTTTATAATAATTCTATAGTTTTTTCTTAGCATGTACGATGCTTTAGCATCTTTCTTTAGCTTTGTTTTTTTCAGGCAGTCTGTTCGCATGTCTCAAAACTCTTTTATATAGAGATTGTTGTAACAGAATTTTATATACATACAGTTGAATAATTCAGTTAATAAATTCCGCTTGCTGTTTGAGCAGATTTATTGCTCATTCATTCTGAATTCTCAGTGTATTGTTAGAGTTTTTATATTAATCATTCTTTTCAGTCTTCATATCCACTTTTTAAAAAGTGGAAAATAATTGTTATCAGAAATCAACTGTGTACTCAAATTTATGGATTCATGTTTCATGAGTAGTGGTTTACAAGAAATCATCTCTCATGAAATATGGGTCAATGAATTTGACTCAAAAAATGGTTAAATCTTGATAGCAATATCATAATTTGACACGTGGAAAATATCTCCTACTTACCAAATGGAAAATTATCATCATCTCTAACAAAGTAGGACAGAATTTATTTCTCTGTTATGAAGCAACAAATCATTTTTAAACTACTTTATTCGTATTTTCATGCCATGTATAACATGCAAATATTTTGTAAATATAAACACCTATTGTAGTTGCCACATTTTTAGTCTCCTCTACAGTTACATTTTGAAGTGTCCATTTAATTGTGGTGTTGTGAAAGTATTAAACATTTTATTTAATTTCTTGCCAGAAACAAGTTGTAATTATGCAGAATTCTAGTGAAATACATTATACGATTTTATGGTCAAATGGTATTTATATAATTTATTATATATTTGTTATATAATTATGTTTTGAGCATATTTGTATATGTTTGAGATCAAAAAGATTTTAAATAGAGTTCAAGAATATACTTCCATTTCTAATATGTAAACATAACAAAGTATTTTTATATATAATTGAGTTATAAATAATATAAATACATTTATTTGATGAAAATTTTCAATCTTTGTATTGTGTAGTAAATATATGTTTAATTGATTAATACATAATTATGTATTTCATTAATTAATTATTATTTTTTAATATTCTAATTTGTGATATGGATGTTTAAATATTTTATTGTCATAAGCATAATTTATTTAAATAAATAATTTTTAAATATAGTTATGACCTTGACTCTTCAATTTAAAATTGGAAGTAATTTGTTCTTATATTCAAATTAAAATGTAAATATCTATCTAAAATAGAAATAAATATTACAATTTTTAGACTTACTTTGTGCATAATGCTATATTGAGAAAACAAATGAAAATAAGACCCTCAACACTATGTTCTTGGGCCTGTGACACTCCCCCAAGTATATGTTTACATAAAAGGAACTAACAACACAAAAATAAAGAAATGTAGTGCTAAATTAGTAAGTGTATACTTGGTTTCATACAAGTAGTTTTATGTATAATAATTATCATAAGAAGAAACATATTTTTCCTATGTATTGTTGGTTTTGGGTCTTTATTATTACATCCATGAAAATGAATATTGCAACTCATTGAATTACTTTGTGCATAATGCTTTGGTGCCAAACAATGAAGATGAAAGCCTCAATATTGGATTGTTGGGTCTTTGACACTCCTCTAAGTATATCATTACATGAAGACATAACAACAACAAAATTAATAGAAATATAGTGCTAGATTAGTAACCATACACTTGGTTTCATATAATTATTTGTGAAGCATAATATTTATCATAAGAAGTAATAATTATTTTCATATGTATTCTCGGTGTTGGTTTTTTGTTATTATAATGGTAAAAAATACATACCTTGCAATCCTTTACTTTGGACTCACTTGAATCAAGTTATCCTTAGTGCAATGACTAGTGTATATATGGTATGTTTTGGCACAAAAGTTGGAAAATAATTTGAACATGAATTGATTCTATATACACAAATCTCTAAGGGTTGTTCCTAATTATTTGTTTATCCATTCATTATCTAAGGTTTTATATATATATATATGGGTGATCCCACAATAGTGGTTTACAAATTTTGGCCAAACTAGACACTGAAATAATTTTTTTAAACTAAATCTTCACTTTCAGGCACCTATAATGGCTAAACCGTGAGGAATTTGAACATGATGCAAACTATAGTTTCATGAAATTTTGTCTGTAGATTCTAAATATATTTTTTTCAATTTTTTTGGAATCAGATTGCACTTTTTCCATCTCCTTTGAAAACTAGTTTTTTTCAAAAAACATTTTTAAAAGTGACGCCACCGTATAATGCATAACTTTTTCCATGAAGGATAAAATTCTAATTCTTTCGAATTTATATTTGTAACTTTGATATCTAGTGCTTCCACTTGGTTAGATAGTTTTTTATTAAATATTTTTCTTTAATCAAGTTTCAAAGTCAAACCAATTACAATTCAGACATAGCTTAACGCGTAACATTTTTTGTATGTATCAAAATTCAATTTTATTTTATTTGTTGGATCAAGGACTTCAATATCTGGTGCACTCATATTTTTCAAAAAAAAATTGATAATCTTCTATTTTTCCATGTGCAAAACAAAGAGCTTGATTTTCGGTGAAAACCTACATTCACAAGAAATAAAAATAAATATAATAATAAAATTAAATTTATTTAAAATTATACTTTTGGGAAGATTATAATAAGGACTACATACTTACAAAAAATAAATTTTAAATGAATTCATTTGATCCCCCAAAAGGTAAATCAAAAGTGGTTTTTTATCAGCATTTTGATAGGTGTAAAGGAGACTCTATTATAGGTATGGTTTAAAACTAGTGGGGTTCTATACAAGGGGGTTTGATCTAAGGTAGTTTATCAAACCCTATTCAATTGGAATGATTTAAATGAAAATTTTTAAGGATTAAATCATTATATTTTCTAAAAAAAATTGATTTCAACAAAAATTAAAATCTCCCAGAAATTGTAAACCAGCTTTGTGGGATCACCCATATATATATATATAGGTGTATAGCTAAAATAGTTTAGTTTTGTGAGTGTATAAATGATCCTCAAACTTGTTGAATTAAATTTGAATCTTGGGCTTGAGTTGGATCTCTCTAGCTAGCAACTTTTAGTTAACTTAAGCATTAAAATTGTGAATTTATGTGCTAGAGTGTTGTATTTAAGGAAAAGACCTAATTCATTATTCATTGACCAATAGATCAATTTCAAAGCAATCAAGATTTATGTGTAGCATCATAAACTATTAATATTGCACCATCAATTGACATAAAAACCTTAGCTATGCATTACATGTTTTTGTACTATGCTTGATCACTTTTTTATACCACTGACTTGAACCTAAGAAGGTTTTGACTCAAGGAGAGCACTATAATCTCTTAAGGATTTAGTTAATAAACTTGGTGGGTCCCAAAACTACTACTCCAAAATCATATAACACAATTCTCCTTTCAAGCCTAGGGGTTGTCATCATAAAATCAAGAATAAGATTCATTCATATATAATAAAGGCTTAAAGATCAATTGATGAGAGTAGGTTATCTCTTCTATGTTTCAAGCTCAACTTAGACTTAGGAGGGTGTTACAAGGGGTATACCCTAATAGGTATTCAAATCAAACAAAATGAAAAACCAAAATTAACAATAGTTAAACCCAATTACATATTTAACCAAAAAATTTATTACTAAGTCAAGCAAGAGTAGTTGTATATAACCCCTATATAGTTGATTAAAAATTCCATGAATAATCCACATGAAATGAGTTCATTCAAGGTTCTTATAAGATGTTTTTCTAGTTAAATCACAATATTATGAATGCGCAACATTGACTTCTATTCTTAAAATAGTAGTTGATATTTTTATTTGTTTTAAAGTGTTTGAGATTAGCCAAGTGATTCAATGGGTGGTGCCTATCCATTGGGTACAAAGTCATAGTTATGAAACTAAATAACAAATTGGAAAGACGAGGAACAATAGTTATGCATCCAAATAAACCAAAATGATAACATCAATAGGTAGAACATACTTAATAAGCCATAAACACACTACATACATCTATTTGAAACATACAAAATTCCATTAAAATGATCTCATAAATTTTCCAAAATTATAGTTCAATCACACCAATAAATATGGTAAGATAATCTATAACAAACAAGATCTCTATAAACATCTATATGCATTAATGGATACATTCAAATATATGCCATTTTTTACATTCATAAATCCTTGAAAAAATATAAAATACTATTTAGAATTATCTAGATTGATAAAAATTCCCCCTAGAAGCTTGAAGCACATTCATAGGCATCTAGGAGCAACACAATAACTAACTCCTTCAAAATAATAAAAAAACTAAATATAATGTATTCTATAATATCCTAGTTGTGATTTTCTATAGGAAGATCTATTTTTATGTCATTATGAGGGATTAGTGGAGTATTTAGCAACATAGCCTTAATAGAGGTGTTTTGGGAGATCACTCCTCCAAATTGCTTAACTAAGGCTTCAAACAACGTGTCTAGTACTACTAGAGAAGCATCCTAAGTCATATTTTCCTCTACCCATGGATTTTAGATCATACTATCAGATTATGTACTCCTGTTACCAATTTTTAACACCTATAAATCTGGTATTCTAGCACTACGTTCAACTACACTAAACCTTCCATACCCTTGCCACAAGTTGGTACCTTTTAAGGGAAGAAAAAATTCCTTTTCTAGTTGGATATATGTCAGGTCTTGATCTCCCCATGCAATTTTTGGAGGACTTTCCTCTGAAGCCTCAATATTATTTGATGTCACCTCTTTAACCATTGGAGAAATCTCTAGAAACAAGATAAAATCATCCTTGGGAAGGATTATTTTATTAACTAATATGCTATCTTGATCCTTGCAGGCATCTACAATATTCTATAGCTTGATACAAACATTTTTTGTTTAGGTGAGTCTTTCGATGGCACGAATGACATTATGTTTGCAGCCCTTTGAGAAAGATTTCATGTTGGTAGGTCCCACTCCTAGAAAAAATTTAGAAAGCATGTTGATGAGGCTTAGTAGTGTCTAATAAAACATAGAACCTGGTCAAAGCTTGATTGTTATCAAAACAAGTTTGATCAAGCTTCATGAAGATACCCATTTGATTACCCATGATTTCTACTATTTGGAGAACTCTGAATTAAAGTGGAAGTGTTGGTTGCTGCACCCAAAATGGTAGAAACCTTGTCACTATGGATGAAGGGTTGAATTTGGGGACCCAAGGTTGAATATATAGTCTCACACTTTGCAAAAACTGCTTCTTTACTTTGAAGACTACATCCTTGTTTTGCTTCAAGGAAAAAAATGCAATATAAAACCCTTTACGCTTATCTATGTAATGAACTTCATTAGATCCCATCCAATGGTCCTCAATCCATTTATTCAAGAGATTTTTAGTAGGGTTGAGATTCCAAAAACTAACAATGATAGTTTTTTCATGAAGTTCCTTGATTTGGGAGTTAAGGTGTTCTTCCGGGAATGTCACTTGGATAATACCTTTTGGTCTTTTGTTGCTTTCTTGGGCCCTCATGTGTTTCTTATCTAACAAGATCACATCCTTTCATTGTAGCTAAGGACTCAGATTGGTGTTGATTTTTTTATGGTTGGCACTTGAGTTCTTATTATTTCACCTGATAAGTTTCTTATTGGGTCTTTGAAACCGTGGTTTCCTTGGCAGAGGAAGGTTAAAGGGGGCACCATATGGATTTGGTTTTGGGATGGATATGTTAGGAAAAGTAGCAGGACCTTTCCCACCTTCCAATTCCTTTGAAAAAGTTCTTTGTGGGCCCTCGATTTTTCCACTGAAGTGAATGTTGATGATAGAATACAAGATTTTTCCAACCTGCAAAACCATTCTCATTGTTCCATTCTAAGAGAACTTAAATGAATAAGAATTATTACTTTAGATGATTGTTTGATTGGGGGTTGTTCTCAATGAACTCACATCCTTTTGACTAATTTTGATGGCCTTTAATAGGGTACTTCCGTTATCAAAAGCATATGAAAATCTTGGGAATCCATCAAGCTATGGTTTTTGTGGAATGATAATGAATTTTGCAAGGGTCTATCTATTAACCAATTATCTATATTTGGTGGTCTTATGTTATTTATTATCAAGATCAACCCGTTGCTAATATTCCTTTGGTTAATGCTTTAAAATTATTTCACAAAAGTATCAAGAATCTTCTTGACCTCTTCTCTAATGCTACTAGGAAATTTTATTCTTAGCCTAAGGAAAAATTGAAGTATAGGATGTCTAGTAATATTTTTTAGTTATTTCAAACCATTATTTATTCTATTCCTTCTCATATAATTCAAAAAATTGGGATGAGAAGTCTCTATTCTTTGTGGAAAGATAAAAAGTGGTATTCATATATATCATTTTGTATCTACAAACCACATAAGGGATATTCCCTTTCCTACACCAATATATGTTTTCAAAGTTAAATCATTGATTGTTTATTCAATCTTATTTTGGTACTTGGTAATGTAGATTTCAAACTCTTTCGCCAACTATCCTTGAGATGAAACTTCCCCACTTTTTTTGGTGTATTATCTACTAAGGGGCCTCCTTGCAGGTACTAGGTTGATATAGTTGGCTATTATCAATCCTCATCCAATGTATGGACAACAAGACACTTTCAAGCACCTTTTCTATTATTTTTCTTAAAATTATGCTCCTAAAACTAAAGTCATATTTTTTTTATGTATTTCAAGGCTAACAACTTGTCATGGCATATAATTCTAATAGGAGATTGGCTTCAAATTCCCACTAAGTTTTCCTAAATTTGGCATGTTTTCAAAGTGAAAATTACTTTAAGTTTCCACTTGGGGTTATTTCAAGAATAATGATTTTACATGAAGTATGGATAGTTGTGGGATTCATTCATTATTTTATTGAAATAGTCAATAAAATTAAAGATACAAACTCTTGAAATGGAGTTTTATTTTCACTCTACCTTAAATTTATTGTGTTAAGTTGGTTATGAATGAAAAATTCATTTATGTGATTCTTTTGCCTAGCTTTTAGGGAAAAATATATATTATAATAATCTATGTATAAGATTTTTTTATTATATTAACAATATTTCCTCTATGAGAAGTTAGCTTTTGAATCAATGACTAATAGCTTACAATAAGGATGCAAAAGAATTAAACTCATCTTGGTTTGATAATTATGATAGTCTTGCTCAAATAGTTTTGAGCAACCAATTGTGTATGTGTTGCCATTATTTTATGGTTTATGTGTTGATTTATGTTTTTTCTAAACATAATCACATGTTCATGAAATTTTTTTATGCTTTATTGTTGATAGCCACTCATCCTTTATGAATAGTGCCCATGACATACAAGCTAATAGTACAACAAGATATGCCAACCTTCAAAAGATACCACCATATGTTTAGAGTGCATAACTAAAGTTCCATCTAGTGGCTTGTGTGGCATAGATAAGGACCTACACACTTCAAAACTTTGGTTGCTAGCTACTTTTCATGTGCCACTATTCAATGGAAGACATAGCTATGTAATAGATCCATCAAATGCATTGTGTATGTATACTTCCACTTATACTTAGTCATTATCCTACTCGTCTAACCCATCAATATTGTCTACTAATACCAAGCCTTTATCTATATGCCAATCCAAAATTGATCCACGTCAAACTTTCACATAGATAGTAACTTCATTTTTAATATATATATCTCTAATAATATTATTCTTTCAACATTATATAGTTAAGACATAATGGCTAACTATTGTAGCCGATTCTCATCCATTGTCTACCGCATGGGAGTCTCAAAATCAATACCATAGATACGAAATAGGCAACAAGACAAAGCCCTCGTAGTAGGCAGACTTTTCAAAATTGAACAGCTTTGAAAGCAAACGTTCCATCTTTCCTAATCAGATTTAAATGTGGGTGAATGGAAGCCTTTCAAAACTAAGATATTTTCTCCACAATCTTGGAAAATTTGTTTCCACTCCTCTTTCCCATTTCCCACACGGCACGTCCATAAGAGTACAAACACTGGTATAACTTACTTTCCACACAATGTCCGGAGGAATAATGTTGAAACAGTCAATTTACAATAATTTATACACGCACTGTATTCGTCCACTTACAATTGGAATTGCACATGAGAACAAAAATAGATTTCATATATTTGGACTATACATTTCAAGTGGTCACTTTTTGTATTTGTAATCCATCTAATAATTTAACTTTTGAAATATGCTCAATATAGAATAATTTTAAAAATTCAAAGGGAAAAAAAATAAATTTACTACTTTTTTTCAAGAAGCTTGGCGCATTAATATGCAAGCTTGGTGTAGAATTTTAGACACATTGAAAAGTTTATTATAGGGTAAAAATCAAATAATGGACTAATGGATCTTAATGTTATTTTTTTTTTAAATTATATGGAAGATTCTATAAAATAGAAAGATGATGAAATGTTGCAGTATTATAGTTTTAATATTAAGAAAAATCCATGTTGGTTAATTGAATATGGTGGAGACTTAATGGTGGTTAATAGAAGATGGTGTTCAAATTATTAGAATACTTAAAAGCTTGAAGTTGCTATTATTAATTGACTTGTGAGCATATATGAAAAATGTGGAAATATTCATTACATACAAATTGTTCAATGAAATGAATGTTTGCAATTAAAACTTGCACCATCTTCTATTAACCAGCATGGATTTTAATTTATAAAATATCCACATCACACATTAGCAATTTATCAAACGTCCACTACAAGATAATGATTTTTAATGATATTCTATAGATTATTAGTCAACGTGCATTAAAACCCACTCTACATCCACACAAAAATTGCATACCTACTTGCAACAAATAGTCATATCAATGCGATTGCATAAATTGGTAACACGATAAGAAATATAAATCACATGTAAATGAAACTTTATTGAAACTAATAACAATTCACAAAAAGGTAGCAATCTTTGAAAAGATATGTGAAACTATCATACTCTACAAATTTGTGATGAGTTTGGAAGTACCTTCCTTATTTACACAGTTCATGCTATATGGTTGAAGATGAGGTTTGTTGGCATTGGTTGCCATTGATGTCAATAGTTGGAGATATTTTTGTATATGTTGACGGCATTATCTTTGGTGGAGATAATGATATGTGTGGGACCTTTGCTGAAGAGATGCAAAAAGAATTGTTTGAGATGTCTATGATTGGTGAGTTGTCTTTCTTCCTTGGGCTTCAAGTTGTTCAACAAGATGATGCTATCTTTATTTCTCAGGCTAAGTATGTTAGGGAGATGTTGAATAAGTTTTGCATGGAGGATTCCAAACCGGTAAGCACTCCTATGGTCATCGATTGTCACTTGAGCAAGACTAATGAGCCAACTGAGGTTGATCAAACTCTATATAAGTCTATGATTGGAGGATTATTGTACCTGATTACTACTAGACTTGATATTGTGCATTCAGTATGTTTGGTTGCTAGATTTCAAGCTAATCCTAAGAAAAATCGTGAGAATGAAGTAAAAATAATATTCAAATATTTGAAGGGAACTCCAAATTTTGGTTTATGGTATAAGAAAGATGATAAATTTTCTTTGAATTCTTATACTAATGTTGATTGGGTAGGATGTGTGGATGATTAGAGAAGTACCAGTGGAAGTGCATTTTTTTTGGGAGATAGACTAGTCTTTTGGTTCAGTAAGAAGTAGGTCTCAATGTCCTTATCCACAATAGAAGCTAAGTATATTGCTGCAGCATCTTGCTACACCCAAGTGCTTTGGATGAAATAGACTTTGAAGGATGTGATGGAGGGGCATCGTTCCCCATCCTTTTTGCAATTTTTGGTTTTCTTATCGTTGGTTTCTAATTCCTCCTTATTGGACATGTTGCTTGGGAATCTCTTCTTAACTAATTAGTTTCTTGTCCCCAAATTAGTTTTAGAAAGTTATGTACATTGAGCACTCCCATGAAGAAGGAAGGGGGAAAATGGTGTCGAATGGTGGAGAAGAGGAGGAAGGTAGTTGTGAATTATTCTTTCCAATGGAGAAAGAGAGAAAACAAAGAATCAAGACAATTTTTGGGGTGGAAATTTTTTGCCAAGGAAGGAAAAATCAATGGTTGGTGAACAACCATTCTTTGTGCATCAAGAAAAGAAAAGAGAAAGAAGGCTTAGCAATAAATATAGTTTTTATTGAAGCTTTTGTCATTGAAGGGGATGGTTATTGGGAAAAGTTGAGCCAAGAAGAAGGCATCAAAAAATATTTTTTTGTGGAAGTTTGTTTCCTGTGAAAAGTCTTGGAGAGAAAACTAATTGGGGAGGAGTCATCCAAACACAAAGGAAACTGATTCATTGGTGAATCGACTCACAGTAATCAATTTTATGCTTGCTCAAAGAAAATTTGAAACCTTGGTGTCTTTATTTTGCTCGATGGAGTTTTTTTTCATGTTATGTTTCTTATTAACTTGGTTTTCTATTATGTGTGGTGAGGGAAGTGTTCGGTCAGGTTGTTGTTGCTTTAGGTAAAGCTCATCAATTAGAATGAGCATTTTTTAGCATATTTTTTGAACTCATCATTATCTATTATTTAATTATGCAATGTGGTCAAGTTTATTGTAATCCTCTTGTAATCTTCTATTGGTAGAGGTGGTTATCAAGGAAGAGGAAGAGGTTTTGTTGGTAAATGTTTCAAATGCAATCAATATGTTGGTCATAAGAGTTGGGAGTGTCCAAAATTCTTAGGAGAAGTTCACACAAGAACATAAAGGAGCAATTAGATCATGCAAGCATATTAAGAAAGTATGGGATCACCTGCTCATCACACCAAGGAACCGAAGTCTATAGAGTCTTTGTTGTTCAAGCAAGTGTTATTAAAACCACCTAAGGAGAATCATGAACCTATATAAAGGAAAGCTCTATTCATGATGAAATGAAAAGATAAAGGTAAGTGTTGCAAGCTTATTATAGATAGTGGTAGTATTGATAATATTGTTGATGTTGAAATGGTGGATAAAATGGGTCTTAGGAGAACTAAACATCCTACATCGTACAATGTTTCTTAGTTACAAAACATCATCAGTTGTTGGTGGATGAGAAAGCTTTGGTTGAATTTCAAATAGGAAGTTATAAGGATAGTGTTGTGTGTGATATCATGCCTATGGATCTATGTCATGTGCTACTTGGTAGACCTTGGAAGTTTGACCGAAATGACACACATGATGGGTGAAATAAAACATACACTTTTGAGAAGGATGGACTCAAACATACATTGTTACCTTTGCACAAACCAAAAGAGGATAGTCATAACACCAATAGTAAGGTGATGTTAATAAGAAGAAAAGATTTTATAAATGGAAGGGAGTCTAAGGAAGTCACAGTAGTAATTAAAAAGGTGAGCCTTCATTTTCCTCAATGTTGCATGAGTGGAAATAATGTTGATTTGTAGGTAGGACAGCCAAAAACATGTGTTGACACAGATGACTGTGAAGTTGAGGCAGCTATCGGTCTTATGAAGGATGTAGAGATATAGGAACTTAGTTCAAACTAGTAGTTCCAAGATGAATACATGGGAAAGAATCTGCATGGAAAAAGTATGGAGTCTATAACAAAAGAGAATGTGGAAGATGACATGTCTCTTCAAATTGAGGTCATTGAGAAAGACTAGCTTGTATTGACAAGAGGCAAGAGAAATAGTGTAGTTACCAATGGTGAGGTAATACCTCAATTTTCAAACCCCTTGAATATAGTTGAAGATGACTTTCATGATTATGAAATGATTACAATGGAGAGGTATGTGGAAAAATAACATGGAGCAACAGAGGAGACAAGACACATTTTAAACACCATCATTAATTTCATGAGTTTTGTTCAAACTAATGTTGGTGTGGATTATTGTTTGGGGGGGAATGCAAAAATAATGGGAAAGATGCAGCAATGAGAGGATATCTAGAGAGTGGGAGAAATATGTTATAGATGATGAGATGGGGTGTGGAAATGATAATTTTACCTAAAGAACAATAAGTCAAGAGGGGTTAATTATTTTGATGGTTTGGGATAATATGAAGCCAACTAATGGAACGAGTGTGAAGAGCATATGAGGGAAGAGAAGTTCGATGTATGGAGAAACTATTCCCACCAAATGCTAGAAGAAAAGAAAGAAGTGATGGTTATAGGTGGTCGTTTATAAGCATGAGGGAATATGTTGCAAATGTCGAGAACTTGGAAGGGTAGTTGTACTACCCAACTCCCCTTTGTGAGCTATGCTCACAAAAAAATTACTCAGGGAGCCTAATGCAAGGGCATCATTCCCCATCCTTTTTGCAATTTTTTAGTTTTCTTATTGTTTGTTTATGGTTCCTCCTTATTGGACTTGTTGCTTGGCAATCTCTTCTTAACCAATCATTTTCTTTTCTCCAAATCAGTTTTAGATAGTTATGTACATTGAGCACTCTCGTGAAGAAGGAAGGAGAAAAATAGTGTGGAATAGTGGAGGAGGAAGGTAGTTGTGAATTGTTCTTGGCAATAGAGAAAGAGAGAAAATAATGAATAGAGATAGTTCTTGAGGTGGAGATTTTTTTCCAGGGAAGGTGAAATTGATGGTTGTTGAACATCTATTCTTTGAGCATCAAGAAAAGAAGAGAACAAGAAGGCTAGGAGATCAATATAGTTTTGATTGAAGCTTCTTCCAGTGAAGGGGACTGTTATTGGGAAAATTTGAGCCAAGAAGAAGGCATCAAAAAACTATTTTTTGTGGAATTTTGCTACCTATGTAAATTCTTGGAGAGCAGACCAATTGGGGAGGAGTCAACCAAACACAAAGGAAATCAATTCCTTGGTTAATCAACTCATTGTAATTAGTTTTATGCTTGCTCAATGCAAATTTGAAACCTTGGTGTCTCTATTTGGCTCGATGGAGTTTGTTTTTCATATTTTGTTGCTTATTAACTTGGTTTCCTATTACATGTGGTGAGCGAAGTGTTCAGTTAGGTTGTTGTCACCTTAGGCAAAGCTCATCAATTAGAAGAGAATTCTATAGCATGTGTTTTTTTGTTCATCATTATCTTCTATTTAATTATGCAATGTGGTTGTTTATTATAATCCTCTTGTAATCAAAGTGATTAATTGGTCATATGCACTCTATTTTCCAGTATCTTCTATCACAACTTCCTATCAATAATTGCACACTTTGTTAGTAATTAAATAGTTTATTTTCCATTAGGATGTAAAGGTGGTTTATAATGAACCCATTCCCATATTATGTGACAATACTCTTGCAATAAATATTTCCAAGAATATGGTGATGCATTCAAGAACCAAACGCATCTCTAGCTAGTATCACTTTCTAATGGAAAAGGATGTAGAATAAGAAGTCAAATTGGAGTATGCGCCTACTAAGGATTAGATTGCAAATATCTTCACTAAGGCACTTTCAAAGGATAATTTTGAGTATCTATAGTGGAAGTTAAGGGTTATTGCCCCTCCTTTTTCCAACTAGATGCATAGATGGTGTGTCTATCTAGGGGGAGAAATTCATGTCATATCCTGTTCTCTTGGATTGACGTGTGCTACCTCTCATGGGGAGTAGATAGTTGGATGGTTTTTGTTGATAGGGGGAGCATGTATAGTTGTTTGAAAATAAAGTGTTGTTCATCAAAGGGGTAGAATGTGTTGATGACTTAAATGAAGATCTTTTTTTTTCCTTTTTCCTTGATGTCAAAGAGGGAGAATGTACAGGTGTGTTTTGCCATCAATGCCAAAGGGGGATATTGTTGGCATTGGTTGTCATTGATTTCAATACTTGGGGATATTGTTGCATATGTTTATGATATATTATTTTTGCATTGGTTTCCATTGATGTCAACACTTAGTTTTGGTTGTCATTGATGCTTGTGTCTACACTGAGCAGTTTGGGCTATCATTGGTGCTCATAGTTGTATGTTGTTGATACACTATGATGATATGTTCATGGTTAGATTCCATGTCTTTAAGGTTTTTGATGTTCATGGTTGGATGGCATGCCTTGTTTGATGACAAGTAAATATGTATTGAGTATATTTGCTATCAACAGAGATGATATCATGATGATATATTAAGATAAGGATTAGAAGCATTAAGATGATGATTAGAAGTAATGCTAAAGTTGGAGAGATGTTTTTGATGGTCTCTAGTGTGGTTTACTCTCTCTCTTGTTGTTCCTAAGGAAGTATGTGTTGCTACAGGAAAGTTTTGGTCTCTACAAGTTGATGAAAGTTTTTGCTATAAGAAGTTGCTTTGAGGACTATTTGGGAGAATGCTCCACATTCCTCCATGTTTGAAGATATGGTCTTGTAGTCTGGATTTAGTGTTTATGTTTTGTGGATGTTGCTCTCCTATCTTTTCAAGTCACTAGTGTTGCCGAGGAGGTTTCTAGTAATTGCAATGGGTTAGTAGTTTTCTTGGTTGTCTAGACTAGTCCAAAAAATGTTCTACATTTCTCTGCATTGATTTTTTGGCTCCTATAGCTTGGTGGACATGCTCTTAGCGTTTATGTAGTGTCTAATTTTAATTTTCAATTGATGGAGTTTATGCCATGTTGTTTTGTCACTTTTCTATCTCATGGTTGTGTATTTTGTGCTTCTAAGATGATTTTTTTTGTTTATGTTTGATTTGCAGTTGTTGTTTATGACATGAAAGTATGAAAGAAGTTTCTGGAAGTGCCATTAGATGTTCATGGAACATCTCTTTTAGATCCACACATCAATGGTTGATCTCTTTAGTGTTGCTTCATGTTTGAGTTAGTTTTTTGGGTAACTTGTGAATGTTTGGCCAAGAGGGCTTATTATCTTGCTTCTGTTATGTGCTTGGGGGTCTACACCAAAATTTGAGATTTTTTTAAGATGGTTTTGGGTCCTAACCTATCTTGTTAAGAACTGCATTGAGATAATTCAATTGACAGTATTTTTTGGGGCTAACTGGTAATGTGTTACATGAATATTTCTTCTACACATTTCCTTTTTTTTGACCTGGGATGTTGTACACTAGCATGTAAATTATTTGGGATCATATTGAAAGATCTAATAAGTTTTTTTTTTTTCTATCTATCTCCTAGATAGGACCACATTATTTCTTTTTGTAGACTTGTTGAGGTTATTGTTTATCTTTTGTTTTGGCTGACCTAACTGATGTTTTGAGAACTTATAGAGGATATAAATGAAAGAAAAAATTTGTTGCAAGTTCTGGAAGTGAGTGGTGGTGTGTGAGTATGGAATGATGCAGTGATTTGTGGAAAAGAAAGATCAAATGATCTTTAACACCTTAGTCAATAGAGTGTATTATCGATATATGTTGTAATTTCTAAATCTTCGTGTATTTTTCTATTAGACAGTGAGTCTCTTTAGCAAGTCCCTCTAATGTGTATCTTTCTTTGGGGTTGTGTACCTCAATATTGCAATCCATTTGTATCTTTCCCTAAGTTTTTGTGCCTTATCTTGCAAGTCCATTAGGGAGCAGTGTGCTACCTTAAGCAGTGAGCCTTAAAAAAAAATTGTAATTTTGTAAGCAATGATCTTCCTATATTGTGATATTTCTCACTATGATTTTCCTCTTCTTAGGTTTTCCACATTGAAATGAAAGGAAATAGGATGGTATAGGGGAATTTTCCCAAAATAGAAAATTGGATCCAAAGAGGGAAAAAGGTGTCTTACTTCTCTCAATTCATTAGGAAATGAGATCCACACAATGGAATGACAGTCAACCCTTAAGTGAACCAAATCAAGGTGTGAATCTTCAAATTTCCATTTTTGCTAGGACAGGGTCTAGGCCAAATAACACTTTGGGAGAAAGATTTAAAATAGAAAAACAACTCCAAATTTAGATCTATAAAGTATATTAAAGAGATTTAACATAAAACAAAAGGAAACAATAAACTTTCTGGAGAATATGAAGGTAATAAATGCTATGCACCCATCAAAAAATGATTTTTTGCAAAATTATTAGGGACAAATTCACCCTATGATGAATGGGTCTCGGTAGGCTTTTCAAGAAAACTCTAAATCTGAAATTGAAGCTTAGGAACTGTGAAAAATTGTTGTCCTTGCAATCTTAATAGGGACTCATTTTCCCTATGGAAAATGGGTCTTGGTAGAATTTTCCAAAAAACTCTGAATCTGAAATTGAAGCTCTAGACCTACAATTCCTTCTTGTATTTGAAATCCCCTCTCAGATCTGAATTTTTCAAAAATCTATAAAAAAAAATTGATGTTTGTTGGTGGATAGGGTTTTCCTTGGTCAAACCCAAAGTTTGGTAATTAAAGCTTGATGATAAATAGAAATTTGAAACTTGAAATATGTGTGTGATCCTAACCTTAAGTGTGTATAAGATTAAGATTTCAAATAATGCAAAGAAAACCTACTCAAGTGTGTTATAATAGGATCCCAAATGAAACATGAACAATGAAGAAGACCTACCTTAGGAGACCTCAAATTCCCTTAATAAGTCATAAATTTGAATATACCTCTCTTTAGGTTGAATATAAAATGATCATAGAAGATGGAATCACTTAGGAAACAAGTCATTGGACTTGGTTGAATGTCTTGTACTTCTCCCAAAACCTAGAATCCATCATGATTCTCCATAGACATCTATCATCACTTCTTCAATAATGCTTGATCTATGACAAAATGAGCTTAAGACATGCAAAAACAATAGAATGTTGCTCCAAGAATTCACTTTTACATGCTCCTTGCTCTTGAATATGAATACTTGTGATCTCATATGAAAGTCATTTCTTGCTAGTGAAAAATGAATGTGAAAATTACATTTATAAGGTTCCTTCTCTAATTTTTCAATTATCAGATCTTGAAAGATGACATGTGAAATTTGAATTTGAAACCTTAAAATTCTGCCAGAAACATGTTTTAAAGGGGGTTCCTAGATCTAAGTGAGGACCCATTCACCATAAGGAAAATGGATCCTAGGCCACTTACCTAGGACACACATTGAGCTTAGTGTTAAACATTATGTTAAATTAGGTTCATAGGTCTAAGTGAGGACCCATTTTCCCTATGGTGAATGGGTCTCAGGTCACTTACCTAGGACACACATCATCCAATGTTGAGTGTTGTGAAATGGAATTTGATGAGAGTCACTTATATCCCATTTTATGACATATTTTAGCCTATTTTCATATGCCTTCATACCCATTCCCACATTCCATTTTCGTTCCATATCATACCATTTTACCATTTTATGTTGCATATGATTTAATATATATATATATAAGTAATATTTAATTTAGTTTTTAGATAAAATATGTGAATAAATAATATCAAATTGTGTTTACTAATATTTCTTCCACTATGTCAAGAAAATATATATATTATAGCATGCATATTTAAGGGTGTAGATCTTCTTGTCACTTTCTAGTTAGAAACTTTTGTGTATTACTTTCTAACCCACAATTTATTTATGTTATATTTTTAAAAGATGATGTCAATCTCCAAGGTGGCCTCAGTTACCTCTTCAGTGCTAAATCTGAATAAGAACAAGAACCTGTGAGATTATTGATAAATAAATCTAAATGGAGATGAAATTTCTAGCTATGTAGAGGAAACCAAAAACCTTCTATTTTCATTGCTTATTATAACAAGACAATGTTTAATGTAAGGTTAGGAAAAGAATAGAGAAGAGTACACTTGGCCAAGGTTCCATGTTTGTCATTATTGTGGTGATTGAAATAGACTAAGGATACTCGTGATGCTAACTCGCTAGAGAAAATATGCAAATCTTATATTCTTCTATTCTTATTTGTTGTTGTAATGAAGTTGTTTTAATCTATGGGTAGCAACACATATTTTTTTTCTTCTATTTTGTTGGTTGTAGGCCAAAAAAAACTCAATATTTTTATGTACTTAGTAGTTACAAACAACGTATATATATTTATGCATAGTGTAAGGGAACACAGATTTTTGTATTAAACTTTTGATAAATAAAACAACGATTCTTCTAATCAAGGCAAGAAAGAAAGGCTCTCATCTCTTCCCACTTGTAAACCACGGAGCAAGGGCCCACTCCCTGGTGAAGCACGGTGACATTTATTTCTTTTTACTGTTAATATTTATGTGCGTTATTTATTTTCTATTTGATTTAATTTCAATAGATTTCATAGTTGTATGATTTAATTTCCTGCAACATTTTCTTTCTATGTGTAATTTCCTTATGGTTATAAATACAATCTAGTTTAAAACTGATTTTCATTGGATAGTCATTTTAGCTATTGATGATCTATCAAGGTTGGTGTGTTTATTTGAAGCATAAAGTGTGAGTTATATTCTAGATTTATAAGAGAGCTTGTTGTTATTGTGTAGTCTCTGATAGTTCTTGTCACACCTTTTGATAGAAAGCAAAAGTAGGAAGATTGAACCAAATTTTCACTCAAGGAATTTATATGTTTTCTAGCTACATTTCATCCCCACTTAATTCACTGCTTTCCTCCCTTAGGTATACTACTACAACAGCTCTCATAAGCTTATGATCCTTGGATTGACACTTAAACCAAGTTGAACCTAGTTTATTCTTTGCCCTTGTTTTGGCCTATCAACATTTATGAATGTCGAGTTTTATCCATTGAAATTTGCATTTAATTAGGATTGGATTTTAATTAAATGGACCAATTAAGGAAAATTAACCTCAATCAATTAATAAAGCCCTAGATTAGTGTGAAAGTGTAAAGTTACACCTTACAACACCAAAAACAAGGCACAATTAAGTCCATTTTAATTAAAAGGGCCCTAAACTTAATGTGAATATGAAAAACATATTACAACACTAAGGCATAATTAAGCTCATTTTATTAATAGTTATTTCCAAATTAAGTGTGAAAAGGGGATACTTTTTCCTACACTAAATTTAGCCCCCACTTTAGTGGCCATATGATACTACGTGCATATGCAAGCTAAAGGAATTCTAATAAACTTTATAAAAAGAATAATCATATGGATTCATTAGGGAGAATGAATCCTCTAGTATAGTTACCTGCAAAACCACAATGTTAAGGACCGCATCCTACAACATAGGTTCATTAGCCATATAAAAATCCTCTTATCAAACTTCTATAGAGAATTGAATTCGAGGATAAATGTATGCCCCTGATTCTACTTGCTTTATGGAGGTGGAATCAGGGTGAATAGGAAACCACATTGAATTAGTTAATTCATATCATAGGGTATTTCTAAGTACCATACCACATAGTGATATAAATTTGATGAGATTGGGAGGAGAATTATGAATCCAATGCAACAAACGACATCAAAAATAGAGCCATCTAGCCCCCTGTATGCTCATTTGAATAAAATGCCCTTAAAGTGAAATAAGCTTTATTTATTAGGGTTTAGTATATGCAAATGAAAATGACACTTTTTACTATCATTTGACATTTACCTTTTTGTGAATTACCTTGGTGTAGAGTGATCTAGGATGTCGAGCAAACAAGCTAAGCCTCCTAGTCTAGATGTCATTCATGACCAGGTGGCACGAGGCACAATTCAACACATGGTGACTCAGTGAGTGGATTTAGTTATGCTTTTTCTTCGTTTTCATGCATTTACTATACTTTTTCATGTATTTTTAGTAATTTTTAAGACCCTGGAAAATATTGGCACAAAGCATGCATATTTGTCGCAAAGCATCCATTTCTAGCGCAAAGTGTCCTACCTTGGCACAAAGTGTCCCACTTTGGTGTAAAGTGTCTAGAATTGTCTAAAGTGTCCAAGACCCCTCATCCAAAACTGGCATAAGTGTCCACATTGGCCATAGAGAATCCTAGAGCAACTTTCCTGTTATTTAATTGATAAATTTAGGATTTATTTTATGTATTTTGCTATTTTAGGTTCTTCCTTGAGCTCGAAAGCATCTTAGAGGGAGACAGTTTGTTTCCTTCGAGATTCCATCACACGACTTTCAGAGGAGGAGGTCAACATTTTACAAGACACAAGATTATTTTGGGTATACCTCATGCCACCTATGAGGTATCATGATGCCATGTTGATGGCCCTAGTAGAGAGGTGGGATGCAGATTCGTGTACCTTCCACCTTCCTATTGGCAAGATGACCATCACCCTTAAGGACATCCACTACATCTTGTGGTTACCTATTTGGGGTGATGTTGTACACTCAGTAGATGAGCAATCATACAGGAAGATGTGGGATGGTATTCTATACTTTTTATAGTGGTCCATTTGACGATCATCTTTCAGTTCATGCATTGAGCTAATATGGCTATGACATGCATGGACACCACTAGTTCGGCAGATCATGATCATTACTACAACACTTGCACTAGTACCAAATAGATGAGGCACCAACTTAGATGGCAAACTTGTTCACATCATTCAGGATATCAAGGAGCATAGGATTGTTTATGCTTGGGGTTGCAGTATGTTGGCTCATCTATATTATGATGACAATGATTCCAACAACTAGGAATGGGAATCCTATGCCTCTAGTGCTTATGAACTGGGTAACATTTTCCCTGATTTCGATACACCTAGCCTTAAGGTAACCAACTGTATGAACGTCAACATCTGAGACAATACCTCAATCCTTACCTTATTGGCTACCTCACCACCTTTTGCACATACCAATGATGGAATTTCCCTAGTCTACCCACAACTGGTTGACTAGGACCAACAAGGTCCTATCATGTTGGATACCTTTGAGAATGATGAAGCTATTGCTAAGTTCATGGGACTGAGAGAAGGAATGCCACAAGGAGACCATAAAGCTAGCTTCATGATAGAACTTGATGTGGCAACATACTTTGGGGAGACTGCATCACCCTCCAGACACATAAATAGAAATAAAGAGAAAAAGGAAAGGTCTTTGGGTGAAAACCATGAGGTGCCCTCTGATCATGAAAAAGTAAAAAAAAAGGACGTATCTGAAGGTGTAAACCTCCTTGAGGCACCTAAGGATGGAGGGTTGGAATTTCTCCCCATCACACAAGAGCGATCACTAATGCTAATTGAAGACAAACAAGAGGTCAACATTGGAGTACTTGAAGATCCTAAGATAGTGTTACTAGCAGCTTCCTTGACAGAAGAAGAAAAAAAAATTCCAAGCATTCTTCACACATCGCAAAGATTATTTTGCCTGGTCATACACTGACATGCCTAGGTTGGACCATGTGCTAGTGTTACATCACTTTCCGTTGAATCCAAATGCTAAACCGGTAAATCAAAAACTCTGGAAAATGCATCCACAAATTGCCTTGTTGGTCAAGATAGAACTAAAGAAACTCTTGGATGCTGGCTTCATCAGGTCTATTGATTATGCAAACTGGATCTCTAATCTAGTACCTGTCACCAAACCAAATGGGAAAATTCGCATATGTATTGACTTCAGAGATTTAAACAAGGCATGCCCTAAAGATGACTTTCCTCTCCCTAGCATTGACATGATTGTGGATCTTACAATAGGATACATGATGTTGTCCCTTATGGATGGTTTCTTTGGCTATAATCAAATTCATATTGCTCCAAAAGACCAACATAATTTAACAACTTTCACTTGTCCATGGGGTACTTATTGCTGGAATCATACCTTTTGGGATGAAAAATGCAGGAGCTACATACCACCAGTAAATGACTACAATATTTCATGACCTAATGCACACACTAATGGAGGACTATGTTGATGATATCCTAGCAAAGTCATTAACTAGAGTTGATCATCTAAAGGTTTTAGACAAATTCTTTCAATGACTAGAAGAGTACAAGGTCCATCTCAACCCAAAGAAGTGTGTCTTTGGGGTAAATTCAGGAAAATTATTGGGATTCATCATCTTGCAGCAAAGCATATAAGTTGATCCCGCCAAGGTAAAATCCATCATAGACTTACCTCCCCCAAAGAACATCAGTCAATTAAGTTCCTTACAGTGGAGACTATAATCTATTAGGAGATTCATTGCTCAACTTGCAAACAAATGCCATCATTTTTAGTACCTGTTATGTAAAGGGATCCCTTTCATATGGAACAACAAATTCCAAGAAGCCTTTCAACATATAAAAGAGTATCTCCTAACATCACTCATGTTGATGCCACCAATAGATGGGAAACCCCTCACATTATATGTATCTACAACCACAACAACACTGGAGGCACTACTTGCTCAAAATGACCATGAAGAAAAGGAAAGAGAAATCTACTATATTACCAAGACTTTGGTGGGGTATGAACTCAACTACACTTATATTGAATGGGACTACCTTGCAATGGTCTTTGCAACACAAAAACTACAACATTACATGTTGAACCACCAAACAATGCTGGTAGAAAAAATGGATTCACTCAAGTATCTTCTTAGTAGAGCAGCGTTAACAGGGCGATTAGAAAAATGGGTCATGGTCCTTAGTGAATATGACATCCAATATTTCGAGCGCATGGCAATCAAGGGACAAGTAATTGCAGATCAACTCGCAGACACACCAACTCAAGCAAAACATCCCCTCGTTGCTAATTTTCTGGATTAGTCACTTTTCACTCTTGAGATAGGTGATGTATGTAAGATGTACTTTGATAGCTCCCATACCAATCATGGATTGAGTGTTGGAATATTGTTTGTCACCCCACAAGGTGACACAATACCGAAATCATTTAGAATTGCATTCCTTTGTACAAACAACATTGCAGAGTATGAGGCCTTATTAACAGGATTGTGTATGGCAGTCAAGTGGAATATCCAAAGTATACAGGTCTTCAGAGATTCATAGTTAGTCATCAGTCAGGTCAATGATGACTATGACATAAAAGGATGAGAATGACTCCCTATAATAAAATGGTCGACAACTTCAAGCTTTACTTTGTCAATGTCACCTTTTGTTAGATACCCTACATACAAAACAAAGCAGTGGACGCTATGGCAACCATCAGATCACTCTTGGACATACCTAACAATGTGTCACAATATGAGTTCTTAGTGGAACAACTATTGGTCCTTGCTTTCAATGTCCTAGAATCTGAAATGGTTTGTGAACTTGTTGGTCCTGAGTCACCTTGGTACTTGGACACTTATAATTACCTCCATTCCCAAATCTTACCTGATAACTTATCCAATAACCGACGTAAGAACTTTATTTGAAAAGCCTCCTGTTATGTGATCATTGAGGATACCTTGTACATATGTGCCTTTGACAATGCCCTACTCTGATGTCTCAATAACAATGAAGCACAAACAACCTTACGTGAAGTGCACCAAGGAATTTGTGGGGCTCACTCAAGTGGCCCTACCTTAGCCAAAAAGATTATGCAGCTGGGATACTATTGGTCGACTATGGAACAAGAGGCATATCGATTTGTCAAAAGATGTAGATAATGTCAAGTTCATGGTGATCTTATTCATGCTCCAACTCTAGAACTAAGGCCCATCACTTCGCCTTAGCCCTTTGCTCAATGGGGACTTGACCTCATGGGAAAAATTCACCCCACTTCCTCAAATGGCCACAAATTCATTATAACCACCACTGAATACTTTGCCAAATGGGTAGAGGCCATTCCCCTTACCTACATCACCAGAAACAAAATCGCTAAGTTCATTCTTAATTACATCATTTGCTATTATGGTATTCCACAGTCCATCATCACAGACAATGGTCGTCCATTCAAAAACCAAGACGTCCATGAACTATGCAAACAATTCCACATCCAACACCATTTTTCCACTCCCTACTACCCGCAGGGCAACAATCAAGTCGAGGCATCCAATAAAACCATCATTAAAATCCTTAAGAAAACTGTCAATGTCGCTAGTTGTGACTGGCGCATCCAATTCAACCTTGTCTTATGGGCATATCGAACCAACATTCGTACTTCCACTGGTGTCGTGCCCCATTTTCCCTAGTCTTTGGTTCAGAGGCTATTCTCCCCATTAAGGTTGAAGTCCCCTCTCTTCGAGTGTCCATGAAAGGGTTAATCAATGATGAAGAGTAAATAATATCTAAGTTGCATGAGCTAGAATTACTGGATGAGCAAAGACAAAAGGCATTCACCCACTTACAAGCATATCAGAACCGTCTTTATAGAATTTACAACAAAAGGGTCTTGGTCAGAGATTTCGACATCAATGACATAATACTAATGTAGAATCCTAAAAAACAGGCAGGACGGGATAAACCTAGTAAGTTTGAGCCTAACTATCTAGGCCCTTATGTCATTGCAACTTCTTTTGGTTCTGACACATATCAGTTGTCTACTCTAGAGGGAGAGCCATTATCTGAGCCTATAAACAACTTGCACCTCTGCAAGTTTTATACATAGCTTCAAAAAGCTCAACCAAAAACCACAAAATACAAAAAAATAAAATAAAATAAAAAATACTAAAGAGAAATAATCTATCCAACAATGAAAACCATCTTCATGGTGCTTTGGATAAGTACCATGGTGCAAACCTGGCAAACATGTGCCATGTGTAGACAATCTTTGCTCTGTCGTCTATTATCACTTCACATAATCTTTTCACCTTTATCCATGTTAATATAATTATCCCTCCATTCCGCAACACCCACAATGAGAGTAGTTGTTATTCCTATGGCTTAAGATCGGTTGACACTTGCAGTATACTGTGCAATCATTCTTACCATCCCATCCCACACGGTACTTGACTAGAGGCAAATACCTAACACCCGTTCTTGACAAAAATAAACCTCTAGATCTTTAGGACCTACCACACTTGCAAAAATACAAAAAAAATCAGAAAATGTGTTGAAAACATAAAAACATTCGAAAAATGTCAAAATTCAAAAAGACAAATCTAAATAATTAGAAAACTACAAAAATAAAGTCAACGTCTGTCATGTCCGTCTTTGTCATAGTCGAACTACATTGCCTCTGTGACCGGACGTAGACAAGGCCATCTATCAATGCACCCTCGAGGCATTAGGTCGATCTTTTTAGGTTTGTTAAAATAAAATAATGACTCAATCCTTAGTCAATAAGACAAAGTCATTGGTCCTATCGAACTACGAGGTCTCTGCGTGTATAACATAGGAAAGGCCATCAATCGATGAGCCCCCGAGGCCGCACTAGGTCAATCCATTAGGGCTCATCACATTCACTATCACACATGTCAGATATCTTCAAATAAAACAAATCTTTTTCAATCAGTCCTATCGGTCAAATTATGGCTGAACTATGTGGTCCCTGTGTACAACATAGGCAAGGCTTACCAGCCCCCGAGACCTTAGATGTCAGTCACCTTAGGGTTTTTGTCATGTTGGTCGTATCACATGGTCATACAACAAACAACTCGAACATAAGGTCGCAAATGACGCATAATCAAACCAATCTAAATTAACAACAAGTCTATCAAGTCAATCATTTAAGAGTCTTCAAGATGTGTCCTTCTTGACGTCAGACTCTTTTCTATCAACCAATTTATTCAAGATATGTCTTTCCTGAATCAACATCAAATCTATCAAATCAATCATGTAAGAGTCTTCAAGATGTGTCCTTGACGTCAGACTCTTTCTTGTCAACTGCAGGGTCTTCAAGATGTGTCTTTCTTGATGTCAGACCCTGTCATGTCATCTATTTAGGATGTTTCCTTCCTGAATCCCAACCTTGGCAATAATCAAATTCGACATTGTAATCTTCTTTATGATGTGTCCTTCCTAAAGAGTGACCAGTCAACCTTGTCATCACCAAGTCAACCTTGGCAAACAAACAAAGATCTGACACACATGTATCGACGAGCATTTTTCATTTATTTTTCAATGATTTAATATGATCATGTAACTAGCCACCTTGACGATGTCCTATGAAAAATTTAGAGGAGCGACAATGTTACACGAGCATATCTTGCTTTCTGACTAATTGTCTTATATTTTTGAAATTGTCATGTCACTAGCCACCTCAAGGATGTCCTGACAACAGGATTTAGAGGAGCAATGACGTATCATGATGATTGTCTTATCTTTTCAAAGTTGTCATGTAACTAGTCACCTCAACGATGTCCTATGATAGATTTAGAGGGGCGACAATGTTACATGAGCATATCTTGCTTTTTGACTAATTGTCTTATCTTTTCAAAGTTGTCATGTCACTAGCCACCTCAAGGATGTCCTGGCAATAGGATTTAGAGGAGCAACGATGTTTCATGACACATTTTCTTTGGATTGTTGTTTGTGGTTTGTCTCGACAAAAAGACTGGGAACAATTGGGTTCCTAAGTATGAGTCACAACAATCCTTGTCTATGACCTTTTTTTCAACAAAGGCATGACATTGCACACCATTGGTCTACCTCATATCATGGTGTTTCTTGCTCGTTGCAATAAACCGCCCAATGATGATTAAAATGAAAATGCTTAGTATAATGACAACAAAGTGATGACATATCTTTCTTTCATGCTAACATAAATCATCTTCAAGCTAACACTCTTCTTCCATCACATCTGGCTATCCAATTACTTAATTGGGACAATTTCCAAATTTTTCTAAATTTTTCAAAAAATTGTCATTTTTCTTGAGGGGGCATACCCTTACCTATTTCACATCAGGGCATGACCGGGGCATGTTATTCATTATTCTTTGACACAGTGCTGAAATAACATTATGTCAAAGAGGGGAAAAATGTAGAAACTGAAAAATGGCTTAGGCCTACGACTACATTTTTTCATTATTAATTCAAGATACCCACAAAAATGATTAAATGATTTGATCATTTAATTATTATTTAACATCGCATTTCCTCTAATTAATTAAATATTCTTAATCATTTTATTAATTCATTTTCATTATTCTTCTAAAATTGATTAATTAAGTAAATTATATTAATTTATCTTAATTATGTCGCTAATTAATTCTAATCTCCTCTTTTGATTAATTAAATAAGTTTCCTAAATTTATTTAATTATGTCATTCTAATTAATTCATATTCTCCCACATTTAATTAAATAAATGATTATTCATTTAATTAATTAATTCTATCTTCTCATTTAAAGTGCTTCCTTAAATTGAATATTTCATTTTGATTATGGAATCACGTACACACAACTTCTTCCACAAAGAAAGGAATTAATTTTATAATTAATTCTTCTATTTGAGCACATGTCTTCTACATTTTCAATTTAATATCTCATGCATAATTCTCTCCATTCCTGACTAACACTCTCTCTTAGTTCACTTAGCTAACTATTCAATCAACCTCCTTTTGACTCACACTCTCTAATCAATCAAATCATTTAACGGTTCAATCAATTTTTCATGCAAATCACTTAACTACTCAATCAAGTCCTCACACTCAATCTAGACCATTCAAATTCAAAACAATCTCGACCGTCGAATCTGTAAATCTTCTATAAAAAGGGCCTTTTTACTCCATTTTAAGAGGAATCACAATCACAATCTTCAAAGTTTTGTTGTCAAAATACTTACAGGCTAATATTGCACACTCACAATCTGAGGGCATTGAGCATTTCAAAGCAAAGTTGAGAAGAATAATGGAGATGAGTCAAGCATGAGAATTAGGTGATATAGTTCTTGTTTATTGAATTATTTTGTTACATTGCACTTCATTATCGATTTGGGGATCTTAGCATGATTTAGGCAATTTGTGATTGTTGTTGTTATTATGCTTTCTTTATTCCTGTTTATTTTCCCTTATCACAAAAACATTAGGTGATTTAAAAATTGATTGGGAATAATGCTTATATGCTCTCTAACTTCTTATTTGAATGTTAAAATGATCATCATGAAAGGACTAATAAGAAATTAAATAAGAAATGAAGAAATGGAAGAAGTGACCTAGAGGAAAATTTGATCAACTTAAATTTCTCATAGCCATTGAAGTAGAAATTAAGGGTGGACTCATACATTATCATCTCACCCAAAGAGAGGTGAAGTTACCTTGTTCTAAATATTATAAGAATTATTGAGGGCCAAGTTGTCCAAATCTGTCAAGCTTATCTCCACCTATATTGTGTAGAGGATCCTCTTATACCTCACTCACCATGAATGATTTGTCACTAAATAATACACTATGTAGTCCACCTCCTTTGTAATACATATAACTTAGGGTTAAGTTTCATGCAATTCACATTTAATTGTCTGAATAATGCTAGAGAGCCTCAAGATCCAAGGGCTAGTGCATAATAAATATTTCAAAAGCAGTCATTTAAGTTTGATCATTGGTCATGGTGTAGCCACTAGTGAGTAGTGAATCAACAAGTGTACATGGTGAGACTTGTTTAATTTTAGTGATGTCATTATATACTTTCATAGTGCTTAGTCACAATGTACAATCTTCGTGTTTAGTGTTTATTGCATAAATACTAACAATTGTACATGTTACATTTGAAGCTTTATGTGTGTTTATCTATTTGTATATACCATCATTATTTACAAGTGATAGGATGACTCTCAATAAAATAATATCATAACCTTAGCGTTTTAAGCCAAGTCATCCATTTTTATATCATGTTCTTGCCTTGATTGGGAAAGATAGCATGACATTGTCCACTTGTCCTCATATGCTATCATGTGAAAGTTTCCAAGACACACAACCATAGGTGGATCCTAGAGAAATTTTTATGAGTGACCAAGTCTTTTAGTTAATTCTCATTCCACATGACTTTATCAATAAAATTTATGTTTCTAAAAATTTCCTATGTGAAATACAATTTGGAAGTGAAAAAAAATAGAGAAAAAAGGAGGCAACTAACATACTCTCAATTCTAGGTATGATTAGCATTTTGTTCCCCAATGTTTGAGGGCATAATGATGCATTAATGAGATTTATGTACAAATCTTCAAGACTTGTACCATAGCTTGCCTACGTAGAAGCACTAAGTGATTTTTCCTTAGTGAATAACAAGAAATTACACAAGGTAGAAATAAGATAGACATTAAACCATGATTATCCGAGGATGCAAATAATAATAACAAATGTCTTGCTAAAAATAATAATATATATTAATTAATTTAGCTTGCCTACATAGAAGCACTAGGTGCTTTTTCCTTAATGAATAACAAGAAAATGACACGAAGTGGAAATAAGATAGACATTAAACCATGATTATCTGAAGATGCAAATTATAATAACAAATGTCTTGCTAAAAACAATAATGTATATTAATTAATTTTTTAAACAACATGAAGACTAAAATAAAAAGTAAAATTCTATAACCAATCACATTATCAATAATTCATTTCTAAAATATTTTTGTGTTAAAAAGTTTATATCTTTACTTTGCAAAAAATAAAAAATATCAACTTTAAATAATAAAATCTTATAATTTGTTAACAATTAATAATAACTATTTAAACAATTTTAATCCAATAACATTTACCTAAACATTAATAACTTAAAAACCTATACAACCAGAAAACCCAGACTTTTCCTTTCTGTTTGGACCCTCATACGCAAGGTAAGATACCGTCTATTTTAAAAAAATATCTATAGAAGATGCTCAAATCCAATTACTTCGAATAAAATCTAATAGCAGCTTGGATTTTCTATGTTTGGTATTTATTGAAGGGCCATTGACTTGATATATGATATGAATGAAGTGAGGTCATTAACTCGTGGAGAGAAGCATTTTTAAATTCGCAATTTCAGGGTTGTCGCACGGATTCCAAGACAGATGCAGCCAGAATGAATGATTAGACAGATGTTTTTTCAGTAATCTTGGGCTGTTCTTTGCGCAGTCGATAATTCGGGAATAAGGATTCCGAGGTATGATACATTTCTTTATAATGGATTCTGATGTGGGTATTTACTTTGTGTATCAATAATTGGATTTTTTCGTTTCTTTCTAGGAAAGAGTATGTCAATCTGACCCCATGTATTTCTGTGCGTGAAGATCTCTGGAGCTTGGCTTATTGATTTTTTTATTTATACCTCGGCATGTGAATATGCTTGTTTTGTTCTAATCAATCGCCATTCACTCTGATATGGGTATCTGTGTTTTCCTTGCATCTCAGTTTTGATGTTTTTTTTTTAATAATTGATTTTTTCTTTGTATTTGTTATGGTAAATTTCCCTTGCTGATTGCCACCTAGGGATTGCATCTACCTTCTCTACCCAAAGAGTTGCATGTTTTTAGTTTATTCACTCATTCAATATTTGTAGATATGCATCTAAAATTTCTTCTAGGTATTTGAACAGGAGTCCGCTATAAAATTGTGAAATTTAGTTATCGAGCTCATCCCATTTGATTCTCAATTATGATGTTATTCGTGACACTTTGGTGATTTATTTCTTGTTTTCTATGTAGGATGCTCTTGACGTTGTTGTAATTGTGGCCAGATGTGCCTGCAATTCTGTTATTCAAAGAAATTTTAAACACGATCCAAGCTTTACTAGATCCGCTTTATTAATTGTTCTGTTTGTACCAGGGCATAGGGTAATGCTTGTTTCACGTGAGTTCAGTCATGGTCGGGAACTGTGATATGGGCTTGAGTTTTTCCTTTCAACTGATCTGTGTGTCAACTGCTTTCTTCTTGACAACATTTTGGTGCATTTTTGCCCTCTATTCTCATGTGTGGAATAATCTGGATGGTGCAAGTAGTTGTGGCTAAATTTCCTTGTATTTTTGGTATGGTAGGCAGTTGTGGGCATGAATTTTCCGTGTTGATGACCTGCCTTTTTTAAACCTGTATGAGGTCTGTATCTTTCTGAACCATTTTTGGGGGCAACGTGTATGTCTCTGGATGAATAGTTCGGTGTCGTGCTGTATAATTGTTTTCTTTGTATGTTGGCAGGTGAGTATTTCTTATTTTGTCTGGGTTCAATCAATGACCAGGAATTCTGTTATGGGTGTATATGATTTTCTATTTATGGATGTTCATAGATGACAGTTTGGTGATTAATTAACCTTTGTTGTCCTGTCATGTGTGTAGTATAATCTTGATGATGTAAGTGGCTGTGACTGGATGTGCCTGCAATTTGGCATCCTCAGAGGTTTTGAGCATGATGGAAGCTTTACCAGATCAGTTGGTGTGGGAAGTACTGCATCGGATTAAGAACACATCAGACCGAAACACTTCTGCCCTACTCTGCAAAAGATTTTATCAAATTGAGAGGGACCAAAGGGAATATTTGAGGGTGGGGTGTGGTTTAAACCCAGCAAATGAGGCATTATCTGCACTTTGTATGCGGTTCCCTAACTTAACCAAAGTGGAGATAATGTATTCTGGATGGATGTCAAAGTTAGGCAAGCAGTTGGATGATGAAGGCCTTAAAATTCTTTCACAGCATTGCCCTGGCCTCACTGATCTAACTCTCAGCTTCTGCACATTTATTACTGATGCAGGTCTAGGGTATCTGGGTTCTTGTAAAGGGCTTAAAGCATTGAGACTGAATTTCACTCCAGGGATAACTGGTTGTGGAATACTGTCTTTGGTTGTAGGATGCAAAAACTTGTCGACACTTCATTTGACCAGGTGCCTCAATGTGAGTAGTGTAGAATGGCTTGAATATTTGGGTAGGCTTGAAAGTTTGGAAGATCTGGCAATCAATAACTGCCGGGCTATTGGAGAGGGTGATTTGGCTAAGCTGGGTTGTGGTTGGAGGAAGCTGAAAAGACTACAATTTGAGGTTGATACAAATTACAGGTACATGAAAGTGTATGGTCGTTTAGCTGTTGAGAGATGGCAGAGACAATGGGTAGCGTGTGAGTCCTTGGAGGATTTGAGTCTTGTTAATTGCCTCATTAGCCCTGGTAGAGGCCTTGCTTGTGTGCTTGTAAAATGTCAAGCTTTGCAAAAGCTTCATCTTGATTTGTGTGTTGGGGTAAGGGATAATGATTTGATAATTCTTTCCCAGCAGTGTACCAAGCTGAAATACTTGTCATTACGAGTTCCTTCAGATTTCTCAGTTCCCATCCTGATGAGCAATCCACTGAGATTGACAGACGAGAGTTTGAAGGCCATTGCTCAGAATTGCTCTGAGCTAGAATCTGTTTCAATAGCATTCTCAGATGGAGACTTCCCTTCCATGTCTTCCTTCACCCTCACTGGTATCCTTTCAGTGATTGAAGCATGTCCAATCCGGGTTTTAGTGCTCGACCATGTATATTCATTCAATGATAGTGGTATGGAGGCTCTCTGTTCAGCTCACTTTCTGAATATCCTCGAACTTATACAATGCCATGAGATTAGTGATGAGGGGTTGCAGCTTGTCAAACATTTCCCTTGCTTAAGCATCATTCGACTTGCCAGATGTTTGGGTGTGACTGATATTGGGTTGAAGCCTCTAGTGGGTGCCCATAAATTGCAGTTATTGAAGGTGGAAGACTGTCCCCAAATTTCTGAGAGGGGCACTAAAGGTGCTGCAAAGGTTGTCTGCTATAGTCAAGATCTCTCATGGATGTACTGATCTGGGAGTGTTGACAGGGGATTATTGATCAATGTTTTTCAGAATAGCAAGACGTTTCTAGAGAGACAGCTAGCATCTGAAGTTCGATCTCAAATAAATCCTTGCTCGGTGGTGTGCATATTATCCAATAAAGAGCAAGCTTGCTGAAAGAAAATGAATTCTTCTTGTTCCATATGACGGCAATCAAAATTAATTCTTTAGTTGGCTACCTGTTGGAATATGGATGGAGAGAATTTTTCGTGTTTACAAGTATGCAGGTCTGTCAAGTTTGATAGTTTCTTTCTTATATACCGGACTATTTAGTGGATCTCTGAGGATCAGATTCAAAGAATAAATGTAAATACCTTTACCAGTGTAGCTTGTTTGGTTATTTGAAGCAGTAACTTTCACAACCATTTTATAATAGCTGAAACCTAAACAGCTATGTAAACATTGTTTGTTGTACATTGTATTAATTTCATTTATTGATAAGTTATATGCCTATTTATTCAAGGATCTGAACAAAATCATGCTTTGACAAGGCATTGCTACAGTTAAAAGCTTTGAACTTTTCCCAGGGAAAGATCTTCAAGAATGTAGAACCTAGTTCTCCTGATTGCAGATTAACAAGATTTTCTTCTGTTTAAACTGAGATGATTAGTCCTTAACTACAGATGAGAAAATTCATTGTTTATAATAAATTACCATAGTTTATAAAGCTTCTGGATTCGTATAACTGTCACAATATTCACTTTAAGACATTCAGATCACACTCTTGAACCATCATCAGGAAGTTAAGGCAAGTGATTCTGACGAAAGCAGAAACTATCCTTTCCTATTTAATGCTAAATATGCCAAGAAGCATGGTTACCTCAGGGAAAACCGGAGGTTTTAAAGTAACAGCGAGGGGGATGACCCAAGGTTGTAACATGGGGAGCCTCTAAAGTGACGAGGAAACATCAAGTGTGGTGAGAAATGTAAATAAAGTTAGCTTGAAATATAAGAAAATTTAAATCTTGTAGAAACATAGGAAACATAATGGAGGAATGATGCTAAACAATTAATGCATATTAACAGTGATACAAAGAAAGCTACAATCAAGTAAGAAAAAGTTCTAAAAAATAAATACATATTAAAATTTAAAAGTGATCTAAGGAAAGTTACGGTTAAGCAAGAAAAAGTACCAATCATTCCTCTCTTATGTTTCCTATGCTGGGTACATAATTTAAATTTTTACTCATATTTCAACCTAACTTCATTTAAAATTTATTTTCCACACTTTATGTTTCCTCCCCACTTTTTGGGCTCCCCCATGTTACAGCCTTGAGTCATTCTGCACCCCAACTCTGCCCGTGACAATCTCCTCTTGCATTCCTGAGGCAATCTTGGCATCCTGAGCACTGTATAGGAATGGACTAGTTTCTGCTTTCTTCACAATCTCTAGCTCTGGACTTCCTGATGGTGATTCACAGAATGTAATGTTAAATTTCAAAAGAAAATGTTGTTACACAGTTTTATCCAGAAGCTTTACAAAGATACTTAAATGGACTGTGAAAACTTAATGTTCCAAAGTCAAAAGTTTCCTGCAAGTACAGTAGATTTATCATGATATTTTTCAAGTTTCACAGGCTTATATATGTTTAATTTTTATTTTATTGTTTACCATTACTTTAGGAGGATTATATAGTTGTCGATGCCACAATAGAACCACTGAGTTTATAGCTGATATAATTAAAAGTTGCTCTAAACTGCAATCCTTTGAACAATTTTGTCATATTATCTTACTTTTAAGCAATGCCTCCAACTTAAAGTAAACACCATGTGAAATTTTGAACACTGTTGGGCTTACTTTTGCAAAATAGAAAATCATGGATGGCTTCATAAAGGTAAGTGCTATTATATCCTTCTTCTAGGGTTTCTCACAGCCAAGCTAGCCAAGAGCAGTAGAAATTGCAGTTATATTAATTTGAAAACAGATTCGATTCCTAGAAATACATGTTAAACACTTGAAACATTTTAGCAGTTATAAGAATTTCTTTAGCTAATGTGGTTTGATATTTAACCATGTGGGTGTATTTGCACTACAGTATGTGTTGGTTGTGAGCTAACTGATTTATGGTCTAGGTACCCATTGTTGAGGAAAGCTAGTATGGACAAGTTTCCTGCATTCAAGGAAAGCTGATAGGAACAAATTTGTTGATGAAAGTCGCTATGCATTCAAATTTTGAGTTTACCGCATTTAAGTCTACCTGCCATTCTTCACTTTAGCAATCAAACCCATTCTGAAAGGCATTTGTGTTGTTTTAGCTCAAGCTTCATTTCTGTAGATGGATTCTTCCTATGGTGGCAGTTGTTAACTGATGAGATGGTACATTTGTCAATGTTGTTTCATTTTCGGATCTATCATATTATTATGTGCTGGAATGCATCTTTATAAGTCCCCATAATCTATTCCTAGTAGCAAAAGCTAATTATATTTACAATTCAACATGATTCAAATTGCAAATGAGAAATAGCAAGCTTTCAAATATTTTTTGTAGAGGGTCATGGATTTTATTGCACCACCAGCAAATACATAAGCAAACAAGGACCTAATAACCGAAATATTTAAATTGGTGAAGATAGCATAAGTCTTCACAAGAAAGAAAGGGCATGGGTGTGAAGGAAACAACCAATTCCACTACAGAAAGTAGATCTTCATCATGTCACTTTAAGTTTCAATCCTATTCTGAAAGTCCTTTGTGTTGTTTTAGCTCAAGCTTCATTTCTATAGATAGATTCTTCCTGTGGTGACAGTTGTTAATTGATGAGATGGTATGCTTGTCAATTTTGTTTCATTCCAGATCTATCATATTATTATTTGTTGGAATGCATCTTTATAGTCCCCATAGTCTATTCCTAGTGGCAAAAGCTAATTACATTTACAATTCAACATGATTCAAATTGCAAATGGGAGATGACAAGCTTTCAAATGTTTTTTCTAAAGGGCCATGGGTTTTATTGCACCACCAGCAAAATACATTAAACAAATGAAGACATAATAACCCAAATATTTAAATTGATGAAAGATAGCATAAGTCCTCGAGAAAGAAAGGGCGATGGTGTGAAATAAACAACCAATTCCACTACAGAAAGTAGATCTACATCATTTCAATTTAAGTTTCATTGTGGACCCACCACTCTAAGGTTGAAGATTGGCCAAACCTAGGTAATGAGGTATAACAAGTGCAATTACATGGTGACTTGTAATCAATTACTAACTTGACGAGGCAAATTGATTTGTATTTGGAGACCAGACTGGACAGTGTCAGTGCCTTATTGGAGTCCTTCAAACTTGGTACCAGGATTTCAATTAGAAATGAATTATATAAATGCATCACTTTGGGTGCATTTTCCACATTTTCAACTTTCTCCCTGTTCCTTATTTTATGGAACATGAGCTTGACTCCTGCAACTACTTACCCTCACCTGATCACAAATATTTCTGTTTAGAGATGGATTCTAATATGTAAATTGAGAAAGGATAACTATAATATTACTGAAAAACAAGTTATATGGCATCCCTTTACTATGGAAAGGGTCCCTAACCCAAGCCAGGTCCTTAATGGGTGGTTGAGCACCCAAAGGACTCAATACTTGCCCTCTCTTCTTGTGTGGAGTTTTTTTCCGAAATCTTTTCTCCACGTAAATCTGGTGCCTCTTATGGTTTGCTGATTTTTCTATTAATGTTGAATGTGAAATCACATATATAAATCTGATTTGATAATATAATTTTCAGTTTGCAATCTCTTGCATAAGT
>VDFB02000008.1:263979656-264018887 GCA_007258455.2 Sequoia sempervirens | reverse complement strand
CATAAGATTTAGTCTAAAGCCTTTTTTGCTTTTTTCCTACTTTTTAGCTGAAAAATATCTACTGGGGTTTGGTTTCTTGCATTGTGGGGGGAGTTTTTTTCTTGATTTCTGTCATTTATTTCAGAAAACTAAAAACTCTTCACATTAAACATTCATTAAGCCTTTCCAAACATGGCCAAAAACCCTTCTACTACTGAACTTATCACACCTCATAACTATCACACTTGGAAGGCATTCATGACACACCTTCTCAGATCAAAGGGGTTGTGGTCCTATTTAGATATAGTTCAACCCATTTTGACACGGCCATTTGAGGTTATGTAGGATAGAAATAAGATGGATGAGGCTATGGGTTTGATTTCCTTACATGTTTCAGACAGCTTGTTGTTTCATCTTGATGGGTGTAATAGTCCTCTTGAAATGTGGACCAAGTTCAATGATTTATTTGGTACCATCAATCAGTTATGTGTCATCCAGATTGAGGCAGAGTTGACTTCACTTGTACCTGATTCTTTTCCCACTATTGAGGACTTTCTGATGAAATTCAAACAACAAAGATCTCTTCTATAGGGTTGTGGTAAGAACAAAACAGATGAGGAGTGTATTTACGTGATTTTTTCTAAGCTTCGAGGTCCTTTTTAGATCTTCTCTTTGAAATTTTATTCCACCATGGATTCATTGTGCAATCGCTTTACCATTCCTACTTTTGAGGTGTTTTGTGATCGATTGACACGAGAGAAGGACAAGATATCACAGTTGGATGCTCTCACAAGATCTAAGAACCAAGCATTGGTAGCTCAGTCATCTAAAGGGGAAAAGAAGTAGAAACTGAAGCCCAAGACAGATTCAACAGGCAGTGAGAGTTCCTCCAAGCCACCTCCTAAGAATGATTTAAAACCACAGTTCAATTCTAAACAGGGAAAATCTTCGAAGTCTAGTGAGTCTTCCTTCAAGACTAAGAAGAAATCTAGTGATCCTTACAGTTTATGTGGCAAGGAAGGACATCCAATTTCCAGGTGTTGGAAATGATTAGAGGCTTTAGATGAAGCCATGCAACAACATAATATCACCTCCCCCCAGCCTCCTTCCCAACCCACAGGGAAAGGTCATGCTCTTTTTGCACGAGCATTGTCCTCAGGATCCACTTGGATTCTAAATTCTGGTGCTTCTCACCATATGACACACACAGAGGACTTGGTCACCACTCTTTCCCCTATAGGCACTAGACATATTGCAGTTGGTGACTCAGCACAACTTTTAGTTCAGGGTTCTGGTACTATTTCATTGGATGGTGGTTGTCTTCAGGATGTGCTTTTGGTTCTTGACATTTCGACAAACCTTCTATCCGTTTATCAAATTTTCCACTCTGGCTCTAGTAAGACAGTTGAGTTCTCACCACATGATGTGGATATTCGAGACCTTCATGATCTTGACTTGGTTGTGGCTACTGGGAGTGTGGATTTTGCATCTCGCTTATACAAATTTAATGGATTTGAGAGTTTAAACACTATTGGTTCCTCTCTTATAGCACATGTAGATTCAGTGAGCAGGCTTTGGCATGAGCATTTTGGCCATGTCAATTACAAATATCTATAGCAGATGAGAACTCAGGTACTTGTGATTGGGCTACCATAGATTTCTTGTACTAATGGTGTATGTCGAGGTTGTTCTATTGGAAAAAATCATTGAGATCCTTTTCCTAAGGGTCGATCCACACGTGCTAAGGCACCCCTAGAGTTGGTACATAGTGATCTTATGTCCTTTCTGACTCCTTTTTCAGGGGCCTGATATGTGCTCACTTTTATTGATGACTTCTCTAGACATACATGGGTGTACTTTCTTCAGTACAAGTCTGATGTCTTTGACTCATTTAGGACCTTTAAGACATTTGTGGAGAAGAAATCTAGATTTTCTATCAGAAGGATACACACATATAATGGGGGGAGTATGTTAATAAAAATTTCATAGATTTTTACACTGAGCATGGTTTACAACATCAGTTTATAGTACCTTACACCCCTCAGCAGAATGGTGTCACTGAGCAAAAGAACAAAACCTTATGGGAGATGGAAAATTGTATGATATAGTCTCGAGCTATGAGTTCTTCATTTTGGGCTGAGGCAGTCAATTGTGCCAATTGTATTCAGAATCAGATGCCTCATAAGGCATTGCAACATATGACTCCTGAGTAGGCTTGGACCCATGTCAAGCTTGATGTTTCCACATTCTGAGTTTTTGGTAGTGAGGCTTGGGAATTTATTCCTGATGCTCAACAAAAAGCCATGGAGAGGAAGAGACGACCAATCATATTTTTTGGCTACTGTGAGGATGTTAAGGCGTACAAGTTGTTTGATCTTGATTCTAGAGAGGTCTTGTTTTGGTGGGATGTCTAGTTTGATGAGCGCTATCCTCAGATGGATTCTCCATCACCAACTTCTCCCTCACTTCCTACTCCTCCCTCTTCATCTCTTAAGGATTACTTATCTCTTGAGGATGATGCAGATGATGATCCACCATCTCCACCACCACCAGTTGCTCCACCTTTGCCTAGGTGGGTCCGTGTTACTGTTGACGCATCTGGTTCTTTGGCAAGAAATCCTTTAGATACTCATCATACTCGTGCTCAGACTTCTGGTTCTAGTCTTTTGAGTCATGCCATTTCAGATGATCCTCATAATTTTTCAGAGGTGACAGGTCACCTCGACTGGGATAGGGCCATGGATGAGGAGTATTCTTCTTTGATGAAGAATCATACTTGGGATCTTTGTCCTCTTCCTATGGGAAGAAATTTGGTTCGGTGCAAGTGGGTATACTGTACCAAGTATGCTACAGATGGTTCCATTGATAAGTATAAGGCACATCTTGTTGCAAAGGGGTTTTCTCAGGTAGAGGGTATTGACTACTCCAAGACCTTTTCTCTTGTCACCAAGATGAACTCTATTCGCCTTGTACTTTCACTTGTAACTTTACAGGGATGGACAGTGTTTTAGATGGATGTGAAGAGTGCCTTCTTGCATGGAGACCTACATGAGGAGATCTATATGGAGCAGCCTTAGGGATTTGTGTAGGACACTTCTTTGGTTTGCAGACTTCAGCGTTCATTGTATGGTCTCAAACAAGCCCCTCGGGCTTGGTATGAGAAGATGGACTCTTTCTTGCTTTCCTCTCACTTCACACACTGTCATTCTGATCACACAGTGTATATTCAACGTTAGGAGGGTGATATTTTGATTCTTGTGCTATATGTAGATGATCTGATTCTTACAGGTAGCTCATCCTCCATGATTTAAAGTGTTCAAAGAGCTTTGATGGAGCAGTTGGAGATGACAGATCTTGGTCTTCTGCACTTCTTTCTAGGTCTACAGGTTATTCAGTCTTCGGATGGGATTTCCATATTTTAGCAAAAGTATGCTCTTGAAATGCTTCATAGATTTGGCATGCTTGATTGCAAACCTTCCCCCACTCCCTTTCAGTCAGGTGTTGTTTTGTCTTCCACTTGTTCTACTCCTCCAGTGGATCCCACTTTATATAGGTAGTTGGTTGGCAGTTTGTTGTACCTGACACATTCTTGTCTTGATCTTTCTTTTGCAGTTGACCTTGTCTCTCGGTTCTCCCATGATCCTCATGAGAGCCATTGGAAAGCAACCAAATGTATTTTGAGGTACATTCAGGGCACCACTCATTATGGCATTTAGTACACTTTAGGATCCCCTCACATCATTGGCTTCACTGACTCAGATTGGGTTGGTGATGTTAATGATCAGAAGTCTACTTCCGGATTTTTCTTTTGCCTTGGTTTTGGTCCTATCACATGGTCTTGCAAGAAGCAGTCTGCTATTGCATTATCATCTATAGAGGCTGAGTACTAAGCAACAATATCAGCTAGTCAGGAGGTTTTATGGCTTTGGCAGTTGATGACAGAGTTGTTGGATCTCAGTTGTGTTGATGGTTTATCCTTGATGACAAAATCTCCGATCCTTATGATTTACAATGGCACTTTGTTGATGTCTCTTGGCTATTATACAAAATTATTTGCTATGTTTCAATTTCATGATGATGATAAGAATTCTGTTTCATGCTATGAATGTTATTTCTTTAACTGACAGAGTTTGAAAGATGGTTTCTTTGTCAGGATGGTTCTCTTTGCATTTCAGGCTTATACATATTGGCATGAGTATAGCAGGGTCTCCCCGATCCACTTTGAAATGTCTGAATTGCCTATCGGGAAGACATTTCAAATGTCATGGCGACTGAATCTAACTTTCAAGCTGCAGTCGACAAGACTTCTCTTTGTGTTATGGTGACAATAGAAAGATCATATCGGCATTTGCTATACCGTCGGGATAAGGTCTTATTGATTTCTTTAAGTCACACCGACCTGCTTCAGATTAATTATAACGGCATGAGTTTGGCTGTCGGGCTGAGGTCATAGCGAAATCATATTGTCTCACCAACTTATGTTTATGGAGTTTTCTTTGGCCAAACATAATGCATTCGGTATATTGTCCCTCTGAAGATTTTATGTCTCACTGATCGTTGCATAGAATGTCTTATCGACATAAGGTTATTGCTTCGGCGAAATTTTATATCAAATGTGTAAAGTTACACCGACCTTGGTGGATGGATAATTTTTGGTAAGAGTTAGGTTCATCGGCATATGGTCTCGCCGACTCTCTTATGTCTTGCCGATAGGTGATAATGGGGATTCATCAACAAGAGTTCTATCTTCGGTATGATATCATAGTGAGTTTGTTATGTCTCACCGATGTGTTATTTAATGCTCATTTCGACCAGACAAGGTGGTTATCGTTGTGAGGTCTTGGAGATTTCAAATTGTCTCACCGACTGAAAAGTGAATGGAAATCAAAAGGGACTCTGTCGGTATAAGAATTGAATTCTCTTGGTGATATAAAGTGTTTAGAATGTTTCAGTATGATTTTATGAATTCTACATGAGGTCTCTCCGATGTCAGTTGGTTATAGCGACCCGCTTGGGACAGATGGTCTCATCGGCAGGAAGAATCTTATGTCACGGTGACCAAATGAATTAAGTGATTGTTCGGTGAAACATGGAACATTCGATTTAATTTCTTCCTGACTTCACCGAGTCTTAGCAATTGGAAAGAAAATAACTCTTGGCTCTTGGTGTAGCATGTTGTTTTCGGTATGACTTCTCTCTGACTCTGGTGAAATTTGGTGAAAGCGACAACCATAAGGTTGTCTGACGATGTTAGAGTTGCCTACGGCATAACATGTCTTCATTTGAAAAGAAAGTCACTTAGGGAAAACATTTTGAGCGTATTCTCTTAGCTGGGTATCGAACCCTAGCCTGGCTGCCATCATGAATGTTTACGTTTCTGTTGCTGCTGACTATAATGGTTTCTACAGAGGTCTATGGAAGGTTTGTTTGGTGCACCTCTCTAGCTGGATGCTCGACAGTGGTTGATGGAGCCATGGGAGTTACAGATTTATCTGAGAAATAATCTCACAAGCTTCAGAAGCTAGGTGAAACGGCTCTTGTTTTGGTTGGTTGTTCTGTTGTTACTTCTGATGACTGTTACTTTTCTGGCATTTATTTAAAGAAGCATAAAACTTAGTTTTCTGTTCGGCTATTTTTGTAACTCAAAAAGAATATCATTCTTTGACTGTATGAAAATGTATGATGAAACTCTGCAATAAAAATCTGAATAAAAATGCAGAGATTGTAAATTTCTTTTCTATGTAGTATTTTAGGGATTCAATTATTGAATCTTTAAGGTATTCTATAGACGAGAAAATAGAGAGATATGTGCTTAACTGAAAATAGAGAAATCCTCTGAATCATCACTATTGTTCAAAAAGTAAACTGAGGAGTTGGTACTCCTTGAGATAGATATCTCTAAATGAGGGGTTGGTGCTCCTTGAGTGGGTGCTCAAAATAGCCTATAAGGAATTGTGAACAGTTGATTAAAAGATTAAGCCTAGAAGGCATTTAGGGAGTGGTTTTTATACCCCAGGAGGGTTTTCCACTCAGCAAAATATTGTGCCTCTTTGTTCTTCTGTGTTCTCTCTGGTTTAATTTGCTGTTGTTGTTTCTGTTCATAGTTGAGTCATTATTTTTCTCAATTCTATTTATGAATGATTACATTCAACTCATGAATGCTTTAATCAAAATGAAATTGAGATCAAATCTAAGCTGTGTGTTTAAATATTTTAAAAAATAGTTAAATAGTTAAGACACTGATTCACCCCCCCCTCTGAGTGTCATTTTAACTCCAACAATTGGTATCAGAGCATAGGGTCCTCTGATTGGTTTAATTACCTTGGATTGATCTTGGTCTTGGAGTTTGTTTTTAATGGCACATTCTCAAGAAGGTGCCTCTGTAACCAGAGCTCTGTTATTTGATGGAATAGATTATGTGTTTTGGAGAATAAGAATGGAAGCTTTTCTTGTTTCTTTTGATGTTGATGTTTGGAGCATTGTTTTAGAAGATTACAATGTACCTGCCACTATTCCCACTGATGCTGCTGAGAAAAAGAAGTATGAAACAAATACCAGAGCTAAGCATTCCATCTTGTGTGGATTAACCAAAGATGTGTTCATTCAAGTCATGCATTGCAAATCTGCTCATGGAATCTGGGAAAAACTTGAAACTATATATCAAGGTAATGAGAAAGTCAAACTGTCAAAAATCATTACTCTCAAACATCAGTTTGAAGAGTTGAAGATGAAGGATGATGAAAAAGTGGCTAAATATTTCCTAAGAGTTGATGAAGTTGTCAATGCTATGAAAGGTCTAGGTCAAACTGTTAATGAATTTGATGTTGTCACAAAGGTTGTTAGAACCTTACCTCCTAAATTTGAATCAAAAGTTTCAGCCCTAGAAGAAAAGAAACACTTTGATCAACTTACCTTAGACAGCCTGCAAGGAATACTTACTGCCTATGAAATGAGAACTAGCAAAATCAATTCAACAGGAAAAGAAACTGCGTTTAACACTGAAAAGAAAGAAAAAGTTGAATTCAGTGAATCAGAGTTGTCTGATTCTAAAGAATCCCATTTTGTTAGAAGATTTAAGAAGGGATCAGGAAAATATAAGGGAAAACTTCCCTTTAAATGTTTTAATTGTGGTAAAATAGGTCACTTTGCTGCAAAGTGTCCCTATGATGATCAAATCTATGACAATGAGACAACTGAAATACAACCTAAGAAGAAGGCTTTCAAACCTAAACGAAACTTCAATTTTAAAAAGAAGAAAAGTCTGTTTAGTAAGGATGAATTTGATATTGAGTCTTAAGACTCATCAGCTGATGAAGTTGAAAATTTGTTCATGGCTGAATTTTCTTAGCAAAATGATTCTAACACCATTGACACTGAAGAAGGTGTAGTAGATCTTGAAAGTGAGCTGAAATGTGCTCTTCAAGAGGTCAGAAAACTTAAAAAACAAGTTCTTACTCAAGAACATAAACCAAATCAAGAATTGATCTCTCTGAAAACTCAACTTGAAGAAGCTAAAAGAGTTGAAGTCTGCCTTAGAGAGATTGTAAGCTGCAAAGATCACGAAATTCAAAAACTGGAACAAGAAGTAGTCCTTCTTAGGAAGGAAATTGAAAAATATGAAAGCACTCTAAAACTGAATGAGATGCTCAACAAGTAGAAGGTGTATAAAGATAAAATTGGTGTTGGTTTTGAAAAGGATGAATGCTCAACTGACAAAGCAAAACAAAACCCCTCTTCTGAAGTCAAAAATTTAGGCTCAAATCTCTCAAAATCTGGTAAGGATCATGCTAAGTTTTTTAGTGGTAATAGACCTTCATACAATGTCAATTCTTTTTTCTATGGTTATTGCTTTTTCTGCAACAAATTTGGTCATAAGGTGAGCACCTGTAGGCTTATGAATTCTAGAATACCTAGGTTTGGTCTTAGGCAACACTATGGTTTTGTTAGATAGATCAGATGTTTTAAATGCAATACTTTAGGACATTCTGTCAAACAATACAGAACTGATTTGCAATCTAAACAGTAGAAAATTAAAAAGGTTTGGAAAACTAAGACTATCAACAACATATAACAAACTATGTTGGTTCAAACTACTTTTCATTCAAATAAAAAGGACTTATGGGTCCTGGATAGTGGATGTTCTAACCATATGACTGGCGACAAGGACAAGTTTATAAAACTTGAAGATTATGTAGGTGGATATGTTAAGTTTGGTGATAACTCTGGTATTCAAATTAAAGGTAGAGGTTCACTTCTTCTGAATGAAGACACTCCTATCTATAATGTGTACTATGTGGAAGGTCTCAAGCACAATCTTCTAAGTGTTAGTCAAATCTATGATAGTGGTTATCATGTTCTTTTTAATTCACAGGGATGTGAGATTAAGAACAAGCTTGGAAAGGCTATTGCAGCTAGAAGGAGGACAAAAGGAAATGTGTACAATCTTCTTGACTCATCATGCAATGACAATAATCAAGGTATGTGCCTAATGGGCCAAATTGAAGAGAATTGGTTGTGGCATAAAAGATTAGGACACATAAACTTTGAAAATCTGGTTAGAATCAGTAAAAATCAGAATGTTAGAGATCTACCAGTTCTTAGCAAGCCTGAAAATTCTGTGTGCAAAGAATGCTTAAGTGGTAAAAAACTAAAATCAGCTTCAAGACAAAAGAACATTCTTCTTCAAAACCTTTACAGCTTGTGCATATTGATTTATGTGGACCAACTAGAACAAGGTCTATTAATGGTGAAAAATACTTTATGCTTTTTGTAGATGATTATACTAGAATGGTTTGGGTCACATTTCTTAAACAAAAATTAGAAGCCTTTGAAAGGTTCAAAATCTTTCGTAAAATGGTTGAAAAGGAATCTAATCTGAAACTCAAATGCCTTCGATCAAAAAAAGGAGGTGAATTCACCTCTCAAGATTTTATCGATTACTATGAACAACACAGTATTAAAAGGCAGTATGCTGCAACTAAAACACCTCAACAAAATGGGGTAGTTGAACGTAAGAATAGAACTGTTAAAGAAATGGCTAGAACCATGCTAGATGAAGCTAAGTTGTCTGATATGTATTGGAAAGAAGCTGTTCATATAGCTGTATACATTTTGAATAGAGTGCAGCTTAGGGTGAAATCTAAACACACTCCTTATGAACTATGGTTTGGAAAAACTGCTTCTGTCAAATACTTTAAGATTTTTGGAAGTAAGTGTTTTATCAAAAAGGATGATGATAATCTTGGAAGTTTTCATTCCAAAAGTGATGAGGGTATCTTTTTGGGATACTCAACTCACATCAAAGCTTATAAATTCCTTAACAAAAGGCTTAACAAGATTGTTGAAGTTGTTAATGTCAAATTTGATGAAAGACCACATTTGATTGCTGAATCTTTGCAGGATAATGAGAAAGAAGAACTTGAATTTTAAATAATTTCAGAAGGAGCTAAAACAACAAAGTCTGTTGCCGAATCAACAAGCCCTAAAAATGAAAAAGCAAGTCCTGAAAAGGTTACATCAAAAGCCCCTTCGAAAAATCTAGCCATTTATCACCCCAAAGATCAGATTATTGGGGATAAATTTGCAGGAGTTCAAACTAGAAGAAAAGCTACTGAATTTGATGAAAAGGCACAAGTTGCTTTTTGTTTAGTTACTCATTTTGAGCCTAAAAACCTTAATGAAGCTCTCACAGACTCATGTTGGCTTAATGCTATGTAGGAAGAAATTGATTAGATTGAAAAAAATCAGACTTGGGAGTTAGTCCCAAGACCAGATGACAAGAATGTCATTGGAGGCAAATGGATATATAGAAACAAGGTGAATGAAAATGGTAATGTTTTTCGCAACAAAGCTAGATTTGTCTGCAAAGGCTATGCTCAACAAGAAGGTATTGATTTCGGTGAAACCTTTGCACCCGTGGCTAGATTAGAATCCATCAGAATATTCTTGGCTTATTCTGTTTACAAAAACTTTACTGTTTATCAAATAGATGTCAAAACTGCCTTTTTGAATGGCTATTTAGATGAAGAGGTCTATGTTGAACAACCTAAAGGATTTATATGCAAAGATAATCCTAACCATGTCTATAGGTTGAAAAAGGCTCTCTATGGCCTAAAACAAGCACCTAGAGCTTGGTACTCTAGGTTGGATAGTCATTTAATTTCTAATGGCTTTGTTAGAGGAGGTGTAGATAGTAATGTTTATGTTAAAACTAAAGGTTCAGATATTTTAGTTGTTGAAATTTACATTGATGATACTATCTTTAGCTGCAATAATGTCAGTATGAGTAAAAAGTTCTCTCAGTTAATGGAATCTGAGTTTGAAATGTCAATGGTAGGAGAATTAAATTTCTTTTTGGGTCTTCAAATCTCTCAATGTGAGACTGGAATATTTCTATCTCAATCCAAATATGCTAGAGAGATGCTTATGAAATTTAAAATGGATGAATGTCATCCTATTAGCACTCCAATGGCTACTGGATGCAAACTTACTAAAATTGATGATTCTCCTGATTCAAATCAAATAGAATACAGATCAATGATCGAAAGTCTCTTATATTTAACTGCCTCTAGACCTGACATTATGCAGGCGGTTTGCACTGTTGCACGTTTTCAGGCATCACTTAAAGAATCTCATGTTACTGCTATTAAACGGATCTTTAGATACATCCAGGGCACTCTTGATTATGGTCTTTGGTATCCTAGGAGCAATGATTTCTCTTTGATTTCTTATATTGATGCTGACTGGGCTGGTTGTTTGGATGATAGGAAAAGCACCAGTGGTGCTGCATTCTTTCTTGGTGATCGTTTAGTGGCTTGGCACAACAAGAAACAAGTATCTATTTCTCTTTCCACTGCTGAAGTAGAATACATTGCTCCCACTTCATGCTATACACAAGTTCTTTGGATGAGTCAAACTCTATCTGATATGGGTATAAATGTTCCTAAACCTGTTTCTATCCTTTGTGATAACACTAGTGCAATAAATATATCAAAAATTCCTGTTATGCACTCTCGAACTAAACATATTGCTATTAAGTTTCATTTTCTACGAGAAAAGGTTTTGGCTAATGAAGTCCGCTTACAGTTTGTTGGATCTCAAGATCAGGTGGCTGACATTTTTAGTAAACCCTTAGCAAAAGAGCTATTTGAAAGGTTGAGACTTCATTCGGGAGTTATCTCTCAATCATTACTTTACTGAATCTCCAAGCTACTGCTTAGGGGGAGCAAGTTACATATTTTTATTCACTTACAACTCTCCTACAATCTTGGATGCTGCACTACTCCTTTTTTTACAACTGTTTCTCATTATGTTTTGGTTGGCTTCTCAGTTGTGTTTCATGGCAATGCATGATCTTCTCTTCTACTCTTTTTCATTGAGGCAAAAAGGGGGAGAGTCATTTGTGTTTTGCCATCAAGAACAAAGGGGGAGTTTGTTGGATCTTAGTTCTGTTTATGGTTTGTCCTTGATGACAAAATCTCTGATCCTTATGATTTACAATGGCACTTCTTTGATGTCTCTTGGCTATTACAAAAAATTATTTGTTATGTTTCAATTTCATGATGATGATAAGAATTCTGGTTCATGCTATGAATGTTATTTCTTTAATTGATAGAGTTTGAAAGATGGTTTCTTTGTCAGGATGGTTCTCTTTGCATTTCAGGCTTATACATATTGGCATGAGTATAGCAGGGTCTCCCCGATCCACTTTGAAATGTCTGAATTGCCTATCGGCAAGACATTTCAGATGTCATGGCGACTGAATCTAACTTTCAAGCTGCAGTTGGAAAGACTTCTCTTTGTGTTATGGTGACAATAGAAAGATCATATCGGCATTTGCTATACCCTCGAGATAAGGTCTTATCGATTTCTTTAAGTCACACCGACCCGCTTCAGATTAATTATAACGGCATGAGTTTGGCTGTCAGGCTGAGGTCATAGCGAAATCATATTGTCTCACCAACTTATGCTTATGGAGTTTTCTTCGGCCAAACATAATGCATTCGGTATATTGTCCCTCCGAAGATTTTATGTCTCACCGATCATTGCATAGAATGTCTTATCGGCATAAGGTTACTGCGTCGGCGAATTGTTATAACAAATGTGTAAAGTTACACCAACCTTGGTGGATGGATACTTTTCGGTAAGAGTTAGGTTCATCGGCATATGGTCTCGCCGACTCTCTTATGTCTTACTGATAGGTGATAATGGGGATTCATCGACAGGAATTCTATCTTCAATATGATATCATAGCAAGTTTGTTATGTCTCACCGATGTGTTATTTAATGCTCATTTCAACTAGACAAGGTGGTTATCATTGTGAGGTCTTGGCGATTTCAAATTGTCTCACCGACCGAAAAGTGAATGGAAATCAAAAGGGACTCTGTCGGTATGAGAATTGAATTCTCTTGGCGATCTAAAGTGGTTAGAATGTTTCAGTATGATTTTATGAATTCTACATGAGGTCTCTTCGATGTCAGTTGGTTATAGTGACCCACTTGGGACAGATGGTCTCATTGGCAGAAAGAATCTTATGTCACAGCGACCAAATGAATTAAGTGGTCATTCGGTGAAACATGGAACATTCGATTTAATTTCTTCCCGACTTCACCGAGTCTCAGCAATTGGAAAGAAAATAACTCTTGGCTCTTGGTGTAGCATGTTGTTTTTGGTATGAGTTCTCTCCGACTCTGGTGAACTTTGACGAAAGCGACAACCATAAGGTTGTCTGACAATGTTAGAGTTACCTATGGCATAACATGTCTTCATTTGAAAAGAAAGTCACTTAGGGAAAACATTGAGTGTATTCTCTTAGCTGGGTATCGAACCCTAGCCTGGCCGCCATCATGAATGTTTACGTTTCTATTGCTGCTGACTGTAACGGTTTCTACAGAGGTCTATGGAAGGTTTGTTTGGTGCGCCTCTTTGGCTGGATGCTTGACAGTGGTTGATGGAGCCATGGGAGTTACAAATTTGTCTGAGAAATAATCTCACAAGCTTCAGAAGCTGGGTGAAACGGCTCTTGTTTTGGTTGGTTGTTCTGCTGTTACTTTTGATGACTGTTACTTTTTTGGCATTTATTTAAAGAAGTAGAAAACTTAGTTTTCTGTTTGGCTATTTTTGTAACTCAAAAAGAATATCATTCTTTGACTGTATGAAAATGTATGATGAAACTTTGCAATAAAAATCTGAATAAAAATGCAGAGATTGTAAATTTCTTTTTTACGTAGTATTTTAGGGATTCAATTATTGAATCTTTAAGGTATTCTGTAGACGAGAAAACAAAGAGATATGTGCTTAACTGAAAACAGAGAAATCCTCTGAATCATCACTATTGTTCAAAAAGTAAATTGAGGGGTTGGTACTCCTTGAGATAGATATCTCTAAACGAGGGGTTGGTGCTCCTTGAGTGGGTGCTCAAAATAGCCTATAAGGCATTGTGAATAGTTGATTAAAAGATTAAGCCTAGAAGGCATTTTGGGAGTGGTTTTTATACCCTAGGAGGGTTTTCCACTCAGCAAAATATTGTGCCTCTTTGTTCTTCTGTGTTCTCTCTGGTTTAATTTGCTATTGTTGTTTCTGTTCATAGTTGAGTCATTATTTTTCTCAATTCTATTTATGAATGATTACATTCAACTCATGAATGCTTTAATCAGAATGAAATTAAGATCAAATATGAGTTGTGTGTTTAAATATTTTAAAAATAGTCAAATAGTTAAGACACTGATTTGCCCCCCCTCTCAATGTCATTTTAACTCCAACAAGAGTTTGGGTTTCCTCTAGATAGTCCCACTATTCTTTGTTGTGACAATCAGAGTGCCATTCACATTTCTCATAACCTAGTGGAGCATTAGCGGACTAAGCACATTGAAATCCACATGCACTTCATCAGGTAGTTGATTCAAGATGGTTCTCTCATCTTGGAGTACATTCCTACAGAGGAGCAGGTTGCAGCCATCTTCACTAAACCTTTGGCATCTCCACGCTATCTTCAGTTGCGCTCCATGCTTGGGGTGAAGGAAGTTGTCCTTGGGGGGTCTCAGTGAGGCCTTCCTTCCTTCATGTTTTTTTTCAGCATGTTTCTTTATCTATTTTTGGAGAGGAGTTTTTTCCCACTAGGTTTTCTCCTTTACTCTGCTTTATAGATATTTGGTTGTATTTGGGTACCTGATCAGGCCTAGTTGTCGGGACCTAATTTTACTTTCATGCATTGTAGTTACCTTTGCTTTCTTGCACATGTTGTAGCTGCACTTTTGCTCATCTTAAGGGGGGGTGTTAGAGTAAAGGTTTTAACTTAATTATATTAATTAAGTTACCTTTATTCCACTCTTAAGATTTCACTTTAGATGCATATTGTGACATTTAATAATTATATTAATTATTAAATGTCTACCTATTAGGTTTTCTTTTTAGGTTTTTCTTGATCTCCTTTTAAGGATTGATCTTTGTAAATATTTAATTTGATTGTTCTAATAATATATCTCTCATATTTCAGAGCTTCAAAACCCTCTTGCTTTTTTCTCCATTCTCTTCCCTATGACAGGTATCCCTTTGCATGCAAGTGTTCTTGGACTCCGAAGTTGGTTTTGACAACTTCTACACTTTTGAGAAAATTTGAATAAAAGAGGAGACAATGTGGTAAAGAATGTTGAGTGTGGCAGAATAGTGTTCAGTTTTTTGCTCTGCATTTCTTCATGGTTGAAGATCTTCTTGTGTGGTTCAAACATGTTAATAAGAGGTGTTCATAGGTTTCATATCTAGAGTTTCTTGTTTTGGATCATTCTACAAAACTTGTGTTTAGCAATGTGTGAACTTTGATGTAGTGCTATTTGGGAGAATGGTTTTGCTCCACATTTCTCCACATTGTGGTTTATGGTTGTGCAGATCTAGGAGTGTGCTTGCAATGTTTGTATCTATCTTTAGTATGAGTTTTTTTTGTTTTGGTTCTCCACAAGGTTTGATACATTTGGTATAGCTTGTGAAAGGGTAAATGGGTGTATAGAATGAGTATGTTCTTCAGGTGTATGATGTGGCAAAAGGTTTGTTGGATTTCAGGTTGTTGATGAAATATTTCAGATTATTTTTTAGTGTTGTGTATGGTAATGAGTCATCTTTGGATTTGAGAAATTTTGTACTCAAATGTTTAATGGTGTTAGCATAGGTTTGTATGACCTTGGTTGTTTACTCTAATTGTGGATATGCTTTAGTGTTTTTGGAAGTGTGGTGTGGTGTGTTTATGTGGATTTAGGCATGAGTTAATGTGTGATGTGGTCCACCTTCATTCCTCTCCACCACAAGAATGTTTTGGTGTCAACCTAATTTTAATTTTCATGTTTGAGGTGCATAGCCAACCTTGTAGAGTATTTTTGTAAGCATGTAAAATGGATATAATAGAAATATGCATAAAAATAGCTTAAATCAAACCAAAATGCATGAAAACCTCAAAATAAATAAAATACATACAAACCTCAAAAGATTGAATGTATTATGTTGATTTGTTAAAGATTTGGTTGTGGTTGCTCATGATTCCAACATCATAACATTAGCATAGAAGATGTTGATATGAAAATGGGATGGGAGGCCTCTTCTTTAGAGAAAGCCAATTTCAAATGTAGGGATAGGATTGAAAGATGAATAATTATGTTGATTAATGGATGAGATTGCTTAGAGGCAAAGAGAAATAGGGTCAGGAAAAAATAATGTTTAGTTAAGGATGGGTGACAAAGATTAAAAGGTAATGTCACGTGATCAAGGGTGAAAATTAAATGAGATGGAGAGATAAGAATGGCATGGAAAAAGAGGTTACTGGAGTAAATTAAATAATTATAAAATTATTTAATTTAGGAGGGCAAGTGAATACTTAAAAAAAATGATTATTTAATTATAGAAGAAAGGGAAAAGGTTGACTTTTAATTAAAATAACAATTTAATTAAAATTGGAGGCAAATGAAAAATTATTAAATAAATAAAATAATTATTTAATAGTGGAGGGAAAGGTGGAAAATAATTGAATAAATAGAATTTAGTTAATTATGGAAGAAAAAACTAATGAATAATTAAATAATTATTAATAATTATTTAATTATAGGCAGAAAATAGGAACATGAATAATTAAATAAATAGGAATTTATTTAATTATAGGGAAAAAATGATTAATTAGTGACATAATTAAATAAATATAATTTATTTAATTAATCAAGGAGGAATAAGGAGAAAATGAATTAATTAAATAATTAAGAATTATTTAGTTAATAGGAGAATATGACCTTAGGGGATAATAAAATAATTAAAATTATTTAATTATGCAAGGAGGAGGAAGAATTAATGTGAAAAATGGTGATAAAATATTTTTTAGTGTCTACATTTTGCCCCTCTTTGAGATGATATTGCGACTAAGAGAAGTAACATCATTTCAAAGAATACAACATAATGGGTAGGAAAGGGATTAGGAATAGAAGTAAAATGCCCTAGTCACTAGTGAAGATGAGGAAGGATGGGGAGGAGGTAGTGGTATTCCCCCTCGAGAGTACATGCGGGTTCAAAGAGCATGAGTGTGCTCTTAGAATGGATGAGAGAACTAAAGGACGAAGAATAAAAAGATAGAGGAAAATAGAGAAGGATGATGAAAATATGGATGGAGAGGGAGGATGGACGATCATCATGCTACAATGACATGAGAAACCTAGATTTAATATTGTACTTGACATTATGCACCAATGTATAAGGAACCAGGATGATAATTTTCCTAGTGTGTGATAAAAAAGGTCAAGTGCAAACATATGCGTTACAACAACACCATGATATGGAAGACCATGATGCCCCTATGGTAATAGAGTGAAAAAGACCATGATAAATGAAAACAATGATAAGACATACAAGCAACAAGCAAGCATGCACATCAAACCAAAATAAAAAAGGACTATGATCCAAGCCAAGATGAAAACTGATTGATAGATTGATTGATGATGACATTGTTGATTTGGGAAGGACACATCCTAAAAAAATGTGAGGATTGGGAAAGACATATCACTGTGATGATAATGTGACTAAAGGATCAAGGGTCACATCAAGGATAGAAACAAATCCAAGGAATGTTTTGAATGATGCTATAGCTTGCAAGATTGGATTGCATGGATTATGATTGATTGCATTGCATGGATTGGATTGGGATAGTTGGATTGGAAGGATAGAAGATAAATGGATTGGATAAGATAAGATTGGATGGAGGATTGAATGAGATCCAATGACAAGGGAGAACTAAGACATGGTAAGGGATGGAAGGGTGGAGAATTCCATGGATAGGAGAGAGGACTTTAGATAATGGATGGTGATGGGAGATAGGATGATGGTGTATGTAGGATAGGAAGATGGAGCTCCAAGGACTAGTTACAAAGATCTAAGATTACCCACACTAGAGGTAGTGCAATCATGGATGGAAGACGATGAGTGATATATGATATGGAAGGATAGTGCATAAAAGATATGAATGCATTGATAATTGACCCCTATTTTTATCAAGATCAAGGGTAAAAAGAGGGGAGTAATGAGATAGGATACAAGGATGGAAGTAGGATAGCGGATATAGGATGAAGGATATGGATAGGATGATCAAGATCAAGTGTATAGGATATGAATGCTTGTATATTTGACCCCTAGGATCTTCATCAAGATCAAATATGGGAAGGGAAGATGGATTTGGATAGGATGATGGATATAGAATGAATGATATGGATAGGATAAGAAGGATGGAAGGATGTAATGAATAATGTATATGAAGATCCTTAGCCTTGTCAAGATCAAAGAGGGGGAATGAGGGGATGGATTTAGATAGGATAATGGATAGGAAATGAGGGATAAAGGGAGGTGTGGTAGGTAGGATAGCATGGATGAAACTTTCCCCCAAGTATAGAGTGCAAGAGGGTAATGGATTACACATGACACCTGTTTTCTAGGTTTTCATCATGGTACCTATCCAAGGAACCGCAAGAAGTGGTTTTCACCATTGGACAATTGATTTCTCTTTACTTTTTTATTTTTCATTTTATTTTTCTTTTCTCCTTTCTCTTTTTTTTTTGAATTTTTGGGAATAGGATGGATGGAGAAGGATAAGGATATGGACAAGTGGTTTTGTAAGATGGTGGATACATGATAGGGAGATGAAGGGAGGACTCAAGAATCTAGTTCCATGGATGGTATCCTTGAATATGTGCTCCATTAGACCATGTACAATTGGAGTTATGCTCATAGACATTGGTAGAATGATGGTAAGGGGGATGCAATGGATTGGAAGATGGCGAGGGATATGGATTTATGCAAAGGATTGGATAAGAGGGATGAATAGATGAAAGATGTATGTTGGATAATGGATGGGATATTGGAAGACTTGTGGATGAGTGGATGAAAATTTTGGCAAGATCAACACTAGCACACACCTTGAAGGGTGGTGGAGTTGTGAACGAGAAATTGCTTTTGAATTTGGAGATTTAGATGGAGGGGTGGATGTGGATTTTGAGATATAAGGACCCAAAATGGATGGAGGTGATAAAGGATTATTATATGGGGTGGAGGACGTAGAATTGGATGGAGATTTTGGATAAGCAAGTTTGGATGCCAATTCTAATTTTCTTTGGGATGCACTAATTCTATGGGTATTTTTGGAATCCACATGTTTTTTTACTTTGATGTTTTCTTCATGGGCCTTTGGGATTTAAATTTTTTATTTTTGATCATATTTTTCTTTGTTTTTGCATGCCTTTTTGATGGGACATGTTGATCCTTTAAATTTTGTGGATTTTTGGCTTTATGCATTTGAGTTTTGGCATCCAAGAGAAACAGGATTGGTGGATGGAGAGGAATGATATGGAGGTATTATGGATGGGTTGGTGTAAGTATGTTGGAAAAGGTTCAAGGGTGTGTGCCTTTTTTGATCTTGATTAGGGATATGAGGTGATGGATATAGAGGATAATGGGATCTTGGAATAGGAATGCTAAGTGGTGGAATGTAAGGACCCAAGATGGATGGAGGGGATGAAGGACTTTTTTTTGGGACATAAGGACCCAAAATGGATGGAGGTGATGAGGGATTGGGTTAGGAACATAAGGATCCAAGATGGATGGAAGGGACAAAGGCTTAGGTTTTGGAATATAAGGACCCAAACTAGATTTGGAGGATGGAGAATATGAATGTTTGGATTTAGATGGTAGGATTTTGAATTTGGGGTGGATAGAAGGATTACCAAAGTCTAGAGACTTATATCCAAGGCCATGATAAGTAGGATTTTCTTGGATTTGGATGGGTTCTAAGATGCCTTGCTCATGAAGGCCTAACCCTATGCCTTGATAATGCATTGTTTGATAAATCCTTTTGCCAATGGGATACTTATTGTTTTGGAAGAAATATGTGAGTCCATTTTGAGGAGGGTATGGTATGAAGTTAATTATAGGTTCTTGGAGGAAACCAACTTGGATGAAAGTGGAGGAACCCAATTGATAAGTGTGGAGTTTGCGAGTAGCTTGGATAGGGGCGATGGAATATTGTGGAGGATTAGGATCATGAAATGGAGATGAAGGGATACTTGGATCATGAGATGGAGATGGAGGAAATTTTTTTATCTTGACTTAGGATAGGATCATGGGTGGGGTGGATGACATAGTTTTCTCTTGGCATGAGATGGAAATGATTCATGGCATGGAGATGAAGGGATGATTTGATCTTGACTTGGGTTAGAATCATGTGATGGAATGGATGGAAGGGAAACATGAAAGGGGGATGGAGGGATACTTTGATCTTTACATAGTTGAAGGGGATCATTTCATATAATACAAGTTATACTTTGATCTTGATGTGGAGGAAAGGGATCATTGGATGATATAGAAGGGATATGTTTCTCTTGATTAGAAATGGGATCATGAGATTTAAGGGGATCTTGAGGTGGAAGGGAATCAATGTAATGGAGTGGATTAGAAATATTTATCTTGATTGGGAGGGGTTTCATTAGATGAGGTCGAAGGTGTACTTTGATATTGATTTAGAGAGGGATCATGAGATGGTATACAAGGGATACTTTGCTTTGGTATGAAAGGGATCATGTGGGGATATGGAAGGGATGATTTGATCTTGATATGAAAGGGAATTGGTTGGAAATGGAGGAAATGAGGGTGAAGAATGGTTGGATGGTGTAGGATTAGCAATGTGATTGGATTGTCTATCTTTGTTTTCACGTTTTAGTTGAGCATTTTTTTTATGTATCTTATGAGATCATCAACAAATGTGCTTTTCTTGGGTGGATTTGTGGATTGGGATGGAGTGGATTGGAATGTATTAGTGGATGATGGATTAGGACATAATGTGGAGGCTTGGAATGAATTAGTGGATGATGGATTAGGATAGGATGTGGAGGCTTAGAATAGATTTGTAGATGATGGATTAGGATAGGATGTGGAGGCTTGGAATGGATTACTAGATGATGGATTAGGATAGGATGGAATGGATTGGAATGGATCAATGGAAGGTTGGTCTTCCTTTTCAAGGTTAGGATAAGGATGATTAATGGATTTTTTTTGGGGATCAATGGTATGGATTGTGTCAAGTGAATATTAATAGTGAGGTTAGGTGGATGAATGATTAGATCTTATAGATTATTGGTAAGACGGGTGGGTGGTTGACTATGGGTTGTGGTTGATTGGTATGGGGAATAGATGAATTGTCTATTGTGGTCTATGAATTTTTGGTATTGACTATTGCAGAGTAATTGGTATTCACTTTGATTATGAAAGATATCAATGCAAATTGAAGACATGGTGGTGAGTTTGAATTAGGATATATTAGGTTGGAATGGTGTTAGGTTGGTAATGTGATTAGATTAAGATGACGATGACGAATGTGTATTAAGGATGATGATGTAGATTAAGGATGAAAATAGATTAGGAAGGATGGATTTTGATGTGGATTATGGAGGGTGGTTATGATAATGATTAGGAACTCAAATGGATTAGAAAAATTAATTATGCTTATGATATTAAATGATAGATTAAGAATGGATGTGGATAATTGAGATAATTGGGATGATGTGGATTATATGATTGGGTGTGATTAGGATAAGATGGATGATTAGAAATATTAGGGAGATAATTAAGATGATTATGAATTATTAGGATGGGGTGATTTGGATTAGAATGGTTATGGATGATTAGGATGGAATAATTGAAAGGAGATAACTATGATGATTATGGATGTAATGATTGAGATGGAAATAAATGATTAAGATAATATGAAGGATGAATAAGATTATAAGGGATAATTAGAATGATTGTGAAAGGCTAGAATAATTATGTAAGTGATTAAAATGATTTAGAGGAATTAAGGTGAGAAGGAATGATTGTGATAGAATGGGATAATTAGGATGAGGAGGAAAGATTATGATGGAAAGGATTGGTTAGGGTGAGGTGATTAGGATGATATGATGGATGGTTTTGATGAATAGGATGGGGTAATTTATTTGAATTGGATACTAGGATAGGATGATTAGGATGGGGAATGCAAAATAGGATGATGAGGAATGATTATGATGACTAGGATGGGATGATTGGGCTGACTTGGATGACTAGGATATGATGATTAAGATGAATAATGAGGATGATAAGTTTGAATTGGAGATGATGTGAATAGATTGACTTGGAGGATACCTATATTTTTTTGTTTTTGAAATGTTTCTAAAGTTTTTGGATCTCATATTTATTTATTTATTTTTTGGTTTTTTGAGTTTTCTATCTTTTTGGTTTATGGTTTTTCTATCTTGATTAATATTTAGATCTTGAATACACATTCACACACAAGAAAATATTTGATACAATATGTAATGCAAATTATTATGATAAGAAGACACTTCCAAGGGCAAGAAAAATCCTAGCAATTATTCAAGTGGGTAGATTGGCCAATGGTCTTAAACTAGGATGCACAAGGATCTAGGGATGTCCTTTATATACTTTGAAGGTATGTGATGCCCAGTTCCATGAATTTGAAAGGAGAATAATGCTAAAAAGTTGGGAGGAGAGGGTAACCCACACTCCAAATTCAATTCCCAAAGGTATAAAGTTATTTGGGGCTTATCCAAGATTGAAAATATTCTACTTCCAAGAGGAGTGTCTTTCGATTCACCCCTACCTATTTATACTATGCTGGAACACTAGAGCTGAGGTCACCTCTAGAGTGATAACTATCTAGGAATACCCCCTAATAAGATTACAAAAAGTGATGAAAATAATGATTTTGATCTCTAAGATCATATGATAATGCAAGGAGAGAGCATACACATGTATTTGATCACACAAGCAATGCTCATTACCCTTAGAAATTGAAATGTGTGATGTGAAAATGAAAGTGTTAAAGAGTGCTTTTGATTCCCAAGATCATATGGAAATGTGAGGGAAGAGCATACACACCTCCAAGCACAAAAAATATCACCAAGTAATGCAAAAATTTGTTATGTTTAAGCCCAAATTGAAAGTATGATTTTGAGAAGATACCTGTTCTTTTTAAGCCCAAGTTGAAAGTGTGATTTAGAGAAGACACTTATTCTTTTTAGATCCAAATTATTGAAATGTGATGTTGTAAACAAGATTAAGATGAATATATGAGTTGAAAAGTGTGCACCTATATTTTCTTTAGCTCCAAATTTTTGTCCACTTGATCCAATTTTCCCTTTGAAGAGTTTATTTTTCTACACATTAACAAAGCCAACGACAAAGCATAACCCTAATAAGATAATTGACCATTGATATTAGAGGGTTAGATTAAAACCCAAAAACAAAGAAATCAGATCTGATAATGACAATAAAAATTCTTGCAAAAAATCAAAAAATAATTTATGATGCAACAAATAGATATATATGAAAAATATGTTCATCACTAGATTGTAATTCTATTTTTTTAAATTTTTTTTTACCTATTCAAGATAAATCTGATTTTTGGAAATGTTTTTCGCGTAAAAAATAAACACATAGAGAATATACCCCTATAGAAAACTTAAGAGCTTCCCTAAAATGCAAAGAAATCTGAAAAATTCGTTGATTTGCATCCAAAAATGTAGATTTATGAAAACACCCTAATTAATAAAGATTTGATTTTTTTAATAATTTATTTAAGCTAAAAAATAAATCTTCGAAGAAAAAACCCCCACTAAAATTTCAAGAGTTTTATGAAAATATATATATTTTTGAAAAATTCTCCAATTTTCCTCAAAAAATGTGGATTTATGAAAAACCTTAAAATCATCATAAATTACCCAAAATTAATAATATGACCTTAATTTTTCTTGTGTATCTTCCTTAGATGATCCATAAACATCAAATAAAATCTCATATAAAAATTTGTGGCCATTTAAAAATTATGGTGAAATATTTGAAACTAGGGTTTTGTCCAAAAATGATGCAAAGCCTGCAACAAAAAAAAAACAAAACCTGCAAAAAAGCAAGATAGATCAAGTGAAGTGGAACCAACTCCAAAATTTCTCAAAATCTTGAGCCAAAAATTAGTTAGGGGGTTCACCAATGTGTATGCATGTAAAATGGATAGAATATAAATATGAATAAGAATAGCTTAAATCAAGCCAAAATGCATGCAAACCTGAAAAGAAATCAAATACATTCAAACCTCAAAAGATTGAATGTATTATGTTGATTTCTTGAAGATTTGGATGTGGTTGCTCATGATTCCAACAACATAACATTAGCATAAAAGAGTTGATATGAAAATGAGATGGGATACCTCTTCTTTATAGAAAGCCAATTCCAAATGAAGGGCTAGGATTGAAAGATGAATGGTGTTGATCAATGGATACGATTGATTAGAAGCAAAGAGAAATAGGGTTAGAGAAAAATAAGGTTTAGTTAAGGATGGACAGTGTAGATTAAAAGGGAATGTCACATGATCAAGGATGAAAATTAAATGAGATGAAGAGATAAGAATGACATGAAAAAAGAGGTTGTTGGAGTAAATTAAATAATTATAAAATCATTTAATTCAGGAGGAAAAGAGAATAATTAAATATAAATGATTATTTAATTTTGGAAGAAAGGGAAAAGACAAACTTTTAATTAAACTAATAATTTAATGAAAAGTGGAGGAAAAAGAAAAAGTATTAAATAATTAAAATAATTATTTAATAGTGGAGGGAAAGGTGGAAAATAATTAAATAAATATAATTTATTTAATTATGGAAGAAAAAGCTAATGGATAATTAAACAATTAATAATAATTATTCAATTATAGGTAGAAAATAGGAACATGAATAATTAAATAAATATGAATTTATTTAATTATAGGGGAAAAATGATTAATTAGTGATGTAATTAAATAAATATAATTTATTTAATTAATCAAGGAGGAATAAGGAGAAAATGAATTAATTAAATAATTAAGAATTATTTAATTAATAGGAGAATATGACTAAATAAGGGATAATCAAATAATTAAAATTATTTAATTATGCAAGGAGGAGGAAGAATTAATGTGAAAAATGGCGTTCACAGGCTTAGGACATTTTTTAGTGTCCACAATTTTCAAGGTTGAAGATGGTATATATGTGTGATGAATTGATGGAGGAAATAGAGAGTAAGGTGTGTGATGCAAAGTGCAAAATGCATTGTGAGATTTAATGCCTAAGACTACTGAAAGCAGTGAGCAGAAGGTGTCTACATTCTATAGAGAGAGTGTGAATGTTCTGGTGGTGCAGTGGTGGAACTTTTCTATTGCTTTGAGATAGATTTCTCATTATAACAATATTTTTTCTTCTTTCTATTATGGCAGTGAACCATTGATAGTGAACCCTTATTTATTTTGGGTAGTGAGCCCTCTGAAAGTGAACCTATTGTATTCAGTGTTGTAATTACTTTATATTGTGAGATAATCCTCACTATGATTTTTCCCTTCTTGGTTTTTCCATTTAAATTTGGTGTTCTCATATGTATAGATGTGTTTGCATTACTATTTTTCATGTTTATACTCTGCTAGTACATGATAAGGATTTAATGGTTGTTAAGGGTTTAAGGAATAATGCATATTTGAATGTTAATGATGGTTTTGATGTTTTAATGTACAACTGATTCACCCTACCCCTCTCAGTTGTCTTGCGCATTCAACAATTTGAATCAGAGAAAGGTTCATTAGAATAAAGATTAATCACTTGAGGTAGATCTGGGATGGCACACAAGGAGGATCCTTTGTTATATGGATCTAATTATGCATTCTAGAAGACCAGGATGGAAGGTTTCCTTATTTCTCTAGGGTTTGGAGTTTGGAAGTCTATTGAAACTAGATATAAAATGCCTGCAAATGGTTCGAGTACTAATGATGAGATCAAGGAATGTGATAACAATGGAAAAGAAAGGTATTCTCTTTTGAGTGGTCTTTCTAATTTAGAACTTGTGAAAGTTATTATTTTTAAAAATACTAGTGAGATCTGGAAAAAGATGGAAATTATCTATGAAGGAGATGATAAGGTCAAGCAAGTAAAGATACAAAATTTGAAGACTAAGTTTGAAACCCTAAGGATGATAGAAGATGGAGATATTATAGGCTACATGCATAGAGTGGATGAAGTTGTCAATTCCATTAGAGGTCTTGGTGGAAAACTTGAAGAAGATGAGGTGGTAAACAAGATATTAAGAAATCTTCCTAAATCTTATAGTCATAAGGTTTCTGCTATTGAAGAAGCTCATAGTTTAGATCTTTATTATAGAGATCAATTGATTGGTGCTTTAACCAATTTTGAATTGAGACAGTTTGGTCCAAGTGATTCAAGAAAAAGAGACTTCTTTTAAAGTTAAAAAAATAGAAAAGAATGAGGAATCTGACCAAGATAAGCTTGATGAGTTAGAAGAAAACTTTGTGAGGAGATTAAAAAATGGCATTGGAAAATATAGAGGTACGTTACCTTTCAAATGTTTCAATTGTGGAAAGATAGGTAATTATGCTTCAAGATGTCCAATCAAAGCTTGAAATGATAGATTTAAGGAGAATAAAGGTAAATCAATTAAGAGAAGTTATTATGTCAAAGAAGATGCTACCTGTAGATCTAATGATGAATATGATTACCCAAATGATGAAAATAAGGAATGATTATTCATGGCTCTAAATTTTGGAACTAATTCTGCTCACTCTAAGAGATGTATGAAGTTGCTCTAGAAATAGGTCATAATGGAACTATGGTGACTACTTTTCATGCTAGAGAGGACAAAAACTACTAGATTGTTGATAGAGGATGCTCAAATCACATGACAAGTGATAAGAGTAAGTTTTTTAAACTTGAGAAGTTTGAAGGAGGTCTTGTTAAGTTTGGTGATGATACATTTTCTAAGGTATGTGGAAAAGATTTAATCAGTTTTGATGGAAAACATAATACATATGATGTTCTTTATGTTAATGGTCTCTGGAATAATCTTCTAAGTGTAGGAAAAATGTCTATCAAATGATATAATCTTTCATTTCAAGATAGTGGTTGTGAGATTAGGAAAGGCTCCAAAACTCTGGTTGATTTAGGAAGAAGGAAATATGGAATTTTTTATCAGCTTAAGGGTGCTAATGGTTGGTGCTTTATGAATCAAATAAATGAAATTTGACTATGGTATAGAAGAATGTGTCACATAAATTTTGATAGCCTAGTTAAAATTAGCTCTGCTCAAGATGTGAGTGATCTGCTAAAGATTACAAAGCCTATAAATATAGTTTGTAAGGAATGCCAAGTTGGGAAGAAAACATGAAAAAGGTTCAATGTCAAAGAAAATTCTACCATAGGACCTTTGGAGTTGGGGCATATAGAACTTTGTGGACCTACAAGAACAAGAAGTTTTCAAGGTGATAGGTATTTTATGTTGTTGATTGATGAATACTCTAGAATGACTTGGGTGACTTTTCTCAAAAAAAAATCAGAAGCTCTAGATAAGTTTAACACATTTAAAGCTATGGTTGAGAATGAAATGGATATAAAAATAAAATGTTTAAGATTTGACAAAGGTGGAGAGTTCGCCTCCAATGAGTTTAATAGTTTTTGTGAAGATCATGGAATAAAGAGACATCTATTAGCTCCTAGGGCTCCTTAACAAAATGAAGTGGTGGAAAGGAAGAATATGACTATTCAGGAAGCAACAAGGAAAATGAAGGAAGAAAATCTATTGGATGTCTACTCTAGAGAGAATTAATTCATACTACAATCTACATACTTAACATAGAACAATCAAGGACAAACAATTCAAAGAATCCATATGAGCTATGGTATGGAAAAACTCCCACTATCAAGTATTTTAGAGTGTTTGGAAGCAAGTGCTATAGTAGAAGAGATGAAGAAAACATATGAAAATTTGATGCAAGATATGATAGAGGAATCTTCCTTGGATACTCTACAAAAATAAAAGCTTACCTGTGTGACAATAAGAGGCTAAAAATAATTGTTGAAAGTGCAAGTGTCAAAGTATGTGTAGAAGAGGAAGAAGCTCCAGAAAGGATCCCTAAGACCCCTAAGTATGTGCAAAAGAATCATTCTGAAGATCAAATCATTGGTGAAAAAGGAAGATGTGTATTGATAATAAGAAAGATTGCTATGACAAAAGAACAAGAAAATTTATGTTTAGTTTCCAAAGTTGAACCTAAAACAGTGAATGAGGCATGCAAAGATGAATTTTGGATCAAGGCTATGGAAAAAATAATGTAGATTGAGAAGAATCAAACTTGGGAACTTGTACCAAGACCAAAAAACAATAATGTGATTGGAACCAAGTGGGTATTCCAAAACAAACTGAAAGAGAGTGGAGAAGTTGTTAGGAATAAGGCAAGACTTATGTGTAAAGGCTACTCACAAGTAGAAGGAATAGAATTTGAGGAGACATTTTCTTTGGTGGAAAGGATGGAATCTATTAGGATGTTTTTGGGTTTTGCAACACATAAATATTTTGAAGTTTATCACATGGATGTGTAGTTTTCATTCTTGAATGGAGAGTTGGAAGAAGAATTTTATATTGAACAACTATAAGGCTTTCAGTTGTTAGAAGATCCTAATATGGTATGTAGATTGAAGAAGGAATATATGGACTCAAGCAAGCTCCTAGAGCTTGGTATGCAAGATTGGATAGGTACTTATTGCAATAGGGATTCAATAAAGGTACCAAAAATAGTAATCTTTACTTTAAAGTTGAGAAAGATTAAATTTTGACTGTGGTTGTGTATGTTGATGATATAAGTTTTGGAGGAAATGAAAGTATATGCAAGATATTTGTAGAAGAGATGTTGAAATATTTTTATATGTCTATTTTTGGGGAGATGAATTTATTCCTTGGACTTCAATTCAATCAAATAGAAAAATGTATATTCATATCATAGTCAAAGTAAAGGAAATATTGAAGAAGTTTGGAATAAAGGAATCTAAATCGGCATGTACTCCTATGGTTATTGGTTGCAAGTTGAGTAAGAATGAATAATATCCTAAAGCTGATCAGAGAGAGTATAGATCAATGATTGGAGGACTGCTATATCTAACTGATACTAGATCAGATATCATGCATACAATTTGTTTTGTGGCTAGATTTCAAGATCCCAAAGAGTCACATGTGGCATCAATAAAAAGAATATTCATATATTTGAAAGGAACTCCACAACATGGTTTATTGTATCCAAAGGATATTGATTTCTCTGTAAGTTCTTTTATAGATGCAGATTGGGTAGGTTGTGTGGATAATAGTAGAAGCACAAGTGGTGGTGCTTTGTTTCTTGGAAGTAGTTTGGTGTCTTGGCTAAGTAAGAACCAAGATTCTATGTCATTATCTATTACATAGTTAGAATACATTGTGTCAACATCATGCTACACACAGGTGTTGTGGATGATAAAACCTTGAAGGATATTAGAGTGTCATATGATGAACCAATTCCTATCTTATGTGAAAGTACAAGTGATATCATTATTTTAAAGAATTCAGTAATACATTCAAGGACAAAGCATATCTCAATCCAGTATCACTTTCTAAGAGAAAAGGTTACAAAGAATGAGGTGAAGTTGTAGTATATGCCTACTAAGGATCAAGTTACAGATATCTCCATAAAGTCTATTCCTAAGGATACTTTTGAGTATCTTTGGGAGAAGTTAGGGGTTATTTCCCCTCCTTTAAATTAGATGCATAAGGTTATGCATCAATCCAGTATATTTCAAGATTCATTCCTTGTTATGGACTAATGTTGGTGGCTATCTCTTAGGGGGAGTAGGTAGTGGCATTGTTAGTTGTTACAGTCTAGAGGAGTAAGTGTTGTCATTATGTTGTATGTTGGTTGTAAGGTTGCAGAGCAATTATTGTCCCTTAGAGGTGTTTCCCTTGGGGGAGATAAAGTATGCATGATTGATTTCAAAGGGAAGAAAAGAAAGAAAATATGTGTTTCCCTTTTCCATTGATGTAAAAGGGGGAGAGATTGAACTAAAAAACCTTATAAAGTAAGGGGGAGAAAGGGAAAGTTCTAGAAAGAGTAAATTCTTGTGTAAGGGGGAGTAGTGTGCACTAATAAGCAATATGTGTTGGTGATTAGAGTTGTTTTTCTTGATGGTTTTTCATATCAAGTGTTTCCAAAAATGACAAAGGTGGAGATTGTTGGAAGTATGTGTTGTCATTGATGTCAACAAATCTTTTTTTTGACATTGATGTCAACCTATGGAGATTCTTGATTAGTTGTATTATGTTGTCATTAGTAGTATCACTGATGTCAACCTCTAGTGTTGCTTTGATAAGCTTGTGCTTGTGGATGTTCAACCTCTCATGTGGTTGAGATGTTGAAAAGGTGTTGTATATGTTTTTGGTGCTTGGTTTCCAAGTACTTTAAAAAAAAATTGAATAAAAGAGGAGATAGTGTGGTAAAGAGTGTTCAGTGTGGTAGAATAGTGTTAAGCTTTTTGCTCCACATTTCTTCATGGTTGAAGATCTACTTGTGTGGTTCAAAAATTTTAATCAAAGGTGTCACATCTAGAGTTTCTAGTTTTGGATTATTTTGTAGAAGAAGCTCTGTTCACTAGTGTGTGGACTATCATGCAATATTGTTTGGGAGAAATGGTTTTGCTCCGCATTTCTCTGTGTTGTGGTTTCGAGTCATGCAGATCTAGGAGTGTGATTGCAACATACATATCTATCTTTATTCTAAGTTGTCTGTGCTTTGGTACTCTGCAAGGTTGGATACACTTGGTGTAATGTGTGGACGGTTAATTGGGTGCATAAAATGAGTATGTTCTTTAGGTGTATGATGTTGCAAAGGATTTTTTGGATTTTAGGGTGTTGATGGAATATTCTAGATTATGCTTAAATGTTGTGTATGGTCCTTGAGTCATCTTTGGATTTGAGGAAGCATGTACTTAAATATTTAATGGTTTTAACACAGGTTTGGCTGACCTTGGGTGTTTACACTAATTATAGATATGCTTCAGTGTTTGTGGAAGTGTGGTGTGGATTTTTATGTGGATTTAGGCATGAGTTAAGGTGTGATGTGGTTCACCTTTATTCCTCTCCACTACATGAATGTTTTGGTGCCAACCTAATTTGAATTTTCATGTTTGAGATGCATATCTAACCTTGTAGGTTATTTTCAAGGTTGAAGATGGTATATATGTGTGATGAATTGATGGAGGAAATAGAGAGTAAGGTGTGTGATGAAAAGTGTTGAGATGTGAAGTGTGAAAGTGCGAATGTAGTGTGAGCTTTAATTCCTAAGACTACTAGAAGTAATGAGCAGAAGGTGTCTACATTCTATAAAGAGAGTGCAAATGTCCTAGTGGTGGAACTTTTTTGTTTCTTTGAGATGGATTTCTCATTGTAACAATATTCTTTCTTCTTCTTTCTAATCTAGCAGTGAGCCCTTTGATGGTGAGCCTATTGTATTGGATGTTGCAATTAATTTATATTGTGAGCTAATCCTCACCATGGTTTTTCCCTTCTTGGGTTTTCCACATGAATTTGGTGTTCTCATGTGTATGGATGTGTTTGCATTACTATTTCTCATGTTTATACTATGCTAATGCATGATAAGGATTTAATGGTTGTTAAGGGTTTAAAGACTAATGCAAATCTGAATGTTAATGAGGGTTTTGATGTTTTAATGTACAGTTGATTCACCCCACCTCTTAGTTGTCTTGTGCATTCAACAATTGAGAGTACTTGATATAGTTGTGCATTTGAGTCTTTAGTAGTTATTTATGGTGCATGAGAATCTTTCTGCACTTTAAGTAGAGTGTTGGCAATGATATTGTTCATGATGCCATGTATAACTCAATATTATTTTTAGTGGGATATTTATGTAGTTACATAATGTGTTCTATCTTCTTTGTTTCAATATTTTGGTTCTAAACTATTGTTGTTGCAGTTTTTAGTGAGCCATGGATAGTCTTTGATTAGAAGATGGATTTTATTTTGAAATGGTTGATGTCATAAGGAGCTCTTGGATTTTTCCTTTAGATTGCAATGAGAGTTATGAAATCTTTGGTTCTATTGATAGAGGATGTGTAGCATTTGTATCTTATTGGTTTGGAGATCATGGTTTGTACTCTTCCTTTTGGGAGCTCATGGATTTGAGTTATTTGATTGTGTTGGGTCCATGAAGGATCTTTAGTTAGGAGATGGTTATCATGATGCCTGGAAAGCTTGGTTACACAATTTGGTGGGAGCTTTGGTAGTGATGTTGATTTATCATTTAATGATGGATGTTTATGGGATCTCCTAAGAGGGGATGCTAGATCATGATTTTATGATATGTTCTTGATTCTATAAGAATTTTGACAATGGTCTTGTTTGGTTCTCTTTAGTTTTTGAGTATTAATCATTTGCTTGGAGCTTCATTATTTTGTAGTTTTGCATTTGAAGTTGGAAATGATTGGTTGGTGGATGGTCATGGAGACTAGAGAGACTTGGGTGAGGCTAAGAGATCTCTTATTTATGGGATCATATTTTGAGATGGTTACACTTTGATAAGGTTTTTAGTAGAAAGAACGAGGAGCCTACACCTATGTTGGAACAAAAATATCTATTGAGAGGGTGGGTGAATCAATAGAGTTAATAAAACTAGTCCTTTAAATATATTTAGAAAAAATTGGGAGATTATATAGAGAGACCAATCACACAAAAAATCACATATCACCAAATGTACGTGGAAAACCCAATATGGGAAAAACCACAGTGAGAATAGATGCTTGAGTCTACTACTCAAATCTAGCCTCACAAGTAAAACCTCATTGGTTATAAAGTTTAAGGGATCCAACCCTAAGGAGACACCAATCCCCTAATTAAGCACAAACTCAACAATTTGATGGCACCAACCAATCAAATAAAAGGAGCTACAACTCCAAATTACATAAGTGATTCAATTGAATCTAATTTCATGTTACAGGTCTGGTCTACAATCATATATTACTTCTTCTTTTCTTTGTTCTTCTCTTTAGAACAAACTCTATTCTTTGCTACTAAAAAAGAAATTCTTATATCTTCTTCTCTATCTCTCTCTATTCTAAAATCATAATGAAACCCTTGGTTCACTCTCACTACATTCTCTTTTCTTCTTTAGCTTTGTTTTAAATATTTTTGTTATTCATCTGAGATGTATACACATTTCACACTCTTTTACTTTACATGTTTCTTAGTGTGTGTAACTCTCTGTATTAGAAAGAAGCTAATTTATGAATTTTAGGACATCATTTTATATTCCTTGTTCCACCACTTGTTTTCTCTGTATAAAAAACCTAACCATAGCTTTGATACACAATTTGATGCATAAAAAAATGCATGTTCTGAATAATTGAAATTGTATCCGATCGTTATCACTATCTAAAACTGCATGAATTTTTTTTTCTAATATAATTTCGTTCATTTGTTGTTGTAGAATATCATATTTCTTCCTCCATATGAAGTTCCACCACCTGGAAGTCTATGCCTTTGTTTGTCCAATAGAACATCATTCAAATTAACACCTAACCATTTTTGCATTCAATTTTAAATGTTGGTTGTTGATCTCTATCTTTGTGCCATAATCTAATGATCTATATTGAAAGTATTCAACTTTAAAACACAATCATTCAATCAACTCTGCTTTGAATATATTCCATCTTCAATCGCATGCCTTATGCTTGCCGCAACTTTTTTTGTGCTTAAAAATCAGTTATTGGATGTATTGAACATGTACGATGCAATAGAAACTCCCCACCTACTCATACATATGTCACCTTCTACTTATATCACATATTGCAATTTTCTTACCTCCCTTTTGCTTCACAACTATGATGTGAAGCAATGTTACGATGCAATAAGATATCACCACTTGTCTTTGTTGATGTCACTATCCATTAACTTTTCTTATCACATATCACAAGTAACTTATACCAAGTTAATTTCAAAAAGTGATATGAAGGAAGTTTGCAATGCAACCTTGACTAATAGATGGATAATACTTGAACTGTTGATCTTCCAAAGCACACATCACAAATCACTTAAAGAAAAGTAATCTCAAAGATGCGATGTGAAGGAAGGTTGCGCTACAACCATAACTTGACACATGCCCATTGGCGGTAAGAAATGAAGTTTTGATAACTTCTTTGAAGAGTGATGGTGGTTTTAAAACCAAAATAAAATGCCGACAACATTCTGACTTAGGATAACTTCTTTAGTGACCGATGGTGGTTTTAAAACCAACATCAAATGTCAACAACATTCTAACTTAGGATATATTAAAAATCTTTAGACTTAGGAAATATTTAAGCTTTGCTTAGTCAGTAAACATTGGGTCAAGGGGTTGGTTAACAAATTACTTTGAAGTCTTAAGTTGTAACTTAAGTAATCCATAACTAAAGATATCCAATCAACATTCAAACATAAACTTTGTGAAGGTGCCATGACTATGAAACCTAAGGGTTTATCTGCAAAACCCTAGTTATTCTAGAGAAAAAAAAACATTTCTAAGCTAATCCATGATCTCTTGAACTTGCAAATTATGCTTCTAGAATCTTCATGAAAAACCCATATTAAATATACTTCTTGTTTTCTATGCAAACTTCTGGAAATAGCCTCTGTGATAACATGCCAACATTTCATGACAACATTGCATCTTTTTGAGTAACATTTTAAAGCATGCTCTTCTCTCCATCATAGCAAACACACCCTTCTCTCCATCATACATATCAATGACATATTTTGACATTAATGACAACATTATGCTAATTATGCCAACAATTTCCCCCTTTGGCATTGATGGAAAAACTGATATGATTTGTACCAATTGTACCAAGCCTTATATGAAATGATATGTACCAAGTGTACCAATAGAACACTCATGTATCAACATAAACCATGTTAGAAAAAATTCTACAAAACATTCTATAGTGTTTAGCTATATGACCAAGATTGTTACAATTATAGCATATAACATTTGTATCTACCAAAGGAGCAAATGGATTTCTACTTACAAGATTTGTTCTCCTTGTAGGTACAATTCTACACTCTCTAGCCCTATGACTAAATTGATTATAGTTATACCAGTAGCTGTATAAATATGAAAAATACCTTTTTATAGTATTTCTTGTTGTAGGATGAGAAGGTCTTCTTGAAATTTTCTTCTTTATGTCTCTCACCCTTGTGAAACAATTTGCATTAACTAGTTTTGTGTTTTGGTTCTTCTTCAAGTTCTCAATGTGAGGCTTGTTAAGGCTTCTTTTCTCCATCATATTTCTTCAACTCAATAGTATCTATATCTAATTTTTCATTCTCAGACTTCCCTTCTCCTTTGAAGTTATCATATAAATTTATGGATTTACTAGAAGTAGGAATTTTACCTTTAACAAATCCCAAACCAAACTTTTATTTTGTCGGCTTTTGTGAGTTTATTAACTCATCAAGTATCTCATATCCTCCTTTAAAATTAAAACCTTTGTTAATCTATTCTTTAGCCTTTTCTAAATATTTTCTCAAAGAAACTACTTCAACTTCCAACTTTATGCATTCATTAGATTTAGATTGTATTTCAGACTTGACTACATCTTCTATTCTCTTGGTTTCTTCAACTTGAGTCTTTACATTGATTATCTTTTGATTTGATTCATCAAGATTTTTAGATAGTTCCTCAATCAATTTTTGTACATGCTTCTTCTCCTTTTTGTTCTCATTTCTTAAGCTCATAATCTCATCAAGAGAACTAACGAGTTCTCCTTCAAGATCTACTTCTCCTTCTTCCTCATCAAAAGCTTCAACTTCTTATTTTTCCCAATTTGCAGAGCCTTTTTCCATGAATAGGGATTCATTTACCTCAGCCACAAAAGTACAATCATGCTAACCATATGAGCTATCACTAACATCAGATGAACCACTTTCTTCTTGTGTAAGAAAACTCTTCTTGTTTCTAAAGAAATTCTTTGAGAAGTTCTTCTTCTTTGGAAAGTAAGATTTCTTATTTTTACTATCCTCTTCTTGCTTAAAGTTATCCTTTTCACCATAAGGGCATTTAGAATCAAAATGACCTATCTTACCATAGTTAAAGAATCTAAAGGGTAACTTACCTATGTATTTTCTAGATCATCTTCTTAGTCTTTTGACAAAGTTAACTTCTTCATCAAACTCCTCAGGTTTAGATGTAGGTGCCTCTAACTTTTCTTTCTTGGCCACTTTAAATGCAACTTCTCTTTTAGGGGTGTCAATATCTCCTGTTCTAATCTCATTGGTAGTGAAGATACCATGCAACACATCAACAATGGATGTATTCAAATATCTTGATTCCTCTATTACATAAATTTTAGAATCACACCTAGATGGTAATGATTTAAAACTTTTTTGACAATAACTAGTTCTTTCACTTGTTCTCCAAGGCCTTTGATGGAATTAACTATTTCATCTACTCTTAGGAGATAGTTTGTAATTTTCTCTTCTTCACTCATCTTAATACTTTCAAAATTTCCTCTGTAAGTTTGTATCCTTTCTTATTTTAATTTATCATCACCTTCATAGATGTTCTTCAACTTGTCCCAAACATCATGTGTAGTTTGATAGTGCATTACTTTGACAAACTCTGTGTTAGATAATCCACAAAGAATATAATTATTTGCCTTGGAATTATTCTCATATTCCCTCTTACTAGTGTGATCTATGGGGGCTGTAACAAGAATTACATAACCATTTACAATAGACATACATACATCAAATCCTAATGATGATATATATGCTTGCATTCTAATGCTCCAAAAAGCATAGTTTGATCCATTAAAGAGGGGATACTTGTTTGAGGATGAACCTTCTTGACTAGCCAAATTTTTCACACTTCAAGAACTACCTGAGTTGATTAAGCTTCTTCAAAGGAACTAGTGCTCTGATACCAATTATTGGAACACAACTATCTATTGAGAGGGGGGGGAATCAATAGAGTTAATAAAACTATTCCTATAAGTCTCTTTAAACAAAATTAGGAGATTATGCAGAGAGATCAATCACACACAAATTCACATAACACCAAATGTACATGGAAAACCTAGTATGGGAAAAACCATGGTGAGAACAACTGCTTGAGTTTACTACTCAAATCCAGCCTCACAAATAAAACCTCACTAGTTACAAATTTTTAGGGATCCAACCCTAAGGAGACACCAATCCCCTAACTGAGCACCAACTTGGCAATCTGATGAAACCAACTAACTAGACAAAAGGAGCTACAAATCCAAATTACATAAGTGATTCAATTGAATCCAATTTCATGTTACAGGTCTATTCTGCAACCGTATATTACTTCTTTACTTTTTTTTTCTCTTTAGAACAACCTTTGTTATCTTCTACTATAGAAGAACTTCTTCTATCTTCTACTATATCTCTCTCTATTCTAAACTCAGAATGCAACCCCTAGTTCACTCTTACTGCATTCTCTTTTTTGCTTCAAATCTGTTCAACATTTCTATTATTCATCTAAAAATCATACACACTTCACACTCTATTACTCTACATATTTCTTAGTGTGTGTAACTCTCTTTATTATAAAGAAACTAATTTCTGAATGTTAGGAAATCATTTTATATGCCTTGTTCCACTGCTTGTCTACTTTGTATCAAAAAACCTAACCCTAGCTTTGATACACAAGTTGACGCATATAAATGCTTGTTGTGCATAATTAAAATTATATATGATCTTTATTACTACCTAAAAGTCTATTAAATTGTTTATCCAATAAAATTGCATTCATTGTTGTTGTGGCATATTATATTTCTTCCTTTGTGTCGAGTTCCACAACTTGAATGTTGGTCATTAATCTCTATCTTCGTGCCATCATCTAATGATCTATATTGAAATTCTTCAAATTTAAAACATAGTTGTTCGATCAATTCTGATTTGAATATATGTCATTGATCTTCATTACATGCCTTATGCTTTCCATAACTTTTTTTGCACTTAAAAATAATTTATGCGATTTATTAAACATGTGTGATGTAATAGAAACTCGCCACCTATTCATACATACGTCACCTTATACTTATATCACATATCACAATTTTCTTAACTCCCTTTTGCTTCACAACTACGATGTGAAGCAATGTTGTGATGCAATAAAATATCACCACTTGTCTTTGCTGATGTCGCCATCCACTAAATTTTCTTATCACATATCACAAGTAACTTATGCCAAGTTAATTTCAAAAGGTGATGTGAAGGAAGGTTGTGATGCAACCTCGACCATTGGATCAATAATACTTGAACCATTGATCTTCCATAGCGCATATCACAAATCACTTAAAGCAAAGTAATCTCAAAGATGCAATGTGAAGGAAGGTTATGTTGAAATCAGAACTTGAAACATACCAATTGGCAGGAAGAAATGAAGTTTTGATAGCTTCTTCGAAGACCAATGGTGGTTTTAAAACCAACATCAAATGCTGAAAACATTCTAAAATAAGATAAATTATTTGGTGACCAACAGTGGTTTTAAAACCAACATCAAGTGCCGAGAACATTTTGACTTAGGATATATTAAAAAAAATTAGACTTAGGAAATATTTAAGCTCTGCCTAACTAGTAAACATTAGGTCAAGGGGCTGGTTAACAAATGACTTTAAAGGCTTATGTTGTAACTTAAGTAGTCAATAACTGACAATATCCAGTCAACATTCAAACATAAACTTTGTGAAGGTGCCATGACTATGAACCCTTAGGATTTATCTACAAAACCCTAGTTATGTCAGAGAAAAAAAAAATCATTTATGAGCTAATCCATGATCTCTTGAACATGTAGATTATGCTTTTGGAATCTTCATGAAAAACCCATATCTAATATGCTTCCTATTTTCTCTACTAACTTCTAGAAATAACCTCTATGATAACATTGCCAAAATTTCATGACAACATTGCCTATTTTTGAGTAACATTGAAAAACATGCTCTTCTCTCCATCATACACATCAATGGAATCTTTTGAAATCAATGATAATATTATTCCAATTATGTCAACAACATGGTTATGGATGTGAATCTGTTATGGACCTAAGGAGAAGATTGTCAATTCATGGTGTTGCATGCATTCTTTATTTTGTATCTTGTCTTCTCATATGTGTTCTTGAATATAATAAGTCTAAAGATTTATTAAGAAGAAGATGCATGGTTTATGGATTTTCATTGTTCTCCTTGTTTTTGGTCTTGAGCTATGGATCTAGTTCTAAGGACTTGTTTGGAGAGGTACATGAAATGGTTTGTGGCTTTGGGCATATTCTCTTTATTGTGGTAATGTTTGGTTGGTTTGATCTACCTTTGGTATGAGAGGTTTACATCTATTTCTTCCATGTTTTTATTTTATTTGGATGTTAGATGTTAATATCCTTTCAATTTTGGAATAGTGAAGGAGATCTTACATTATATAGCTCAAGGTACATGTTAGTGTGTATAGTGTCATAAAATTGTGTTAGGGTTAGAGATGGCAGATCTAACAATTAAATGCAGATTTTATATAAAAATAGAGAAACTAAAACATACACAGAATAAATCATAACACAAAGATTTAATGTGGTTCACCCAATCCGGGCTACATCCACCAAACCGCAGCCATCCAATATTTTTATTATCCAGTGAAAAAACCCTATTACAATCTTGCGAATAATCACGTTTTTCATCATACTGAAATACCCATCCGAACCCCTTTTTACCAAGCTTAGAAGCTTCCAGATTTTAGGGTTCTACAAAATTGGATTTTTCCTTTTTCATTGATTTTTCCCTTTTTTGGTGATCACGCGAAAA
>VDFB02000008.1:263552774-263979556 GCA_007258455.2 Sequoia sempervirens | reverse complement strand
TGTATTTCATTACATCAGAGGGACTAAGAAATGGTCCTTCTGATATCCAAAGGTGTCTTCAATTTTGTTTCATTGGAGGGACTCCAAAATGCTCACTTTGATATCTTATAGTGTGTTCGATGGTTTTCATCGAGGGGACTACAAAGTGTCTCCTCTTGATGTGTGGCTATCTTTTCGATTATGTCCTATGGTGATCATGATGTGTTTCTGGTGGGACCCCATGAGAAGGAAGACAAATTTAGTGGATGAAAACATGTGGTGGATAGGAAGTGACAACTTGCTAGCTTGCAATGATGTGGTGGGCCCTTTTTTTTTCTTGACAGGGGAGAAAGGAAGTGACATGTGGCATGGTGAGACCCAATAAAGGTTAAGGAAGGGGTGTGTTTTTGCTGCATCGAGGGGACTCAAAATTACTCCTCCCGATATGTTCTAGTCCTTGTTGGAAATATGAATCCTTGCAACATGAACATGAATGTATATATGATGTTTCTTTTGTTCTAGTGTTTTCATTGATATCAACATTATGGAAACATTGTGGGAATCATACTTGGTATACCAAAAGTTGATCTATACCTAAAGTGTTCTTCACTAATGATCCAGTGCATTGGTTTTTGAGTCTGGAATTCACCACAAGAGATATGATTCTTCTCTCTTAGTCTCATTATTATGAATCATTCATTTAGCTATATCCAAAATCTTGGGAAGGTTTGTGTTAATCACAAAAAGTTATCAATAATAGAGTTTAACTCTGTACACTATAGTTGTCTCTTTGTTTAGTATGCCAGTGTGGGTGACTCTACATTTTACTAAGAAGAACATTCTGATGCTACAATTCTAATGGTGATCTCTCTAATTTTAATGTGATGAGAATCTAAAGTAATATTAGATTTGAAAAGTGTTCACCTTGAGAAGTGTGTGGTGGTTTGGGTTTTTTGTGATTAGGTCCTATTCTTGGCCGACCTAATATATGATATACATTAAGAAGATTAATTATAATTTGCAAAGTTGAATTCCTATGTTGACTTGATAAGATGCACCATATGAATAAAAGAATTTAAATCTTATTTGGTGCTGACAAGAGCTATTTTGATTGGTTTGTTTATATCTAATTAGGCCGACCTAATTGATGTATGAAATATACTTGTATATATATAATATTTTTTGGAATTGAAGTGTGTATGTATGTGGATGAGTATGGTTTGAATAATGTGTGAGCTTAAATGATCTATCAGATGTGAGAAATATATTGTGGGAGAAGTCAAGGATTAAAAAAAAAATTATTGTGTAATTGCTATGCAAAGTAGTACTTCACATATAGAGCCTCATTGGAACTAAACTCAACACATAGAAGGTGTATTCCATCAGTTCATACTATTGGAAATGATCCATATCTTTTTGTATCTTGGCGGTTAGCCATTTCATCTTGTATTCTGGCTGTGAGCCTTCTAAGGATAGTGAGTCCTAACAATGAGTCCTGTAATATACTATATCTGGATATAATATATTGTGAGCTAATCCTCACCGTGGTTTTTCCCATATTGGGTTTTCCACGCAAAAAATTTGGTGTTGATGTGTTTTGTGTTTTCATGTTCATTCCAATGTCTTCATTCTTATTTGCAGTAATATGTGGTTCAATAATTGGGTGGTTTATAGCTAAATGGTTTAATGGAATACTAATTCACCCCCCCCAATTAGTATTTTAGACAATCAACAATTAGTATCAAAGACTGATTCCTTTGAAGAAGTCTAATAGCTTGAGGAAGGTCTCAAAATTTGAATACATGGAAGATAAAATATTTATTATTCCTTCGAAAGTGATCTTTGTTGCACATACAAAAGAAAATAAAGAATTGAAGATTAAGGATCTAAGGGAAAGATGTGGAGAGGTCAGTGATCAATTAAAAAATGCATATGATGATATCACCGAATTGCTTGTGAAGTTGGAAGAAAAGAGAAGATTGAAGATTATTAGAAAGATGAAATTCAAAGGAAGATGGATGAATGCGCAAAGCTTGAGAAATAAGTGATAATTTTGAAATCATAGATGGAAAAGAAAAAAGGGCATGAGGATAAATTCAAGACAATCATTGTAATGATTGATGAATTGATTAGTCTTCAGAGACTGGCTATGGATAAAAGTGGTTTAGGATTTGATGAAGGACAATGTTCAAAGGAAAATCAACCTCCTGAAATGAAGATCTAGTGCAATAATGGAAAATTCAAGGATTGAAGAAGAAATACCAAAAGGAATCCTACCAGACAACCTATTGCTCAAAGGTACTTATATTTCAATGATGTATGTTATTCTTGCAATAAGTTTGGACATAGGGAAAAATATTGAAAAAGTAGAATGAATGATACTTTATCATTCTCTAGTAAATGTTTTGAATACAAAAATATTGGACATAAGGTTATGGAATGAAAAATTCAGAAGTTAAACAAGGTATCTTATTCATTTAATGGCCTTTTCTTTCACTACAACTTATTTGGAGATAAGGCTAATAAGTGCGAATATAAATTGAATAAAAGAAAATCTGGGTGGAAGAATGTTGTTTGTCATGACTGTAGTAATCTAGAACATTTTAGAAATAGAAGGATGAAAAATAACTATCCAGAAAAGAGACATGAACTGATCATAGATCTGGAAGAAGTAAGAAAGGAAATGAAAAGAATTTGGAGAAAGGAAGGAGAATCTAAGCAAGTTGAATTAGAATCATTAGTTCTATCTGTGCCTCCTTTTGGTGCAGATACACCTATCAAATTTTAAGTCAGGAAATGCCTAAGGGGGAGCAATAATCAGAAAAATAAATAAACCCCTCATCGATATATGGTGTCATGTCATGACATAAGTGCATTTAATAAGGTTACAAATTCAAGATTTTTTGCAAAACAATTTTTTTAGACACACATGTGTGAAGATGGAAGAATGAAGAATGAAGTTTGCAAAATTTGAAAGGATGGAATTATACATAAATTTTGAGGTGATCTACTTGTAGTTAGAATAATTTGGAATGAAGGAAATAAATTTAGAGATGACAAGGAAATCACATTCAACAAAAGTCATTTATGGAAAAGGAGAAGTGTGCAGAGGAAGTTTGAAGAAACTAGAGCAATTCCATACAACAAAGTTTTAGATTTTGGTTAAGAAGGAAGATGAAATCGAAGTGGACTCAAGGTGTTCTCTAGAAGCTAAACATCAAACCCCACTCTTTACTGGAAATTACAGAGGTATTCTACTTAAATTATCTTTCAATTCTATGTAATGGATAATTCAAAGATAGTGAATATTTTAGACAAATTGCAAATCAAATTAAGGAAGTATTCTCTAAGGTTTTTTTCAGAAGAATTCATGGGTAAATTTTCTAGCATTCCTCCTAGAGTGTTACCTACTGAAGACATATATGCACATGTTTATGAGAAAATTTATGAAATGTCATTGGTTCAACTAAATATCTTGTGGAATAATGAGTTGGAAGAAAATTATGATGCATATAAAATCCTAGTTGAAAAGAAATTGGATGTTTGGCATAAATTCTTGTTATTTGAATTCAATAGGCAATACATTCGAATGGATTTAAGCAAAATTCATGGTGAATCTATTTGGATTGATTAAACAAACTTGATAACCAAAAAATCTATAAGAGAAGTGATTGGCTTGTGTTTCTTCAAACCAATTCCCAAATAGAAGACTGTAAATAATCAAGAGATAATTGAGATGACTGGTGCAACTTGAAGGAAAAGAACTCATTTTGAATACAATTGAAGACCTAGTCATTCGGTATGTTGCAATGATTATTGGACAAAATTTTTTATTACCAAGCAATGACCACAATTTCTAATACTACTATTTACATTGCACTTGATATGGTTAGGAATGATATGGATTATGACCTTTGTGAGCTGATTCGATTGCATCAATTGAAGAACTTGAAGGAGATTAAGAAGAATAAGAAAAGTACATTTCGGTATGGCACCTTATTAGTTTGTTTACTCTTTTACTTCATGAAAGAGTTACTGGTAATTGGAAGGGTAGAATGGAAAAACACAGAAACAATAGCTCATCAAATAAGGATTTTCATGACAAATCTTGGTGATTAAGATGCTTAAGAAATTTCTCTTGTTGCATTCATTGGAACATTTCAAATGAGAATGAATAAAATAATGAGAATCCCAAAAAATATGATTGAAAAGTACTCCAAAAATATTAATTTCCTAGTCTCTATAGATTTCTATTACATGGAAGCAGTTGAATCCAAGCTAGTGTGGATTTTCAAATTGGATTATGAAGTTACTGAGGCACAAATTGATCATTATGCAAAAGTGCTTTTAAAAATCCCTAAGAACCATAATGTAGAAGAAATTTCTATTTCTGAAGCCTCTGACAGTGCAAAAGGAATCGAAAAGAAGAGAAAAGGTGTTGTTGTCAAACAAGAAATCTCAGAACTAGAAGGATGTGAATTGGAGAGAGCTCCACATGAGCATGAAATTCAGGATGCATTAAAAGAACTATAGAAAGTGATCCCTAATGCAAGCTTCAATTCATCTATATGAAATGTGGAAAATATTAGGAGTATGATTAACTCTCTGAAAGCATACATCTCCGAACTAGAAGCACAAACAAGAAATGGGATTGCAAAATAAAATCTAGAAGTCATCAAGAAGAAATGTGTAGATGTACATCACAAAGTTGTGAAGGAATTGAAGGGAGTTCAGGTTTGTGAGAAAGAAGCTCAGGAGTTACTTTCTTTTTGCTTGAATTGGTCCAACAAGACATTAAATGTAAGAGATGAAATAAAGAAGAGTGAAACTCAAATGATTACTCAAGCATATGTGTACAATTTAGTAGATGATAGGGATAACCAAAGATGGTCCTACATTGTGCAGCTACAAGATAAATTATTTTCCTACAAGATCAAAGAACAAAAGTAATTAAGAAGTTTGTGGCAATCATAGATCTAGTAAAACTCAAGCATATTCCTGTATCCAGTGCTCTTGACAGTGTTGGTAATCTATTAGAAATTAATCTCAGTCCCAACACTATGGAAAATGGCATAGAGTCTTTGACTAAGCTTGAACTTCTATACAAGACTCTTATAAGTGCAAAATGATCATGGGAAGAAGGAAAAGCCACATGGAAGGACACCCTAAAGAACTTCAAAGGATCTTCTTCTTCAGGTTAATACTTTTTTTTCTTATCATGTTTGGTCAATTTTTGATGCACATACATATTCGAGGAATTATACCTGACCCATTCATGACCTTTTCCATTGATGAAAAAGGGGGAGAGATAGATAGATGGAGGAAAAAAAATTCAAAGAAATTTTTTGTAAGGAGGAGCATTAACCTTGAAAGGGGGAGTATTCAGTTGCTTTATAGTGGGATAAAAATGTTTTTGATATGCATGTTGCCATCAATGCCAAAGGGGGAGATTATTTGAAAATTGTAGACACGTAAAATGTACCGATTGACATTGTGCATCTGATCTTGAATACTAACATTGTTTCATCCTGAATCATCCCTCGGTTAACCATTTAATCAAATTCCCTATCTAATTAAATTCATCAATATTCCCTCTTAATTAAATAAATCAGTTATCTAATTAAGTCACCTCTTCTCGATAATTAAATTAATCATCTAATCCTAATTATCCTATTTAATTAAATAATCAATTTTATTTGATTAAATCTCTAAAGTCTATCTATTTAAATTAAATAAATTAAAACCTTATTTAATTTAATCTAACATCATCTCTTTAATTAAATAAATCAAAATCTTTATTTAATTAATCTCTTATCACATTCTTCTCATTATTTGATTTAAATAAATCCTAAAATCTAAGTCAAATAAGTCACATCACCTAATCTCCTATTAAATTAATTAACCTTTGATTAATTTAATTTTAATTCATGTCCCATCCTCTAGCTTTTCCCACTTGTAATGAAAATAGATTTAATTGATTTATTAAATCCTCTATTTTTCTCAACAAGGCATCTTTTGGAATATTCTTCCAAGTTTGAATTCAAATTCCAAGTTGACATGTACATCCAACAAGGCATTTAATCCATCTTACATGTCCTTTGCCTTGAGCCAAGTGGCATTTATTGCATTTTCCATTCCCTCTTGCAAGTAATTTCAACAAATTTGAAATTCAAAAATATGCATTTATTGGCACAATCCTCAAAACTTGCACATCCTCCATCCACTCATGGGTTGACAAGTGGCATCTTGCCATTGGATGAATGTTAGTCCCGCATTGCTCAAATTTGGACATTCATCCATCTTGGCATTCTATAAATAAAGAGCTCATATCCTCATTTTAGCATCCACAAATTATGCAAAGTTACCATGCTCAAATATCTATCAAATTTCATCCATTCTTATTGAATCATAGCTAGGTTATGCAGATTTTCTTATTGGAGCATTCATCAACATCAAAAAAGTGGATCAAATATCTTCATCACATCAAACTTGCATCATTAGGAATTGGGAAAGGGCCAATTTTCACATCAAATTGGCACCAATTCCCCCATGGGATCAAGAGTTTGCTTGCTTAATTAGGATTCAATCTTTATTTTGTTATTTCATTATGTTTTTCATTGTTTTTTCCTAATTTGAGTTATGTTAATGGATTTCATGGGGAATCCTTGTTCTTGCTTGCAAATTCTAATCTAATGTGTTTGTTATCATTGTTTTGCAGGTATTAGGATTGGGGTTCACACATTTGACGCTAGAAGGAGGGAAAAATCTCATTTTTATCACTTTTCTCACAAAATTCTGCATTTTTTGTTTGTGCACAGGAAAATTCCAACTTTGGGAGCCCAACGTTGCTGTTTTAGCACCGCTGACTCTCCAGCGTTGCCATATAGCACCGCTAGAAAATCAAACTTTGACACTTTAGCCATCTTGCCTAATTTTTTTGAATTTAAATTTTAAATAGCGACGTTGAGCAAAAGTGTGATGCAACTGAGCTCACTGGTTTGGGCACAGAGCGCCGCTAACTGGTAATTAGGTTTGTACAACACCGCTGAGAAATCAAATTGCGACATAGTCACGAGTTACGCCGTTGGTAGGGAGTAAAAGTTGAAATTTTATTTTAGCATGTGTGCTTTTTGATAGATGATAATTTTATCTTTTGTTTTATGCTTTTTAACCTCTGTGTTTTGAAGAATCTAACTGGTTTTCATTCTTGTAGGTTGGATCAATTGAAAAAAAAAGAGGGAGAATCATCATGATGGTATTTCAAAAAATCAAAGTGTTTTTAAACACTTTAGTGTTTGTTTAACACTTTTAAGAAATTGTCATCTCTTTTTCTTAGGACACTAATTTCATTTGGGTTTTAAAAAGAATCTTTTCAATTTTGCAAAGGGTTTAAAATGAACATTAGGACTACAACTTACTAGAGTTTGTTTTTTGGTTAACAATTGAACAAAACAACTCTCATTTGTCCTTTGGTTCTTTAAAAGGAACTCATAATTTATTTGTGGATTTAAAATGAACATGTTCTATTTTGTTTTGTGAGGGCTTACTTAAACTAACTTCATTGGAAAAGGACGTATGCGCTTCTCTCGTGCTTTATAGCAATCTTGAGAATCAAAAGACATTTTTCATGATTTTAGGTTGAGATAAAGCAATCACCTCCACACTTCATTTTGGGTTTAAAATTGAACAAAATCTTGTGTGAGTGTGAGTAGAGAATTATTGTGTACATTCTCTCTCTTTGTTGCAAACAAAGATTGATCGAGTTATGGATATTGTCTTTGTTCGCTTTTGTTTATCCTAGAGGGTCTGCCTTGGGGAAAAATTACTAACCCAAGGGAACGACTCAATTGGTAAAACTCTAAAGCCAAGAGTATTTCCAACCGGGATATAAATGTGGGTATTGGAGTAAACACCAATATCACGCTGTTGGCTCCAACAAGATGGATCCGAAAGGGGACTCTTGCCGTATGGGTCAATCTCCACAAACGGGAAGTCCTAATTAAAACCCATGTTTTAGAATTGCCAAAATCCTTTGATCTATTTGTTGGTACAAGAACGGTTTTTCTGAAGCCACCTCGCACTTTTACGGTCTTTTAGTAGAAATGGAAAGTATGCCATGGGAGTTTCATGGGTGTTGATGCTTGGCTGCCCCGATTGATGTTAATGAGCCGTGGAGGGGAGCTAGGGGGGTCAAGCATCTAACCATTTGCTAAAGATAGGCGTAGCTGGACTTGTCCAAGTAGGAATCCAACAAATATTGTCTTACACATCTATAGGGTTGTACTTATTCTTGGTTACAAAATGATTTGTTTGTTCGAAAACATCTGGGAAACAAATGCTTAACATCATCATTCAAAATTTCAAACCCTTTAGAAGATAAATACAATTGACTCAATCCATATGTTATTGCTTTCCCTTGGGATTCTATCCTTAGAGGTTTCTAAACATTGGATTACATCTCAATTTGTCTACTAAAGTTAAACAATAGGTAACCCCTTCCTTGAATTCATTGAATTTCCACATAACATATTTTGTGGGATTTGAAGAAATTAAGACATTGGAAATCTAGCTTGAAAAAACATAATCAAAGAAAGTGTTTGTGGTAAAATAAAGTCACTAAGCAAAGCTAAACAAAATGAACTCTCACATGTGTTGAAACCTTACGATTTTCAAAGAAGACAAATCCCAAAAACAAAATTCATTGGTTCAAAATCCAGAAATGTATGTTCAAATTGAATCATTCTTTGGTTATAAAGGTCTATAGAAGCATTGCATGTTCTTCAATACCTAGGTCTAGGCAAACAAAGTGTCTTTTTTAGGTTCATCTTAGGATCAAAAGAAATCAAAATATTTTTCACCCATCCTTCAAACATCAAAACAAAAATCATCTCACCATTACCTTTTGAGAAATATTGAAAATTATCCTTCATGCTAGGCTTTTTGGAAAAAAAATAAAAATAAAAATCATCAAATCCTTGAGATAAAATCCTTGAAATATTTATCTAAATCATCTTTGGCTAGGCATGTGTAGATGCATCCTTTTGCATATGCTCAGTCAGATTTATCAAGCCATCTTGTTTAGTTAGGTATATTTAGATGCATCTTTCTTCATATGCTTGGCTAAATTATCATCTTTATTGAATATCTTAGGGTCTATTTGTTCAAAATCAAAGCAAATCAAAATCAATCAATCAAGGTAAATCCAAGAAATTCAAAAATAAAAATCAAAAAACACATCCAAAAGTCCTAAAAGTCTAGCATTCCCCTCAAGATTTATCAAAAGATCAAAACATTCACATCATCCATCTCTTGCATCATCATCATATCACCTTTCGATCCTCAAGATATCCTAAAATTTTCTATTTTGGGCATAAAGTAAAGATCAATCCAAAGAATCAAGAGATTCATCTCCCATATTCTTGAAAATTGATCCTTGTTTTATGGTTCAAACTAGAAGAGCATGGAAGCTAACAAAGAAACACCCGCTTGAAGTGATCTAAGCCAAATGAACGTTGAAATGAATCCCGTCAAATCAAGTAATCCTTTGACTATCTCATCATCACAAAATCCAAAAGAAGAAAATCAAGGAGATCTTACCTTTGGGATGTCACATGAAGAAATAAATGAAATGCTCCAAAATCCGAAAAACCATAAAATCATCAACATCATGATGGGGCTTAACCCTTCACTATACATGCTTGAGCTAGCAAAACAAGGGGAAACTACCTTCAGATTTCAACGTGAGTACTATAGTGGAGACATCTTTACCTCCAATATCATCCACCATTCCCATCTCATCTACACCCCCATCCCAAAGAAACACTCAAAACATTCCACAAATCACATCTTTTGCTCCAACCCAACCTAAGGTTAATAAGGGAAATGCATTTCTTAATGCTATTCAAACACACCCCCTTGTTAATTATCAAGATTTGGATGCAAATACCATCTTGGAAAAAAATATACCCCAAAATACGCTACATAAATATGTTCCTCTCACTTTCCATAATGATCCATCATCATCATCCTTCCGCGCAACACCTCAAAATTCTCTCCTCACAAATCCGCAAGAGGGAGACGTGTTCAGACCAGGGGGAATTTTTGACACCACAACATCTTCTCAAGAACTCACACCCCTCACATTTTCACCCCTCCCACCATTACCACCATTACCCACACCTCTACTTGGCTTGGTCCTCCCACCTTTACCAAATATCAACCAAACCAATGTTCCAAACATCACACCAAACTTTTAGAACTTTTCGTAGACATCACAACAACAGACGACAAATGCACAAGAAATCATGACATCATCAACCACTCCCCTAACATCTCAAAGCATGGTTTCTCAAGGACCAACCACCAACACGACATCACCATTCATCACTCAAAAACACCAACACCACATCACTGCTCAGCACAAATTCCATCCTAAATCCACCACCACCCCCACCACCAACTTCCAACATATCAAGCCAAAACCACGTGGCATTACAAGCAGCTCAACAAGCTTCCTTTCAAAGGGGATTCCAGCAAGTACAAAAACAAAAAGCCACACAACTAGCTGCTCAGCAAGCCACCCAAGCTGCTCAACAAGCCACACAAGGAGCACAAAATGCTGAAGCCACCCAAGCTTAATTGTAACAACAAAAACAACAAGCTGCTCAGGCCGCCCAAGCTGTGCAAGCTGCCCAAGCAACCCAAGCCGCATTACAAGTACAAAAGGTTGCTCAAGCCTAAATCCTATTGCAAAAACAAGCAGCAAAAGCACAAGCCCAAGCACAAGCAACACAAGCACAAGCTCAAGCTCAGGAAAACACCCAATATCAAGCACAACAAGCACAAGCACATGCATAACTTGTTGCACAAAAACAAGCAGCACAAATGCAAGCATATCAACAAGCAATAAAGTAATATCAAGAGCAGCAAGAAGCAGCCCAATTAGAAGCCCAACAACAAGCACAACAACAAGCACAAAAAAAAGCACGACAACAAGCACAAAAACAAGCACAAATATTAGTGCAACAACAACAAGATCAACAACAAGCGTTGTTCATACAACAATAGGTGGAGGCATACCTAGCTTGGCAGAACATACAAATACCATCGAACAACACATCAAACAACCCACCCATCCAACCCACAATCAAAACACCCCAAAAAACCTTCATCCCACCCCCTGATCCACAAAATGACGTAATGACACAAATTAGGTTGCTCTCGCAACAAGTGCTTGATCTTCAGTTAGGGTGAACCACAAAAACACTAAGCAACTTGTGCCCCTATCCATTTGATAGGAGCCTAGTGATGAAACCATTCCCCAAGGGATTTGAGATCCCCAAGTTTGACAAATATCATGGGATGGGAAAACCTGAAGATCACATCAGGGAATTCTAGGTTCATTGTATGGAAGTCACATACGACAATACTTATCTAATGCGGCTATTTCCTAGGAGTTTGGCTAGCCATGCTATGGAATGGTTCTCTCGCCTACCTTCAGGCATTAGGACATTCCAAGAAATTATAGACACATTCATAAAAAATTATGCATGCAACATTGCAATGGATGTTAGTCTAGAAGAACTCTTAGCTTTGAAACAAGGTAAGGGTGAATCATTCGCTTCATTCCTACAACAATGGCGATCCAAGGCCAATTGGAGCAAGTGGACCATGTACGAAGAACAACAAGTTTGCACCATCATAGCCAACCTTGACGGCCTCTTGGCATTTCATCTCAAGGTACAAGGGATCACCACATATGACCAGTTGATCTCCAAGGCACTCAGCATTGAAAGAGCCCTTATGACTCAACCCGCGAGATCAACTTCATACCCCGAACAACAAAACAACCACCCACCCTCCAATTACAATTATAAACCTTGTACGTGGAAAAGGAAAAAAAATGTTACTAATGATGGTGTTGTCAACACCAAGGTGGTCATTAGTGCCCCTCGCCAAAATACACCCGCACCAAAAATCCAAATCCAACACCAAAAAAATCATCACGTAATACAACAACCAAACAACAATCCAACAACCAGCAATCTCAATGATCAAAGGGGACCACCCCAATAGAACAAGAGTTACCCCAAGCGAAAATACATTGCTTTGGGGGAACCACTTGAAGTCATCATGAAGAAGTTGATAAATGAAAAAATCATCCAGGCTCCTACCTTTGAGAATTACCAAGAACCGGATGTGAAACCTTCTTGGTATAATGAGAACCAACTCTGTGAATTCCATAAAATCAAAGGCCATACCACAAATAGTTGCAAGAGATTAAAAAACATAATTCTTGAAGATCTCATCGACAAAATAATTATAAACGTGGAACAACCAACAAGAAACCAAGATCTTAAGATATACACGAATCTGATGCCTAATCTTGGCAATAAAGGGAATACTAATAACAATGATAAGGGGAAAAGCACCCACACAAATGTGAATCATGTGTACGAAATAGTTGTCACCTCCCTAGATGAAAACTGCATGGTCATCACCATCAAAGGTGCCCATGCTGATTGTGGAGTCACCACAAGAGGCAGAAAAGTTACCATTGCAAGATCGTCCCAACCAAACAAAGTCCCTACATCTAGATCTGTTCCTAATGGCTACAATGTCCTAGATCAGCTCAAAAGAATGCCAACGTAAATCTCCATCATAGAGTTGCTAAAAATCTCATCTGCCCATAGGAAAATCCTTGAGGAAGCATTGCCTTCATCCACTGTCCCCACAGATCTTGATGCAGAACAATTCCAAGCTATGGTTGGAAATATCATTACGCCTAATATCCTCACATTCTCTAACCAAGATTTCCTCACTCAACCATCTCACAACCGCGCACTCCACTTGGAAGCCATTGTACACAAGAGAAAGGTCAAAAGGGTCTTGGTGGATGGAGGTGTGAGCTTGAATATATGTTCTCTCAACCTCAGAAAATAATTGAAAATATTAGAGGATTCTATCGACAAAGGAAAGGGTATCACAATAAGAGCATATGATGATCAAGAAAGAGTGTCCCAGGGCACAATCAAACTCCCTATTCAAGTAGGGCCCACCATCATGGAAACCACTTGTCAGGTCTTGGAACTTGACTTGCCGTATAACATCCTCCTAGGACGCCCATGGATTCATGCAATGAAAGCAGTAGCGTTGACTTTCCATCAATGTGTGAAATTCACACATGAAGGACAAGAAGTTACCATACATGGAGATCCTGAACCCTTCTCCTATTGAAAAAGCCTTGAAGCAAAGTACTACAAAATCCCCCAAGTACCAAAAAATGATGAGGGCCCATCTACACCATACATTGATCCTGCCACTCTCGCATCCACTTCTACGACAGAGACACCAGCCGCTCCCACCATTCCCACCATCTCTGACATCAAGGTCATCATCCAAGATAACAGTTGTGGAAACTACAAGCTCCCTAATAATGCTTTTGTGGTAGGAGAGTTACCACAATCTCCTAGATCACGAGGACGTATGCAAATAAATGAAGCCTCCACATCCCAAATGTCTCCTAAAGATTATCATAACTTTATGAGTTGGGGAGATCTTGGCTGAGAATTTATTGAGGTGGATCCATCTCATATTCTATATCAAGATGAAAGACCAGTAGCTGACTTACCAATGGATGACAGAAGCAAGGGTTTGCAAATGATGCTTGCAATGGGCTATGACAAAAATCAAAGACTTGGAAAAAATGATAATGGGCTTATAACACCTATCATTCTAGAGACGCGACCAATAAAAAATCTTGGCCTTGGATGTACCCCTCTAAGTATAACCATACGTGGCTGAAGTCCTCCAGTTAGAACAGTTAATAATCCTCCTCAGCCAACCCAACAGAACTACGCTTATTAGTATCTACAGGTAGAGTCATAGATAACTTTATATTTGATATAACTGACTTATGTAGTAGTAGTGATGACGAGGATACCACAACCAACTTACCTAGGCTTTTTGAGGATACCAATCTTTGCATGATTAGCACCCTATCTTTTGAAACAGACCACCAAAATCATGAAATCTGCCTAGTATATCCCCAACTCATCTACTGCAACCAACGAGGACCACTAGTTCTTGATATATTCAAAAATGATGAGGCACTCTCAGAATTCATGGGACTATGGGATAACATTCTATGTGGGTATCATAAATCAGGGTTCATAATTGAGCTAGATAGACATGCCTATTATGGGGAAATGATTGAATCCCTCAGTCGCAAAAGTGAAAAATTAAGAATAATATCCAAGTCCTTGAGTGAAAACCACACTGTGGCACTCTCAGACTAGAAAAAAGTAAAAAGAAAGGACGCATCCAATGGTGAAAACCTCTCCAAGGTGCTCGAGGATGGGGGATTCAATCTTCCTTCTAGAGCTATTCATCAAGAAAAATCAGCAGTCCTGGCAGGAAAATGCAATCTGGTCAATCTAGGGATAGAGGAAACCCTACATATCACATTCTATGTGGAATCATTACTATCAGAAGAGCAAGAGATCCTAGTAACCTTCCTAAGAGAAAGATAGATAAACTTCGCATGGAGGTATGCCGACATTTCAGGACTTGATCCAGAAACCATGGTTCACCACTTAGCAGTGTATCTAGAAGCAAGGCCTATTAAACAAAGGCTTCAAAAAATGCACCCTCAAATCGCCTTATTAGTCAAAATGGAGCTAAAAAAGCTATTAGATGCAGGATTCATCCGACCGATAGATTATCTAGAATGGGTGTCAAACTTGGTACCTATTTCAAAACCCGATGGGAACATCAGAATTTGCACATACTTCAGAGACTTGAATAAGGCATGTCCAAAAGATGACTTCCCACTTCCAAACATTGATATGATAGTAGACATGACAACTGGACATGAAATTTTGTCACTAATGGATGAATTCTCAGGGTACAATCAAATCATGATAGCTAAAGAGGACCAACATAAAACAACCTCCACTTGTCCATGGGGGACTTACTATTGGAACATGATGCCATTCAGCTTAAAGAATGCAGGAGCAACATATCAAAGGGCCATGACATTGATATTCCATGACATGATCCATAAGACAGTTGAAGATTTTTTTGATGACATTCTAGCTAAATCTAGAAAGAGAAAATATCACATAGCAACCCTAAGTGCCATCTTTGATAGGCTGGAAGAATACAAGGTCAGATTAAACCCAAAGAAGTGCGTCTTCGACGTACAATTAGGAAAATTGCTAGGATATATAGTGTCAATGTGAGGTATCGAGGTAGATCCAGCAAAGGTAAAAGCAATCCTCAAGATGGAGGCACCAAAAACATTAAAGCAATTGAGAGGTCTCCAAGGAAAACTCCAATCCATTCGAAGATTCATAGCACAATTAGCGGACAATAGAACCCATATTCTCACCTGCTCCATAAGGGAGTAGCGTAAAAATGGGATAAAAAGTGTGAAGATGCATTCAACAAAATCAAAGAATATTCACTGACACCACTAGTCTTAATGCCACCAATCCCAAGAAAACCATTGATTCTATACGTGTCAGCAACAACAACCCTTGGAGCTCTCTTAGTTTAGCATGATGAAAATGGAATAGAAAGGGCTATCTATTACATCAGCAGAAAAATGGTTGGGCATGAGCTAAACTATTCATTTATCGAGAAGGCATGCCTCACAGTAGTGTTTGCATCACATAAATTCACACATTACACGTTGGCACATAAAATAAAAATCATAGCTAAAATTGACCCTCTCAAGTATCTACTATCAAAGGCAATGCTCACAGGAAGAATGGCCAAATGGGTGATGATACTATCAGAATACGACATTGAATATGTGGAGTGGAAAGAAATCAAAGGCCAAGTCATCCCAGATCAACTTGCAGAAGCACCAATCTATTTAGAGAATCCTCTCATCTTAGAGTTTCCATATGAATTTATTTTCAATCTCAACGTAGCTGACCATTGGAAACTATACTTTGATGGCTCATACACGCAACATGGATCAGGAGTCAGTGTCTTCTTTATCACCCCACAAGGGGATTGCATACCAAGGTCCTATAAACTATAATTTCCCTGCACCAATAACATTGCAGAATACGAGGCTTTAACCATAGGTCTCAAAATAGCAGTGCAGTGGAACATCATAGCTCTCAAAGTATACGAGGATTCCCATTTGATAATAAATCAAGTGAACGATGAATATCAGACCAAGGATGACAAGCTCACTCCATACAAGAAATTGGTGGAGACCCTCAAAGAATCCTTCATCGAAATTACATTTAAGCAGATTCCTAGAACCAACAAAAGAGCAGTAGATGCCATGGAAACAATTGGATCCTTGCTCAACATCCCCCACAATGTTCCAAAATATGAATTCCTGATTGAGCAGCTTCTCATGCCTGCATTTGAGGTACCAAAATCAGAATTCGTGTGTGAAATGTTGGTCCTGGTGATCCTTGGTACCACGACATTTACACATACCTTCGAATAGGAGTCATACCCACCGAATTACCCCCAAACCTAAAATGAACCTTTGTGAAAAAGGCATCTAGATTTTTCATCCTAGGAGATACCCTATATCGTAGAAGCATAGAAGGAACCCTACTGTGCTACTTAAACACTGAGGAGGCATTAACCACTCTAACTAAAGTACATAATGGTATTTGTGGTTCACACTAGAGTGGAATGACCATAGCCAAGAAACTACTGAGGATGGGGTATTATTGGCCCACAATGGAAAGAGAAGCACATGACTATGCCAAAAGATGTCTACAATGTCAACAACATGGGGACCTCATCCATGCTCCAACTCAAGAGCTTCATCCTATCATCACACCATGGCCCTTTTCATAGTGGGGACTTGATCTCATTGGAAAAATCATGCCCACTTCATCTAATAGACACAAATTCATCATAACTGCAAAGGAGTACTTTACTAAGTGGGTGGAAGCCATACCCATGATGTATATAACTGGGAAGAAGATTTCAAAGTTCATCCTGAACTATCTCATTTGCCGATATAGTGTTCCACAAGCCATTATCTTAGATAATGGAACATCATTTAAGAATCAGGAGGTTCGTGACTTATGCAAAAAAATTTAAAATACATCGCTTCTCCACCCCATACTATCCCCAAGGAAATGGCCAAGCAGAAACTACAAACAAAACCATTCTAAAAATCCTCAAGAAAATAGTCAATGACGCAGGTCATGACTGGCATTTGCAGCTTAATCTCGCCCTCTGGGGCTATCAAACCAGCATTCGTACACCCAGTGGGACCACCCCTTTCTCCCTGGTCTACGGATCAGAAGCAGTACTCCGCATCGAGATTGAGATCCCATCACTTAGGATATCACTGCAAAACCTCATCACAGATGAAGAGTATCGAGTGTCAAGATTGAATGAGCTGGAGCTACTAGATGAGCAACGTATAGATGCTTTGAATCATTTGCAAGTCTATTAGAATAGAATCAAAAGGAGCTACAATAATAAAACCAAAAGTAGGACTTTCCAAGTCGGAGAACTGGTGTTAAAATAAAATTAGAAGAATGTCCCAAATCCAAGCAACAAAGGAAAATTTGAACTCAATTGGTTGGGACCATTCATTATCACAACAAGTCACAAGTTAGGAGCATATCAGTTATCAACACCCAAAGGGGAACCTCTGCAATAGCCCATGAATAACTCTCACCTCAAAAAGTTTTATGCCTAAATCTTTCAAGGTATAGAACCAAAAATCCAAAAAAACAAAAAATGTCCTGAAAAAATGGTTACTTCGGTGAAAACACGGAAAAGCAGGTGTCTTGGTAACAACAAAAAAATAAAAAAACAAAAATTAGAAAAAGGATTGAAAATAGTAAAGAAAAAAAAATCGTCCTCTAGTGAAAACCACTTCGATGGCACTTTGGGAAAGTACCTTGGTGAAAACCTAGCAAACATGCACCTAGCATAAAATAAGCACTTTCCATCCACCAGAATCTCTATGGCTTGTTCAACATCATCCATCCATTGCATTTCCATCATCCATCACATTTAGATCTCCATCCATCACTCATCCACCTACATCTGTATCATAGCTTGGTCCTGTTTTCGTATCATGATTGCTCCGAGTACTACTCGACCCATCCTCAAGGTCAGTTTGTCTTTCCTTTATCAAAGTAGTCTATTGCATCACACTGGGGGAATGTTCTTATCAGATCAGATTCGTGTATGTTCTTAAAGTCCTCAAAATCAGAAAATCCAAAAACATCAAAATATCATAAAATCCGAAAAACATCAAAACATATCAAAATCCCAAAAAAATGTCAAAAATTTAGTCAAAAAGTTAAAAAAAAGTCATCTTGTCAAACTATGGGTCTCTGAGCCTTGAACGTAAGCAAGGTTGATCTTTGATCATCCCCCGCAACACTTAGCTCAGTCCTTTAGGAGTCTGTCACAATAAACTGACATTTCATCATGTATATCATCATCTATAAATCAGTCAAGTCATCAGTTGAACTACGTGGTCTCTGCATGTATAAGGTAGGAAAGGATAATATATTGATTAGCCCCTGAGGCCCCTAGGATAGGTCTTTAGGTTTGTCTCTTGGTCAAAATCTTAGAAAATCCCAAAACATTTGAAAATCTTGAAAAATACCAAAAACAGCCTCAAAACATCTCAAAAACATCAAAAATCCATCTGTCTCATCTCGCTTGCACCTACAATAACATCACTCATAATAAATGATCGTCATCCTCAATCTTTGGTAAGATAATTAGAAATAGGTCTAGCAGGTTAACAGTGAAAACTCAAAATCGTCAAGTCTTAGGTCTAAGTTAGTATGTAAGCAAGTTGGTCAACTCTTTGTGTCAATAACTCATCATCCAATTGGTCCCATATCAATCATCATTTAGAATTTTTGGATAAACAAAATGACGTGCCGCCATCCACTAACATGTCCTAGGATGAATCCTTCCTACAATGGGCATTATCTTTTGGAAATAGTTTTGGTCCTTATCCTTAGAAAACACATCCTCTTTTGGTTAGCGGTATTGAAGAACATTAGCTTGTTTGTTTACTTTGTCTTTATCTTTTGACTTATCTTATTGTGCTCATTCCAACGACTTATCGATGATATCTGAACAAGAGGATTTAGAGAAATAGGAATGGGGCAATGATCATTATCTTTTGTCTGCTATTCTTGTTGGACGTTCTTGTAATATAACCTTGGCAAATACTTGCTTTGTTAGGTATGTATGGAGGATTTTTTGGGCAGCTTGTTTACTATTGCATTGATAGGTTATTCCTTTCCATGTTTTGGTCCAAGATGTTTGAAACTTCTCAAGTGCATCCTAGCAAGGTTTCTGTATGTCAGGTGTGAACAAGGATACTCCTATCTACTTGTCAAGTCAAAGTCCATCACACTAGGTACAACGCCATCCTATTTTTGTATACCTTGATGCATCATACCATGTGTGTTATCAAACATAAGAAAACTGGCCCTTTGAAAATCCCAATTCCTCAACAAGTAATCGTCATCATTTGCATGTTCATCATCTTGTGTCTTGTTGAAACAACTTCTTCCATTCTTGCTCATCGCACTAACGAGGTACTATGACAGTTGATCATCACCATCATCATCACCATCATCATCGATCCTGCATCCACAAATCATTAGCATATTGCATTAACATATCATATAGGAAACATAGGAATTGCATTGCATTTATCACATAAATCATCGCATAACATTCATTTGCATTTCATAACCATTTCACATTACTACCTACTGCATAATCATACAAAATAGGTACATAAGCATAATTGATAATCCATAACATACATGCTTGCATAACATCATAAACTCATCTCACACTTTACGTTCATATTACATTACGCATCATCATACCACTTTGCATTAACATATCATTGCATCATATTGAATGCATCACATACATTGCATTATCATTTAATATGTTTAGGATAATAATATTTGTTATTCTAAGCATCTTAAAAAACCATCTCATTTGCATCACGACCATCACATTCACATTACATCATCCATTTCATCCCATAAATAGCATCATAAATCATTCATTACATAAATCATTACACATCATTATAAGCATAAATAGGAACATACAAAATTCATTACATACAAAGCGTACATCCATCCATAATCATTTCATATATAATCAGGATTCACATATCATTTCACGCATACACCATAGATCATTTCCATATCATTTTGCATATTACATTCCATATCACATATCACATCACCATTTGCATCAACATAAATAGATCATCATATAGACAACATCATTACACATCACATAAATACATCTGCATATCATAAGTTAACATAATATAGATCTATTAGTCATAATCATTACATAATGCATACATCATATAACTTCATAAACATCATTGCACAACATATAGAAATAAAATAATCCATGCATAAATAAATGGTACACATCACATCGCATCAAAATCATCATCATATCATATATATCTTCAATAATATAATTGTCATAGTACAAGAATAATCAGATCACTGTACATGTATGTCAATCAGTACAAAAAGGCCCATCGGGCTATAAAAAATGAGCCCATAAGGCACAAAAGTGTCATCTCGATCAAGGTATACCCATGTATGCTGCCCTCGCCCCTATCACCGTGACCCTCTGCTGGTCTGTGGCTGGTCTACTGCGAGTACTCTGGGACCCGTTCTGCTATGGGTACGGCCTCATGATAATGCATCCAATAGTACTCGGCCTCTCGGATGGCATCCCTATATGACGTAACAGACACTGTACCCTGAGAGGAGGAGGTTTCCATACTCTCTAATTTCTAACTCCTACCTAGCTCTGTGGCTGCCTATAACTTTGCAACCTATCTCTACCAAATGGCCTAATCCCTCTCAGCCCTCATCTGCTCTCTCTCAGCTCGAGCTTGATCCCTCTCCCCTATCAAGGTTTGCACCTGGGCCTGCAGCTGCGCAATCAAAGTATCTTGGACATCCACCTGCCCTACTAGTTGCACTGGTGGCTATGCTCGTGGAGGTTGTACTAGAGGCTGATCCTCAATCCCAACCCATGGTGGTGGACCTGCTGGTACCTGTTGTTGGTCCTAAATCTGTATGTCTTCCTAATCTGGCTCAACCGGGGGCCCAACTAGTTGGTCCTATCATACATCACCCCTCCTTCCTCATCCTCCCCCTTTGCCTCTAACCCTCCATCGATCGAGGTCTGCACCTAGAATAGTCAATCGTAGGGGAGGCTGAAACCAATCCCTGTATGCATGTGTCATGCCTAGATCCATAGGCCCCTGATCATAAGCCCCCAGTCGGGCTACTAACTACCTGAAACTATCAATGGCCTCCGAGGTAGGAATATACTACCCCCATGAAACCTATGTCATCATCAGGATGATCTTGGGGCTCACCAAACTGGTGTTGTACATGCTCGAGTAGATATCTCTCGATCATCGTATGCTCTCACCCCTGCATGTACTGGTCCTGGCAGGCATAAAACAACTGATTTGCATCACCGGCCCATTCAGGCCGACCAAGGTACGGTCACCATGAAAACACCTACGTCTTGTCGAGGACCCTCCTCCAGTAGGGGATCTTGTGCTCACTTGTGTGTGTGAAGGACACACCACCTCTGTAATGCTATACGAGGGGATCGTTTGGCACCATTAGAACTGGAACAATGCGTGGATATATAACTGCAATGTGCTCCCACACTAATATGTGGAGAAGTGTCACGCCCACTCCAAGTGCTCTATCGTCCATGTAGACATACTCGTGTAGGTCTCTATATAAAGAGGCAAGAAGAACATGCCCTCATGCAAAAAAAAATGGCCTATCATAAACCATCTGCTCCCAGCAAAGTCCCCAAGTGGGACTAAAGTATCAACCTCATCTATCTAGGGCAACAAGACCCGAAATAACCGCTGCAACAACTAGGAGGAAGGGAGGTGCCAGGGTCTTGTGTCGCTCCAGCTTGATCTGGCCCTCACAAATAACAATTTCCTCTATGGTGAGGATCCTGTGATAGGCATTGCATCCCTCATCCATATCAAATATAACACACTCACCATGAATCAACAATCGTAGGATGCGCTAAACATCCTTGAGAGTGACGCTGGCCTCACTAGTGGGAAGGTGGAACGAAAACATCTCGTTGTACCATCTCTCGAAAAGCATTGAAATCATCCCTAGGTGGGTGCGGATGGGCTCTACATAAGCAATATACCACAACCCCATATCTTGAAGTCGATCCTAATCTCTGTCATTGATATCCCACAAGTAACCAAACAAATCCCGCGACCTGTGCTCTTGGGAGTAGAGCCCCTCCCCACGTCTTGTATCAAGGAAGGTCACCATGTTAAAAAATTTGAAAAATTCTTCTCTTGGCATCCAAGAAACCATTCTAGCATCGGAATCCATGAAGGCGTCACAGTTTGATTCTTTTCAAACTCTGACGCTAGGGCACAAAAAGCCGAAATAGCACCGCTGTGGTGCACTTTCCCTTCCAGTGGTGCACATTGAGCAAATAAAAGACCGTTGTGTTGCACTTTGCAAATCACCCCACCAGCCATGAGCTTAGCATTGGAGTTTTCAAACTCCAAACTAGGCTACCGCGGTGAAATATCATACCAAGCGGTGCAGTTTGATTCTTGAGCGGTGCTATATAGCGCCGCTGCAGAATGACTGACTTTGAATGCATTAAATGAAGGCTAAAAATAAAAATGAAGCTCAGGAAAGGGTCACTTACTAGTGCCCCAATGCCAAGTGGTTGCTGGTGCATCCGAACTCGATTAGAAATGTGTAGGGAAGCTATTATTGTACCATATTGTCAGGAGGTGAGAGCTCAAATCTCAAGGTTGCTAATGGCTGTGTGTGAAAATGACTTGAAAGTGACCCCTCGGGCCCCTTTTAAGCTTGAAAATTAGGGTTTTTTCACCTTGATTGGCTGTCCTGCTAGGGTTTTGGACCCTTGAAGCTATTTTTGTCCAGTTGAGGCCTATTTTACATCATTTTATTGTGTTTAGACATGTTTTTGGCCACCTGGAGCCTTTTCAGACTTGTCGGGCACCTTGTCCTCTTTTTTTGCGAGATCACCCAAAAATTAAAATTTTCGTCCAATCTCTTGAGGGGGCAATATATTGGCATGTTTTCTCTTGCTAGGCAGTAGTGGGGCAAGATTTTAAATAATGAACTTTTTTTCAACTTTGATCAAGATCGTTTATTCTTTGAACCAATGCAACAAGTGCATTGCTTCAAAGAGGGGCAAAATGTAGACACGTAAAATTTATCAATTGACATTATGCATCTGATCTTGACTACTAACATTGTTTCATCCTGAATCATCCCTCGGTCTAACCATTTAATCAAATTCCCCTATCTGATTAAATTCATGAATAGTCCTTTCTTAATTAAATAAATCAGTTATCTAATAAGTCACCTCTTCTCGATAATTAAATTAATCATCTGATCTAATTATCCCTATTTAATTAAATAATCAATTGTATTTGATTAAATCTCTAAATTCTATCTATTTAAACTAAATAAATTAAAACCTTATTTAATTTAATCTAACATCATCTCTTTAATTTAATAAATCAAAATCTTTATTTAATTAATCTCTTATCACATTCTTCTCATTATTTGATTTAAATAAATCCTAAAATCTAAGTCAAATAAGTCACATCACCTAATCTCCTATTAAATTAATTAATCCTTGATTAATTTAATTCTAATTCATGTCCCATCCTCTAGCTTTTCCCACTTGCACATGAAAATAGATTTAATTGATTTATTAAATCCTCTATTTTCCTTAACAAGGCATCTTTTGAAATATTCCTCCAAGTTTGAATTCAAATTCCAAGTTGACATGTACATCCAACAATGCATTTAATCCATCTTACATGTCCTTTGCCTTGAGCCAAGTGGCATTTATTGCATTTTCCATTCCCTCTTGCAAGTAATTTCAACAAATTTGAAATTCAAAAATATGCATTTATTGGCACAATCCTCAAAACTTGCACATCGTCCATCTACTCATGGGTTGACTAGTGGAATCTTGCCATTGGATGAATGTTAGTACCACATTGCTCAAATTTGGACATTCATCCATCTTGGCATTCTATAAATAAAGAGCTCATATCCTCATTTTAGCATCCACAAATTATGGAAAGTTACCATGCTCAAATATCTATCAAATTTCATCCATTCTTATTGAATCATAGCTAGGTTATGCAGATTTTCTTATGAGAGTATTCATCAACATCAACAAAGTGGATCAAATATCTTCATCACATCAAGCTTGCATCATTAGGAATTGGGAAATGGACAATTTTCATATCAAATTGGCACCAATTCCCCCATGGGATCAAGAGTTTGCTTGCTTAATTAGGATTCAATCTTTATTTTGTTATTTCATTGTGTTTTTCATTGTTTTTTCCTAATTTGAGTTATGTTAATGGATTTCATGGGGAATCCTTGTTCTTGCTTGCAAATTCTAATCTAATGTGTTTGTTCTTATTGTTTTGCAGGTATTAGGATTGGGGTTCACACAAAAATATGAAGCCTTGCAAGATGAGCATGAATGTATATAGGATGTTTTGGTTGTTCTAGTGTTTTCATTGATGTCAACATTTTGGAAACATTGTGGGAAGCATACTTGGTATACCGAAAGTTGTTCTATACTATAAGTGTTCTTCATTAATGATCCAGTGTGTTGGTTTTTGAATTCAAAATTCACTGCAAGAAGAGATATGACTCTGCTCTCTTAATCTCATTATTATGAGTCATTCATTTAGCTATATCTAGAATCTTGGGAAGTTTTGTGTTAATCACAAAAAAATATCAATGACAGAGTTTAACTTTGTATAGTATAGTTGTCTGTCATCATTACTACCATTTAGGTTGTGTAGATGATTTAGCCCATCAAAGGCCTTCCACCATTGTAGTGTGATGATATTCTTTAACATATAGGGATACCCAGCTTGGTCCTGTAGAGCTTAAAGTGTAGAGGAGAAGCTTTCCTATCATCTCCTGTTCGTTGGCCATTGAACTAGGGTCTCTAAGCATAAGGAGTAGCTACCCTTTAGGATAAACTAGACCATTAGCTGGAAACACCAACACTTTTCTCTATTTTAAATCTATCTCTTTCATTCTATTGCTTCTTCTTGGTCTCTCCTCTCCTCTCTTGGATATTTTGGTGTCTTTCTCTCTTGCTTTCTTGCTTGCTACAACACTTTAAAGTTGTCATAACACTATCTACTACTCTCTTGGCTCTCACACCTATCTCTCTAGTTTCCTCAAGCCTTGCAGGTAATGTCTATCTTACCTATCTTACATCTTTGAGAATCTTGGGATTTCTCACATCCCTTGTCTATGCATTTATCTTCTTGTCTATTTACCAATTTTAGTGTCTATTACTTTCTCTATCTATCTATCTATTAGGTTGTTTGTGGAGATTGGAACACCGAAATAGGGGTTTGACTAAGACAAGTCCATAAATAGCCCCAACATTTTTCCTTGGTCTTATGTGTGTAAGTATTGAATACATTTATTTTCTGGAGGATTCATTGCTTGGGTTACTATGAAAAATTTCTTTCTCCTCTTTGGTTTTATCATTTACATTTCATTTAGTTTTCTTTATTTTAGTTTTATTACTTTATATTATTTTACCACTTTTTAAAGTTCTTAGCAGTTAGGTAGAAGTAGTCATATTGTTGTTTTCTATGAAATTCTCAATTTTCATTCTGTATGAAACACTAGCACACCTCTAGGATGCCAGCGCACCATGCTGTTGTCTATATGCAACATTGTCGTCCTTGCACAATAGCTCTTCAATCTGTCCAAAAGACTTTAAGGTCCTCTAATGTCAGCTTTGATCCTTAGATTCTTGCTTGTAAATTTATCAGAACACTGTTAGTTATTTTTGTAACTGAGTTTCCGTGAGTTGATAAGATGTAGGGTTTTAAATGTAGCAATGAATAAATTATCTTTAATATCCTTTCAATCTTCTTCAAACTTGAGATCTGCACATTCACAAAGAGAGAAAATGTTGGGCCATTTAGGGGCTTTCCTCCATGTAAGTGTTTCCATTTCCACAATGGAAAATGTTAATGGTAAAATGATAGTGAATGGAAAGGAATGATGAAATCACAAAGTGTTGCAACTCACCACCCTTCAATGGCTTCCTTGAAGGATTGAAGTCATACACATCATTTCATGGTCTTGGATATTTCTTTTCTTGATTTCTTGGAGGCCTACAAAGTGTTAGCCTTCACAAAACAATGACAACATAGACACACATTAACTCACATAGAATTTGACATGATGTTAGGATCTTGAATTTCTACAATAAAGCTCTGAAATGTTGCTCTTCAATTTCTCTTGAATGCTCTTGATAATAAGTTTTCCAATAATTTCTTTCTTAGGATTGAAATGATGCAATAATTAGTTGTTTATAGGTATTTATTTAATTTACAAAAATAAATCCTCATGGCCAACTTTAGACACTTGAATTACAAATATTAAATTGCCTCAACTGACATGTTTGAATTTGGAGGGAAAATAGGGGGAGACTCACTCCAAAGGCGTAAGTTTCCTTTCACTATTTTTAAGTATTTTAAGTGTTGGGGGAAAGATCTTAGATAGATGCATTTGATTTCTAATTGCAATTCCTAAAAAAATATAAAAAATGGCCATAGAATACATAATTTAGGAAATTAAATACTCAATTAAGTCCAATAATTTAAGGAGGGACAAAACATAGGGTGAAATTTTCATGGGTGACAATTTATGATGGTACATATAGCCTCCACTTTAATGAGAGTATGAACTTATGCTCATATTCATACTAAAGTAGAAAATTTATACCAAGAGAGGTCTAATTATGCAAATGCTAGAGAGATAGGATGAATAAAGATCTAGGAGAGTGCACAATCCCCCAAGATCCAATATACCATGGAAAACCAACATAGGAATAAAGGAACATACAAATATGTGATATGCAACAAGATAACATACACTAACACACAATTTCAACATGAAATACAAAATGAGGGTATGGACTAACAAGTTGTATTATGCTAGGATCCATACAAAAGGTGTCCATGAATCACTTAATAGTCAAGTCCAATATTTTCTAGGTGAATCAAAAACTAGAAGGTACATGGGATAGTGAGGACCACTTTTCACTAGGTGATCCCCCAAGACAAGGTAAAAAATGAGAAACACACTAGGTCTAGTGAGGGTTGTTTTTCACTAGGTATGTACCCATAACCATACCAAGAGTTATACTTCTTGATAACCTTGATAAGGTGCTACAAAATGATCAAAATTTTATGCTAATGTTACACTAAGTTCAATTCCAATGAATAAAGTGAAGCAAATAAAATGTCAATGCCAATGTCAACACACCACTAAGTCCAAAGAAAAATAATGCCAATGCATGGCCCCAATTTAAAGAAATTGCAAAACACCATATTTTGTGAAATTACTTTAAAGTAGAAAATGATAAATGCTATGTAGCAAAAGGATCACAAGAGCTTATTTGGAAAGCCCTATGCCGATGATATGTTTTCAAATAAAGCTACATCATGATAAGGGGTTTCCCCCAAATTCAATACGACAAAAAAATAGACATGAACACTGGAGGGATCCACATATTTGGGGTTAGTGTACATATTTTCTATAGTAATATAATAGATCTTGAAATTGGAATCATTCCCTAAATAATCATGGAACAATGAACATAATGGAGGAACGATACATACATAGAGAAGATAAACAACTTTTGGGTCAAATGGAAGAGACCTAAATGTATCAACACCTTGGATCGTCCCCAAAAGGAAAACACAAGAAAAGAATAAAAGAGAAAGTTTACAACATATAGAAGAATGAAGATACAAATAGAATAATGTCATGACAAGTTCATTTCCTTTGTATCCTTGCACCAATAGAGCAACAAGGGTCATCCAAAGAAATATCACAAACATAAAGAAATTCCAAGCAACACAACATGATAAATCACATCATGTGCATGAGAAAACACAAAGAACACATAAGATAAAGATAAAAAGAGTACCACACATGTGAGACATCCTAAAGCAGGTTATCTGCATCCCAATCTTGCTCATCATATAGGGAAGGCATACAACTAGCTAAAGGGACTACATCAAGTGTTGTATTAGGAGAATATCTAGGTGTAATACATGGTGGATTTCTCTCATTAAGAGGATCATCATGGTTCCCCCATCTAAATTCATTTTCTTTGAAAATAAAACATTAACCTCATTATGCACCTCCTTGTCAATTTTAGCAATTTCATCATCATCATCCAAATTGATCACAATGGGAGGTTTTATAATAATCATAGTTGAATTTTATTGTTCCACTTATTGTTTTGGTTCCATGTCTTATTTTGGTGAAATTTGTAATTATTCTTGAGTTGTTCCCATAAGTGTTGGATTATCATGTACTATTTTATTCTTTTCTTCCAATTGGAGAGAAATATCATAATGTCTACACCTACGCTCTTTAGAATTTCAATTTCTTCTTGCATGATTTTTAATTTGTGATGAGGTAGGAGTGGGTTTCTCAACAATTGGTCTCTTTTCTTCCCTTAAGGGAGGAATTGAAGGAACCACTAGGGGTTGTGAGACCATTGTCTCTTTAGGTCTATGCACTTGTTTTATCTTTGGAGGCAGAAAAGGAATTATGTGATTATCTCTTGGTCTTTTATAGGAGATGGGTGGAGGAACTACAACATATTTACCTTGGTTAATTGGAAGGGTGTTATCTTGAGGCATAAGTTCATGCATAATGGGTAGGGAAAGAAGAACAACCATGGACCTATCATTCTTAGGAATATTGCTAAGAGATAACTTTGTTATGTGATTTGCCTTAAAATTTTGGTATGAATTGAAAATTAAATATTCATGAGGCTTTATAGGTTCTAGAGGTTGAGGAAAAAATAAATCTAGTGAAAATTTCCCATGGGAGGACAAAGGATTAAACCCACTATGTTGCACTATAAATATCTCATTTTCAAAGGGGGAATTTATGCACTTGTGAATAACCGATGGGGTGACATTCATAGAGTGTAGCCATGGGTAGCTTAGCTTCACATGAAATTAGTCTGATGTAAGGATCATGGAGAATGAGACATCTAATTTATTTGGTCCAAATTTTAGAGGAAGAGTGATCAAACCTATTAGAGGGCTAGACAAACCATCATGAGTTTTTATCTATGCTTTTGATTGTTCATAAGAATCTTGATAAAAATATTGCACAAATAAGAATTCCTTAGTGATCAAATTATCTACACACACAAGATCAATGCGTGTTCCTTGCATAGGTTTTTCATTGATACAACCGTCAATGTAAAGAGGACCATCAAGTGCATATCTAGGTGCATCACTATTGGTGAAAGCAATGTCGGGTAACAAAATGTTTTGGACCTTATGAGGTTGAACATATATTAAAGAAACCATGCTATCTACTTCTCATTATTATCATCATTCATGTCATCACTTATACCATCATTCCTATCAACATTCATCTCATCATTATTAGCATCACAAGCTTGCAAAAAGTTAGATGAATGGTTGGGCATTGGGCTAGTAAGAAGTTACAAGTTTTAGTTAGGTGAGGCAACAAAATTATTCCCTTGATCACTAACATGAACCAACTATATGTGATTAGAATCAATGAGGTCTTCAACATGATGTTTAAGATGCATGCATCATTCTGTATCATGTCCACTTGTGTGATGATATTGGAAAAATGAATTTGGATTGAAGTTTGGAGGTAAAGGTTTAGTTGTTTCCACAGGTTTAACAAGAGGCAATTAGATTAAGTTCTTTCTCAACAGTTACAACATGATCAAATGGAGAGTGTCAAGTAACTAGGTGAATTTCCTATCTTTTGGTCTAAACTGGTATGGAGTTGGAATTATGGCAACAAATTGAGGTTCAATATGGTTTGTTGTTTGAGCTAAATGAAACTTGATAATTTTTTTGTTTTTTCATTTTGAATGGTTGATAGTTGTTTTGAGGTATTGTTAGAAAATGAAATGGTTCAGGAGGATAAATATACTAAAAAAATAATGAACTCTCGACCCATATTTAGCACTAGTGTAAATCTACTAATAGATTTGAAAAGACCACAATTGTATTTGTGGATTTTCTCTAAATTTTTTCAAGGTATAACTCCCTCACAATATTTTAAATGAATTTAACTAAGCTAATGAACAAGGGTATGCTTTTGAATAGAAAGCAAGAAGACAACATACACCGGTTCATAAATATGAAACTAATACGAGAGCATAAATCACAACCATAGATGACCAACAAAAAGATTGAAAACCTATGACCATCCAATCAACAGAAAATGATCATACTGTAATAAATGAACACCATATAGCCCATCTCACAAAGAAGATATAACTATATTGCATGAATGATGCAAAGATCAAAGTACTAAGAATATCATTAAATTCATAATACAAAGGTCACAAATTATTACAATCTAAAATAAATGCCCCATCCATCTCGATAACACCACCAGGTGTGTATTTAGAGAACCCCTATCTTCTTCTCTATTTTTAAATATATAGTGAGCCAACCCTACAAAACGGTCGCCAAATCCGTTACTAAATTGGTGGTATTCTTGTTTCTTCCCATCTTCTTGGAAACTGCTAAAGATTGATCAAAATAATTAACCTGGTAAATGAAGTGGCATTGGGCAAGAAAATTGATCTTTATCTTACGAATGGTCATTGATGAACTTTCACATAATCAAATAATTAATACAACATCAAGGAGACACCATCTGATAGCACGTGTATAATGCTTGATGGGAAATATAATTTTAAAACCAGCTCAAATCAACCATTAATTTGAACTGAAATGTTATCTCATTAAATTGCTTAGGAAAAATCATAAATGTCCAACCAATATTCTATAAATTCAGCTAGTGTCACTACTCTTCGTCATTCAACAACATCTAACATGGCGAGCTCTTAGAGTGACAATAATTTTATGAATGGCTTCATTGTCTTGGAGGAGATTGAGTGCAGTCCACTGTTCAGGAACATATCAGATCAGCTAAAGGAGGTCTTCACAATACAAAGCGAGGTAGAAGAAGAGGTGCTTCACAACCTTTTGGGCAAAGCATTCATAAATCAAGCACATGTTCACAACACCACCATTCTAGATAATTTCATATATACCATCATCAGGACTTCTGATGACCATGATTTGGATGTGAGAGCATTGGAATGCCTAGTGAAGCCTAAGTTCCATCATCGCGTCAATGTGGCTATCACTGGGTTTAGCCACTATCCTCAGAATGGACTAATAGATGATGCCATTTGCATAGTTTTTTCCCTTTAGGATGAGACACTGGAGGAAGTTGTGGCTCTTTTGTGTGAAGGAATCATAAGAAATGATTTGGGACTCGTCGCACAATTCCTTCAATCACACAAGAACCTATTGTCACCTACTCAAGTTGAACGCCTCCAAACTGTAGTTGAGGGAATTTGAGTCCTAATATTTTCCTTGTGTTCTTGAATGAAGATCTCTTTTTTGTGTCTTTATCATCGACTTGAAATTTTTAGTTGAATCAAACAATTTAGTAGTGCCAACGGAATGTAAAAACATACTTATATATAAATAACATATTCCTTTTGATATTGCTGTGCTTTTGTATGCATGGATCTATTTTCTTCTATTCATATCATATTTGAAAATGCTGGCTTATTTTTCTCCATAATAAACTGGTTATGTGAATTAAGCTTACTGTTATTCCATTAATCATTGAAAGGCTTCTAGGCAGAAAAATGGGTAGTTCACGTAACTTAGTAAAAAATTGCATAGGTTTCAAACAACTTAAAGAATATCGCCTACAAACATAACTTGTAGGGGAAGCTATCAAGTAAGCTTTGACACATGACAACTTGTCCCACAAGTTACTCACATACATACGTACACCTTTTTCAAGGAAAGGCTAGGTTCAAACAAAGTTATAAAACACCACCTAGGAAAGTATAACAATACAAGCGGTAAGGTTGGGGGATAGAAGAACCTAAGAAAACCTCACCTTAGTTCAAGAAGTACAACAAAATGCCTCCCAAACATGAGTTTAAGTAAAATGACTAAGGAAAAATATAAGTCAACTTAAAAGAAAGGAGATGGTCACGTTTGTGAGTAATGGTGGCTCTTATTGGGGATAAGGACTACAAAGGATGCAGAGAACCCATAATGTAAGACCAGTCCTTATCCATTGGGAAAAAATTCAAAATGAGAAGGATACCAACCCAAACAATAAGCCAAAAATGAACACACCAAAATTACAACTATTTACAAGGTAGGAAAAACCTACCAGAGAAGGAAAAGGAAGGGTAACAATCACATAAACCCATTCACCAGCTGAGAGAAGAATAACCCTTTCCTAAAAAGGCCCACCTTCCTATACAGTCTTTGAATTAAGTCTAGGAATATTGAAACTCTAGCATTGATATGGGAAAAAATGTGACCACAGTCCAATAATTTCCCAAAAAGCCACTCTTCATCAAAAATTTCATCTGGCTGCCATCTTGTCAACACTAGACCATCCTTTATTAGCTGATTTCCACAGTCAAGGCTTATTAATTTAGGTATATCTAGTCCTGACAAAAAATTCTGAGTTCTACACTCCTCCTTGCTATTACATTTCTCAGGAACCCCTCCATTTTTTGAAGTCACCATAGGAAACAATATTCTCCTTAACTTCATCACACCTTTCTTCGGTCAAGTCATTTTCATGAAAGGTAATTACCTTTGTAAACTGATACAAAGTAGGAACCGATTCACTTCTTACCTCTAATTGTGCACCAATCTCACCTTACTCTAATAGAGGACTAGTAGTTTTCCCAATGTTTCCTTTATTATGACCATCTTCAACCATTAATAAATAATATTCATCCTCAAATACAAGTTGATTAGCAATTAAATTTGTTGAAAGAGGATTATCATATACTTTGAATTCATCAAAACTGAAAAGAGGGTTAGGATGAATTGACCATCTCTCTTCCTCTTGAGAGGTACTATTTGTGAGGTCTCCATTTTCTTCCAGATGGAAACACATATTCTCATCTACCACTTCTTCGAAGGAGAAAACTTTGTATTCTAGAATAGGAGGGGAATTTGACATCGAGTCCTTTAAATTAGCCTCAAAGGAGAAGGACTTATCTTCAAAAAGAGGAGAAAAAATTGGTGACTTCTTCTGTGGCTCATCCTCTTCATCATCATTGGATGAACTGAGATCAATTTCAACATCAAATGAGGTATATAAATTGAAAGCCTGATCACTACAATGTTGATCTTGTTCCTCACTAGGCTGCTACATGCTATCAAAAATTGTTAAATTAATGTTTTCAACAATCGGGCAAGGTAATTCTACTTTTTCATGGCCTTTAACCTTGAACTCAAAGGATATCTTGCGACTAGCTTTAGGCTTCACACTTGCACCTCATTTCCATTTTACCATGGCTATGAAATCATCCTCAACATTCATTGCTTCCAATTGAACTCTCTCAATCCCTTGAACTGTCTCTTTTGAGGATTAATTGAATATTAGGATCCAAAGAAAAAATAAAAAATATGAAACTAGATCTCCTCACTGGGTCTTTCTAGAGTAGGAATTTGTTGAAGAGATTGATTGAATCAGTATAAAAAATCCCTCATTGTTTCAACATTATTCTTCATGATCTAAAAGAAAAGACACATGGTAGTCACAATGTTAATTGGAGTTTTGTAGCATTGGAGGAACTTTATTTTGAGAACATTTCATTTGGTAATGCTTCCTTTTTCAAGTCCCTTGTACCATTCTACCACTTTCTCAATCAAGATATCAATGAAAATTCTTACAAAAAAATCCTCTTCTTGAATTTCTAAAGCTTCACTTATTGCAGTCATATCTAGGATGTGTTCCTTGGGATCTTGTTAATTTTGACTAGAAAATTTAGGGAACCATTTTTGGAAACCTTGGGGTAAATCATGGTATTGTGATGGAAAGCAGGCCAACTTGATTACACCAAAGATTGACGACCATAAATGGTCAGAGTCACCAACTCACATAGGAGTAAAGGCTGGGAAAGAAAATTACTGAGTTAATTTCTAGGTGGTGGGTGAGCTAGAGGTGGAATCTGAAGTTGAGGTATGGGTGGGTTCCTTAGATGATGAAACAACCAATTAGGCTGACAATCACGATGACATGGAGGGTTTTTGTAGTACACAAATATCAACCTTGGAGGTAATTCGACCATAGGTGTAGGTGGGCACTATGCCAACTCTTCCTCTTCGTCCAAGGCAATATTCGCTTGCATATAATCTACTGTGTTCCTTCTATATCTCAAGGAGAGTGTATTTAATTGTGAAATGATGTCTTCTTTCTCTACTTCCACCCAATCTAAATTTGGTTGCAAAACAAGAAATACATTATTATGAGGAAGTACCATCTTGCCGCATGATGCGATAGAGATTGTCAGAATTTTTCAATCAATTTGATTTGTCTCCCTAGTAGAGTTGCCAAAAATATATTAGCGAATGAAATGGTTTAGGAGGATAAATATAATAAAAAATGAATGACTCTCAACCCAGATTTAGCACTAGTGTAAATCTACTAACAACTCTGAAAAGACCATAATTGCATTTGTGGCTTTTCTTTGAATTTTTTCAGGGTACAACTCCCTCAAGATTTTCAATGAATTTAACTAAGCTAATGAACACGGGTATGCTTTTGACCAAAAAGAAGAAATACAATAGATGCCAGTTCATAAATATGAAACTAATGCGAGAGTGTAAATCACAACCATAGATGGCCTACACAAAGATTGAAAACCTATGACCATCCAATCAAAGGAAAAATATCATACTATAATAAATAAACACCATATAGCCCATCTCACAAGGAAGATATAACTATATTGTATGCATGATGCAAAGATCAGAGGACTAAGCATATCATTAAATTCATAACACAAAGGTCACAAATTATTACAGTCTGAAATAAATACCGAATCCCTATCGATAACACCACCAGGTGTATATCCAGATAACCCCTGTCTTCTTCTCTATTTTTAAATATATAGTTAACCAACCCCATTGAATGGTTTCTAAAGTTGTTATTAAATTGGTCGTCTTCTTGTTTCTTCCCATCTTTTTGGAAACTGCTAAAGATTGATTAGAATAATCAACCCAACAAATGAAATGTCAGTGGGCAAGAAAAATGATCTTTATATTATGAATGAGAACCGAATGAACTTTCACATAATGAAATAATTAATGCAGCATCAAGGAGACACCATTCGATAACACGTGTATACTACTTGATGGGAAATATAATTTTAAAACTATCTCAAATCAGCCATTAATTTGAACTAAAATGTTATCTCATTAAATTCCTTGGGAAAAAGCACTAATGTCTAACCAATCTTCTATAAATTTAGCTAGTGTCACCACTCTTCATCATTCAACAACATCTAATATGGTGAGCTCTTAGAGCGACGATAATTATGTGAATGAATTTATTGTCCTGGAGGATATTGAGTACATTTTATTGTTCGGGCACATATTAGATTAGCTGAAGGAGGTCTTCACAAGACAAAGTGAGGTGGAATAAAAGGTGCTTTGCAAAATTTTGGGCAAAGCATTCCCAAGCCAAGCACATGTTCATAACACCACCATGTTGGAGCATTTCGTATATACCATCATCAGGACTTCCAGCCTCTGCAATTAGGGTGTGAGAGCACTAGAATTCCTAGTAAAGCCTAAGTTCCATCATCGTGTTAATGTGGCTATCATTGGGCTTAGCCACTATCCTTGGAATGGATTGATAGATGACACCATTTTCATAGCGTCTACCCTTTAGGATGAGACACTAGAGGAAGATATGGCTCTTTTGTGAGTAGGAATCTTAAGAAATGATCTGGGACTCTTTGCATAATTCCTTCAGTCGCACGAGAACTTGTTGTCACCTTCTCAAGTTGAATGCCTCTCAACTATAGTTGTGGTCATTTGAGTCTTGATATTTTCCCTATGTGCCTAAATGAAGATATCTCTTTTTTGTGTCTTTATCATCGATATGAACTTTTTAGTCGAATCAAACAATTTTGTAGTGCCAATGCAATGTAAAAACATACGTATATATAAATAAAATTATTCCTTTTGATATCATTGTGCTTTTGTATGGATGGATTTTTTTGCTTCTATTCATATCATATCTGAAAATTTTGGCTTCTTTTTCTACATAATACACTAGTTATGTGAATTAAGATTACTATTATTCCATTAATCATTGAAAATCTTCCGAGCGGCAAAATGGGTAGTTCACGTGACTTAGTAAAACACTGCCTAGGCTTCAAATAGCTTAAATAATACCTCCTATAAACATAACTTGCAGGGGAAGCTATCGAGTAATATTTGACACATGAAAACTCATATCACGAGTTACTCACATACATACATACACCATTTTCAAGGAAAGGCTAGGTTCAAACAAAGTTATAAAACACCACCTAGCAAAGTATAACAATATAAGATGTAATGTCAGAGGTTAGAAAAACCTAAGAATACCTTGCCTTAGTTCAAGCAGGCACAACAAAATGCCACCCAAACACGAGTTTAAGTAAAATAATTAAGGAAAAATATAAGACAAATTAAAAGAAAGGAGGTCACGTTTATGAGTAATAGGTACAAATTCAGATTTCTTAGTATGAGCCAATGAAGATGCTTCTTCGTACAAACTAATCAAATTTTGATAATCATGAAAGGTTGCACACAAATTTATAAAGGATGGAAATTTAATTAATAAGATTCCATCCCTTATGTTAGATTGTAAGTTATCAATGAACACCCTTTGGATATCCACATTAGGAAGAGTAAGATTGATTTGTGATAAAAGAAATTAATAATAGATTATGAAATCTGTGACCTTTTTTTCTCTCTTTTGTTTGCATCACATAAAATAAATCATGTTAATCTTAGGACCAATGTTTACTTGGAAATTATTAAGAAATGCATCAACAAGCTCATTAAATAAATGAATTGAATTATTCAACAATGAACAAAACCATTCCAAAGCCATGTATTTCAATGACAAAGGAGGGTTTAGCCAAGAGCTTACGCTCAAAGATGAAGTCACTACACAAAACTGTATATTTCAATATATGATTGCTTGGGTCCCCTTTACCATTATACTTGTCAAGCTGGAGTACCTATATATTTTGTGGTATTTTTTCCTTCAACATTTCAAGTGACAATGGCATCTTTTTAACATATTATGGTTCTCTATTTTGGTTTTGGTTCAAAGTTGAGATTTGTTGTTGAAGTGAGGTTACATTTTGCAAAAGTTGGCTGATTATGGAATCATTATTTGACATATTTTGGTAATGTGGTGAGTATGGTGGAAGTGCGTATGTGCTTGGTTGGATACCATGTTTCAAATTTATGAGAGGGGATGAAACTTGAGGTGTGACATGTGAAGATCCAAAACCATAAGGATTTCTAGTAGAAAGACCTATTGTTGGAGTTATGCCAATACTTTGTTGTGTTGTTGTAGTAACAATTGGATTTATGTATGTAGGAATAAATGCTATAGTTGTAGGGAGGGAGACTTGACTTCCTCCTTGAATTTGAGTATATCCCAAAGCTTGAGTGCAAATAGCTACAATAGGGATATTAGCATCAAATATATAAGCAAGAGCACATAAAACCTCTAATCCATGGGCATCACCAATCAATTTCCTCATGTTATCTAACATAGGGACCACAAGAATAGCTAGAGACTCATTACTCACATAGTCTTGGAGGCTTTCTAAGTCTTTGTCCAATTTTTCCAATTTGTCTTCAAGAACATGGGTGTAGTGTAGAAAAATATACTATACATTTTCACACTTTGTTTCAGTCCCCTCAATTAAATTGGACTTAATTATGCCTTAATAAGCCCTATTTTACATATACAAGCCTAATAAATTACATTTTTTCAAGGGGAAACTTGGAAATGATTAATACCAGCACATAATTAATTACCTTGAGCAATGTTTGTTTCAAGAATAGGGACTTGGGATCCATTCACCCATGGGTGAATGGGTCTTCTCTAAGCCTTCGAACCCATTTTTAAAACATGTTTTTGGTGGTATTTTTATAATACAAAATTCAAATTTCAATGTTAGCTTGTAATGTTTAAATTTTGGGAAATTAAGGATAGATACCTATAAATACAAGGTTATTTCATCATATCAAATCCTAGAAAATTCATGAGAGCATTAATACAAGTTTAAAAGAGAAAATATTATGATCAAGGGCATCTAAGAGTAGATTTATCAGTGATTTGTTGTAGCAATCAAGATCTCAAGCATCATGTCAAAGTATTTTGCAACCATGCATGTTTTTGGAGCTAACATTATGATGTAGGTTTCAAAGATTCAAGTATCAAAATCCACATACATTGAAGCCACTTCATGCAAGATCAAGATCAAAATTTCAGTCCTCCAAAGTTTTATTCAAGGGTTTGTTGAGTTGCAACATAGCAATTGCTCATTCATCATTCCTTTCACGTTTCATTATTTCAATTCAAGGTTTCATTACCAAACTAGGGTTTGACCAAGGAAAAATATTATCCACCAAAAAAAAAAATTCTCCTCTTTGTGAATGTGAAAGTTTATAGGTTGAATTGGAATTGAAGATCTATCAAGATGCAAAATTGGAAAAGTTGTCAAAGTTGCAAAAAGTTGTCAATTCACAAAATCTCACCTACTTACATCATTTTTGACTTTTCGACATTGAAACCCAAATCAAATAGAAGCTACACATTGACACTAAAGGATCTCAAGAGTTGAGTCAAACCTCTACATAGATACCCATTTTCCTATGGGTGAATGACTCTCAGGTATCCTCCCGAATCCGCATTTTGGTGACAGGTACACTCACTCTACCATTTCTAGATCTGCCAATACTTTGTTGTTTTCATCTGTATTATGTTGTAAATTGATTTTTCAAGTTTGAATGAGAATAATTGAGTTGATTTACTAATTTTAGTTTTTCTCACAAAAATTGTATTTAGGTTGATACCCCCATCCCTAGTCATAAGGAAATAAGTAGATTCCCTCATTGAGTTGACTCACCTAAGGGTTGTAAGTCAATTATTTGTGTGGATCTAATTTCCTAATGAAATAAAGGAAAATAGGTCCATCATTTCATCCTCGCACACATATCATTTTGATACCATACCTATTTTTCTATGTTTTATTTTGGTGAACCCGACTTTGTACAACAAAATTTTGAAAATTAGATTCTATTTCAATCCTAGATCTAAGTTTTGCACTAAGACACATTAGATTTGCATTATTTTCATTAAATTTAGGATTCTTTAAACTTTAATTAGTGAACATTGCATTTAGGGTTTAATTTTGCATGTTTGCATCACTTAAATCTATATAAAATCAACAAAATTGCATTTGGTTTGCATTCGTCTTGCATTCATATTGCATCAAGATCATTATTCAATCATTTAAGTTCAGATTTAGGTTCAAATTATATTCTACAAATAGTGACTTTTTTCATCATTTTACATTATTTTCAATTTCATTTAGACACCCTAAACTAGAAAAAATTGTTACATAACTCTTAGTTTGTAATTAGACACAAAAATCACACCTAGTAACTTAGATTTTGAGAAAAAATGATTTTAAAAACCCTGAGCAAGGACTCATTCACCCATGGGTGAATGAGTCCCTATATAGGCTTTTCAGACACGTTTCTAAGTAATTTTAACTTCTATTTTTCCTTTCTATTTCTATTCTCAAATTTGAGCATTGATTTTCAGAAACAGTTTGTTTTGTGTAGTCAAGTAATTGTTTCTTTAATTAAATCTTGTAACATTTTGGAAGGATCTTTTGCATGTTTCAGTTATAGATAGTGTTAGATTTGTGTAATTTTCCTTTATTTTCATCATCATTTCATAGCTTAGATAAATTAGTTTACATTTTTCAATCATTAGAAAACATAAAAAATAAAACAAAAACTAAATGGTATCCCTTGGAGAAAGCATATCCTTCAAAACATTTAGTTGTGATGACTTTGACATGTTAGATGAAGCCCTTGAGGAATTTGAACCTCACCTAGATTAGCCACTAAATCTTTGGTGCAAGAGGATGCAATTATAGAAAATCATGGAAATCCTATTTGCTATTCTCCCAATACCTCTCCTACTTGTGACGAAGGTATCTTTGTGTTAGAAGACCCAATTATTGAGTGTCATGAGAATATTATTTGTTCCTCTTACAATGCTACATTTCTCTCAACAAACACTAAGATGGATGGTAGAGATGAAGATCTTAAGTTCACATTAGATCCCCCTTCACTAGAAGTTCATCTAGGTAACTCAATTGAGGTTATGAATGCACAAATTGGATCTCCTTTAATTAGTGAGCCTCCTAAACCACCTCCCATTATAGGGCCTTGTAAACTAACTCCAGGAGATATATTGAATTTTACAATTCAACTCCCTAGTAAACCTATGTCACAACAACCAACTTATCACACAATTGATCACACATATAACATTCCTCAGCTTAGAGGTAAAGAGTATGATCTTGTTGAGCAACTTCGTCATACTCTGATAACCATCTCCCTTTGGGATTTGATTTAAACATCACCTATATACAATCAGATTCTCCAAGAATTTTTATAGAGAAATGATATCTAATCTTCTATTAAATTGAATGATAGAGCAACCTCCTTTGACTATATGCAAATGACAAAGTCAGATATCACATTCCCTCAATATGAATTACCCTCTCTTGAGATTCAAAATAAAAATGAGGCCTTAATGATAAGGGTGATCATTAATGAAATTTTAGTTAGGTGCACCCTCATATAAAATGGAGAAATTCTTAATGTTTGTAGCATTTATCTCCTAGATTAAATTGGTGTGGAAAAGAATCTTATTCAACTTAATGATGTTAATATTCATGGGTTTGAAAATGCTAGCAATAGGAAACCATTAGGAATGATCACATTACCCATTGAGGTCAGACTTGTAGTTTTGCCTACCCCTATCCATATATTGCTAGGACCTCTTTCATACAACCTTCTCCTAGGGAGACCATGGATTCATGCTATAAAATGAGTCCCATCTACTCTTCACCATGAGATGTAATTTGAATACAACAACAAGATATACATGGTTGAAGTAGATGAACAAAGCTATAATTCTCAAGTTCAACATGATCATAACACTTCCAAATCCCCTAATACTTTGATTCCAAAGGTAGAACCTTACAAGTTGATGGTAATCATAATTTTATTTTACCTACAACAACACTTTTAGGTGACGATGGGGGGTCTTTAGATTTTACAGCTTGTTTCAAAGAAGAGTTGAAAATATTACCCTCAAAGTCCAAAGAGTCATATACAAATGATTCATCTTCAAACACATGTTTTAGTGAGGAGGGCTCATTAGATTTTATACCCTCCTTTATGTGAGAGTACAAAATCTCACAATCTAAAATAAAATAGCCTTGTGTTTCATTTACTCAACTTGGTTCTACATCAACAACATCACCCCATGGTGGTGATGGGGGCTCTTTAACTCCCATGCCTCATGAGAGGAAGATACATAACTTTACAAAGCTTAACAAGGATTTTTGTGCTTGTGAAGAAGCCAACCCTTATCAAAGGCATAAAATCTCTTCATCTGAGTTGGAAGCATGTTATGGTCTTGGATAAAAACTCCTTTCTCAACATGGATACAATAAAAACATGGAACAAAATGATATAAATCAAGTGAAGTCTATACCATACTTGAAAGGTCTAGGTTTCCAACCTTTATCTTCATCCTCAGCTAATGCCTTATCATCTAATATGTGTATGAAATCTTGTGATAAGAAAAAATTGTCCCCTACTATTGATCAAGAGACTATCTTGTCAAGGCTTCTCAAAGTCCGCTTGATTACTCTTCCTCCAGAAACACAAAAGAAATTTAAAAAAAAAATCAGTTTGTGCAATCATAGAGTTCATGGTCATTCTACTAACAAATGTAAGGCTTCAAGTGATAAAATTCAATGTATTAAGGATTTTGGCGCTCTTCCTTGTGTTGATGCACCTATTTCCTCTAATTGATACTAATTTTTATGCTATCACATTGCTCATCACTATGTGGAATTGGTAGCTTTATATGTCTTGCTCATTTCCATTCATGGTGGTACAATATTAGGTGCAACTATATCTCTCTTGAAAACAATATGATAGTTCTTGGTGATTGTATTTGTCTCTATAATTTGGGGGAAAGGATAACTAGTTCTCTAAGGTGTTCATTATTTTCAAGGATCACCTCTTCCTCTCTTTCTACTTAAAATACTAACATATCAAGTATGTTGACATTTTAAGTGGGGGGCATATGGTCCCCCATTCATTGTTCACATGTTCCCTTCTTAGTGATGATAGCATACATCTCCTAGGAAGTGTGACCTTTACATTAGCATTATTTTATTGACATTGGCATATTTCATTTTGGCATTAACATTTTGACATTTTTTGTTGAATTTAGTTTAGCATTAGTAGAGCATATTGATCATGTTGTGTGGCACCTTATCAAAGTTATCAGGAGGTATAAACTTTGATATGGTTGTATGTATGGGAGCCTATAGACCTAGCATGACTTTCCCACTAGCCACCTTTTTGGGGCTTACCTAGTGGACTGTGGATTTTCACTAGCTCGTGTGAGCATATTTGTTTGCATAGTGGACAACGGGTTTTCAATTGTAAATATTTTTGGACAAAAAACTAAGGATTGATCCACATCAAGTTGGAAAAATAGTTGAGGCTTGATCCACCCTTTTTACTTTCTCTCTTTAAGTATTTGACATTGTATGTTTGTGTATCTTGTCTTGCTGCTTCATATCATACATCTTGTGTGTGTTCCTTTGTGCTTATGTTGGTTTTCCATGGGACCTTGATCCTAAGGGCTTGACCACCTCCTTGATATTTATCATCCTATCTCACTAACATTTGTACACTTGGGCCTTGTAATAACTCCATCTATTAACCCAAAATTTACCATTGATTTTTTTTTAAAATTATTATCTTATTATGTGTTCATTCACTTACATACTTGGGGTATTTCTATCCATATGAGATAGGCATCCATCCATTAGAGACATGCATCCAACCATACGGGCTAGGTATTTTTCCATACGGGACATGAATTTATCTATCCATCCAGGATAGGCATCTACCCAATTGGGGTAGGCATCTATCCATAAAGGATAGGAATGTGTTATGGCTAAAGACTTAGACTCATCGGGACTGGGGTCCTGAGTCACTCACTAAAGACTAAACTCCCCTTGGAAATGCATTGAGGTCGACATCTTTAGGAGTATGTAAAAATAAATATGTAGCTTAATTACCACCTTGGAATTTGGCCTAAGGCCTTGGGGAGTCAAAGGAATCAACCTGTGATGCCTTCTGAGTATACAAGGAACACATTTTATCTTATCTTTATGTTTAACCTTCTTAAAAATAATTAGTTCTTTTTTTTTATTGTTATAGAGGATTGAGTAAACAAATATGAAACCTTTTATTGAATTTGACAAATGTAAGAGTTATTGTGAACCTGTTTGAGATAATTATACTTCTAATATTGCTAATCCCTCAAATTCGAAGTCTAGTTATAAGAATCTAGATTCTAAATATTTAAGTTTGAAAGTTGTAAAAGATTTTCAAAGGATATCATGAGAATATTCTTTATTGCAAAGTAGGTTTCATTAGGAAATTGAACTTAGCCAAAACTAATAGTAATGTCAAAAAGAAATTTATAATGTTATATTTCTTAATTATTAATTTATAAAATGACAAATTTAATTTTTTTTAAGATTAATAAGATTTATGAAACAATTTTCTTATCAATGATTTTCTTATTCATGATAAATAAAATTAGATGTTCAAATTTATCCTCTTTAATTTACTTAACTAGTTGAAAATTATCTCCAAGAAATTAATTAATAATTTATTATTTACTTCATTTTTTTTAATTGGAAATTTTAGACTTCTTTAAGTTTTTCTTTTGATTTTTAGCTAGTGTTAAGAAACAAATCAAATTAGTAGATTCATGACAATTATTTAGATGTTATTAACATATGAACACATCTAAAGTCAATTAATGAACTCAATCAAATCATTGTTTAGTTTCAAATGGTTTTAAACCTTAGTAATGTTAGTTTACATTTTATAGGGAAATGTTGAATTTAGTGTTGATGTGAATTTATTGAAATAATTGTATTTTCAAATTAGTTAACATTGCCTTAACTTATTTAATTTTGCACAATATTTTTTTAATCATTTCTCTAGAGAAAGTAAACTAGTTTGTAAATTCTTTTCAAACAATTAATATTTCTTTAATAAATTTAAATTTAATTTATTAAGTAAATTGTAATTGTCAAGCGAGTAATTTTAGTATCCATTATTTCAAATAATTATATCTTATGAATTTTATAGATTTGTTAATGTTTATTGAATAAGGATTTCATTTGCAAAAGTAAATTAGTTATTCAAATTTTATTCTCTTAGGTAAATAAATTTTACCTTAATTTGTATATTAAAGATAGTTAATTAGTATTATGTCAATTTACTTATTTTTGTAAAATTAGTAATGTTTCCTAATTTGTATTTATTTTAAAGAAATTAGAGTTGCCATTATTTAAGGGTAGATCAACATCTTACCTTTTAGTTTCACTTTCTAAATAGATAATGAAATAGTTAGTAACTTATAGTTCCCGTACACCGTATTCTCTCACCTCGCCCATAATGGAATCTTGGTAATTAGAAAGTGGAAGGGAAGCTGTTAATTTTTGCAATAAGTAAGTTAGTGTTTCAGTTTGCATCAATTAAAGTTCATATCTCATTTCATAATAAGTGTTAAAATAAAGTAGTGTTTACTCTTTCCATTCAAACATTTTATTTGCAAGAAGTAATTAGATGTTATTTCTTTTCTTAGATAGGTAAAATTTATTCAAGAGTTGAAACCAAAAACTAGCAACATTTGGTATCAGTGGTGCCTCTAGCCCATGTTTACGAGTAATGCCATCACACTTGAGCTACTACATCCATAGCCTAAGACAGATGCAACAACAACATTTGTGGCACCATCCCTTTAAATTTCTAAGGAGAAATAAGGAACATGTTAATAAAATCCAAGAGACATGTAATTTCTTGGATCGATAATCTAATAAGATAATTTCAAATGAATGAAAATCTGCTAGTTTAAACCTAGCAAAACCCCATTTTAGGATTCAATGGAATTTATTTAATATATATATTTTTATGTTAATTAAAGGTAATTGTATCTCAAACGATTTTAAGGGAGACATTATTTAGGAACTATGAATTAGATTTTTAGGAAACAAGTAATAGTCATGGAGACTATCTACTTATATTTTTATTTCTCCCCTTCTTGGGTAGTAGTCATAGAGGAACTATCTAGGGAAAAGGGGCCCTAGAAAGGGCTACGTACCCACAAAATAGTTCACATCAAATATAGTTTAGAAAATAGAACTACATATTTTACACCTTGATCCCATTTGGAAATAGGGTATGTAGGTAGTCTAGGAAATGAAGGATGCTTCCAGTACCTCAGGCGTTCAGGGATGGGGCTATGAAAAGTTAGAATAATAATAAATTAAATATAATTTAATAATTCAAGAGAATTGCCTAATTGAAAATTCACATTTCTTTCCTTTTTAGCTGAAGGAGTTGCTATTGTATCCTCTCCCCTTACACTACTTATGATATTGGGTGATGAGAAAGTAGTCAACATGAATCCTTCCTATCATTGTTAGGAGGCTTGCCTTGGGACTTTATCACCCAAAAGTTTGACCTCAAGTGACATTTTTTGTCGTTCTATAGAAATTGGATGAGAGAAAAAGCTATAGTCCAATATGAGAACGTAACTTCTAGGTGTTCTTTTCATGGGCCCGAGTGATTTTAGACATGGGGAGATGATATTTCCATATTACACTTATGTATCCGGTGGTGTTCATGAAGTCTCACCCACTATGAACTCCATATTTTAGTAAGCTTGAGACCATCAAACATCTTCTTAAGGAGATGCAATGGAATATAATTGTTCCATGAAGTTACTTGCTATGTACTAACCATAGTTGATGTGACAACACCTTGCAAAGAACTCTTCCTTTCAAGGTAAGAGGTGTGTCGTGTACACGCGCATACTCTAGTCACCCATTCTATGTATAATATTTTATCAATGGGACCAACTTAGGAAGATAAACCTACATGACTAATTAGGTTGTACTTGTCTTGTTCTATCGATCTATTTGCTACATTACTCCCTAAACTTTCTTTTATTTCAAAAATTCTTCTATTAATAAATGATTTATCTAAATATATTTATTATTATATGTAATATTTTATATTTATATATATACCTTTTATTTTAAGTTTTTAAAATTAAAACTATTTATGGTTAACATTATTAATAATAATTAAAATAATAAAAACAAGATTTTGAGAAACATTATGAAAAAAAGTAATTAAAATAAGATTTTTTTAAAAACATTATTAAATGTAAAATAATAAAAGAAACTTATTTTGAAAAGATTAAAATAAATAAATAAAAGTTTTAGTGTTTTAAAAATCATAAGAAATATGAAATTTCTAATTAAATAATTGTTTTAAATAATAAATTTCTAATTTTATTCTACACACACACACACATTGATTAATTTATTACTTTAAAATTTATTTCAATTTTTTCTTTACTCAATTTTATTATTAACATTATAACTATTCAAAATATATGTATTTTATTAAAAAAAATAATTATTTTATAAATCTATCATAAATTATTAATAATTCTTTTTAACTAAACTAAAATAAATTTATTATTAATATATATTATGGCTTTAGGAAAATTCATTGTGAATTGTATTCACCGTGAGCAATTCATCGATGGAAAATTTGTCATCAACAATTCCATCAACAATTCACCGCCATGGAAAATTAACAGCCAAAAATTCATGCAATTAATTTTTCGCGCGGTGAATTGTCATGGCGGTGAATTTTCCCATGGTGAATTGCTAGCGATGAATATGTGACATAATTATAATTTTTAATTATAAAACATATTTATATGTAAGATTTTTTTATTTATTAATTCACAAAAGAAAAGCATATAACCAACTGCTAATTAGGGAATAACCAGTGCCTCAACTACACCCTAATACGACCAGACTTGTACCATCCACTTTCAGACTTATCAACTATAAGAAATTACAAAAAAACCAAAGAACCATGTACATTACAGGAATCTATTGAGCTTTGCAAAGGAATTAAAGTTTTGGATTCAGTTGAAGCCTCCAAATGCCATTAAACCAAACTTTTTCTTTAAGAACTCCACAACCACAACAACAATCATCTAATGTCGCATAGGAGTCATCCCACTTAGATCCAAGAGGAAGGGATAGAACTTCACTACCTCATTGGTCTTGCAGAAAAGCACCAAATCTTCTGAATGAGGGATCTCGGTGCCTAAGATTGCTGCCTTCAGAACCTCCTCCATACCACCTACCAAGTCCTTCCTAAATAGCCTCACTAGCAACTCCTTCGCCTCCAACTTAGGAACGCGACTATCAAGAAGAGAAGCCAAAAACCTCGATGAGAGATACACATTATCCCTCCCATAATCCTTTCACTCAAGATGACTAGTCCCCAAAATAATTTTAACCACCGCGATTATGAGAGGGTTGATGTTGAGCATAATTCTCTTCAATCCATGGTCCTTTATCTCATGAAACATTGCTTTCCTTGACATCATCTTCAAAGAAATTGGAGTGTCTGATTTGAACCATGCCAAACCCTCCACTGAGACTTCAATGATGAACTTCGAATGCCCAACCATTGACAACCACATACGACACCAGAAGCCAAGCTACGACCACCACCAACCCACCACCATTAACCAAACAACAATCACCAAGAATGCGAGAATAATTTGTACAAACCGTCACCTCCATCCATTAATAAATCCCATGCACACCTAACAATACTAACATCACATGAATGAGGAATCATTACCAAGTAAGCAAGTTTCTCTCGCAACATAAATTCCTTCCTACAAATCCTACTTTGTATATAAAGCCATCATTAAAAAATGTGCTTGAACTAGTTGCCATTGGTGCTAGTACTCAACTTTAATGATCCCACCAACCAAACACACTATGAAGCCTTTAGCTTCCACCTCAACATTAAGCACTCCTACATGGATGCCACAAACCACAACCCTTCAAAAGCCCGCTAGCATGGAGGGCTGCCCTCCCAACCACCCACTAAAATAAATTTATTATTAATATATATTATATGACATAAATATAATTTTTAATTATAAAACATATTTATAAATTTTATCATAAAACATAATTATAAATTTTTATTTATAAAGCATTATCATGAATTTAATTTATAAAACATATAAATTATAATTATAAAACATATGGATTATAATTATAAAACATAATTTTAAAGTTAGTTAATAAACTAAACAAAATTTATATTTTTAAATACAAAATTTATTTAAACTTTTTTTCTTCTAAAAATCCTTGTGGCCTGCACAAGGTTGCTTCCTTTATGGAGGCCGCCACAAGAGCCTGTATATATATATATATATAAAATAAAAAAATCATTATATATATATGTATATATGTATATATATATTATTTCTAATTATTTTTAAAATGAAACTTCTGTGATAAATTTAAAAAATTCTTTTCAATAATTTTTTTAAAAACAATTCAAAATTACTTAAATAGAATTTGGTAAGAATAAATAGATAAATTTTGTAAAATATAAATAATGTTTTTACAATAAAATAAATAAAATTTCAATGAAATTAAATAATATTTCAACTAAAAATTTGAGGGAATTTATTTTGAAAAAAAAAATTCTCAATTTTAAATAGAATTTTTAAATAAAAATTTTTGATGAAATTTTCTTTAAAATAACATTTAAAATAAAATTCTTTCTGTTTAAAAAAAAAAACAAATTAAGGTTCTATGAAAAGGAATAAACTTACCTGTAAAGCAATAATAAAAAATCCTTCTTATTGAACCAAGTTCTTCAATCCTTCCAAGTTCTTGTCTTCTTTACAAGTAAGAAAAAACACCTTCCCTACTCCCTATTTTTCTTTAAGAAATTACTACTCTACAAATGTATAGAAAAAAAATCAAGATGATAATTAATTGACTATCAAATATTCTAAACTTTATTGTTTTTTTGAAAGAGACTAGGGAGTCATATTTATCAAAAATGAATGTGGATTCGACGATCAAGATTTGATGGTGAAAATCAACGGTCGAGATTGGGGAAGTGAAGGGGAAAGTTTCCATTCTAACTCATGAGGAGATAATAATGAATTTTTAGTTTAAAAAGATGGATAATGGTGCACAAGAGGTTTCCATTTTTATGTGTAGTTTAAACATGAAGTTACGAGGGTAGTTAACTGATAAAGGAAAGATTTAAATTCTAAAATGAAATGGAGTTAACTAATAAAAGACAAGGTGTTGATTAGAAAGAAGAATAGAAGTTGAGGGAGCAAAAATATAGTGACTTTTAAATATAATAAAATTGATTGATTATTTCATTCATAATTTGTAAAAGATGCTCATTCCATAAGTTTTAATTAGTTTTCAAAGTATTTAATTGATTTTCTAAATAATTTGATTTTTTCCTTAAGTTTTAAATTCCATAATAGTAAAATAAAATAATTATTGTTAAATCAACTTGACTTAATAATCAAGAGTTTCTTTTTCAAATGTTCTAAAAAGAGGGTTGTGACAGACCCCCTCTTGGTGCATATTTGTCTACTTTAGTGTGAGTTTGATGCAAAGGTCATCCTCTCACTAAAGTGGGGGCTAAATGTACTGTAGAAAAATGTACTCTTTTACATTTTCACACTTTGGGTCCCCTCAATTAAATTGGACTTAATTATGCCTTAATAAGCTCTATTTTACATCTACAAGCCTAATAAATTACATTTTCTGAAGGAGAAACCTGACAACAATTAATGCCAACACATAATTAATTACCTCAAGCAATGTGTGTTCTAGGAATACGGATTTGGGACCCATTCACCCATGGATGAATGAGTTCTCCCTAAGCCTTTGAACCCATTTTTAAAACATGTTTTTGACAGTCTTTTTATAATCTAAAATTCAAATTTTGATGTTAGCTTGTAATGTTTAAATTTTGGGAAATTAAGGATAGATACCTATAAATACAAGGCTATTTCATCATTTCAAATCCTATAAAATTCATGAGAGCATTAATTCAATTTTACAACAGAAAATATTAGGATCAAGGGAATTCAAGAGCAGATTTATCAGTGATTTATTGCAACAATCAAGATGTCAAGCATCATGTCAAAGTCTTTTGCAATCATGCATGTTTTTTGGAGTGAACATTGTGATGCAAGTTTCAAAGATTCAAGTTAACATTCAAATCAATATTCAAGTATCAAGATCCACATCCACTAAAGCCATTTCATGCAAGATCAAGATCAAAATTTCATTCCTCCAAAGGTTTATTCAAGGGTTTGTTGAGTTGCAACTTAGTAATTGTTCATTCATCATTCCTTTCATGTTTCTTTATTTCAATTCAAGGTTTAATTACTAGACTAGGGTTTGAACAAGGAAAACCCTTTGTTGCAAGAATGAAGAAAGAAATGAAAGTGTTGTCATTGATGTCAACTGGTCAACTGGTTATCTACTAGTTATTGTTGGTTGTATATGTTGAGGATATTGAGAAAATTGTATTAAAGGAAGTTTACAGGTATTCAGTTGTTGCTCTGGTATTTTCCCCTATGTTCGTGTGGTTCAAATACATTGCTCATGGTTGTTGAAGGTTGATATATCCAGATGTTTGTTTGTTGGTTCATTGTGAAGATTGAGTTGTGTTCACTAGTTGTGAACTATGTTTTTCTATGTTTTGGTTGTGGTCTGGGAGAAAATTTGCTGGTTCAAATTTCTTCTTGATGAAGTCTTTTGACTTGCGGTTGTAGAGTTAAGATGTTTTGATTGCATTGAAGATATTTTTGGTTTCTAGAAGTTCCAAGCTTAATTGTTCTATGTGTTTTACACTAGTTTGGCCGATCATGTGTTAAGCACTATCTTTGAAGTTAATGAAGTGTGTTGGATCTATTTTGGGTCTCGATGAAGCGTGTGTTTGGGTCACCCTCATTCTAATTACACCCTAGGATGTTTGGTGCCAACCTAATTTGAATTTGAAGTTGGATGGATGACTTTGTATCTTTTTCAAGGTTGGAGATAGTATAAATATAGGATGAGCTAGTAATGAAAAATATACTAAAGAAAATAAAGAAGATAAGTGAAAGAGCATATGCAACTTTGATGCTATTCAGAAAGTGTGTGTGAGTTGTGTGTGGCAGATCGGTGTGAAGCTTAATGCTGAGTTACTAGGAATAGTGAGCAGAAGGTGAACTCTATCATTCATGCAAGTTGATCAAGTGATTATGGTGGAATCCTTTGTTGCATTGAGATTTTAGTTTCTCTCCAGCAAGTCTTCTTTGTCTTCTTTGTATCATTGTGGTAGTGAGTCCTTATTTGAGGCAATGAGCCTTATCTCAGGTAGTGAGCCTTTTTGTAATCAGTTTTGATATTCTCTATAGTTTGAGTTAATTGTCATCGTGGTTTTTCCCTCATTGGGTTTTCCACACAAATTTGGTGTTATTGTGTTTATGTATTAGATTTGAGTTTCTACATTGGCATTTGATGGTTAATCATTTAAGAATTTTTGAGTAGTAGTTCTGGTGATTGAATTAAAGGTTAAAATCTATGACAATTGATTCACCCCCTCTTAGTTGTCCTATTCAACAATTGGTATTAGAGCTTGGTTCCTTGGTGAAGAGCTTAACTGCTTGAGGAAGGTTTGGGATGGCTAGCAAAATGGTCTTTGATTATCTGAGGTTTGATGGAACTATATAGGTGTGAATTTGCACCCCTTACATAAATTCCCCTTTTACACTTCCTCACCTTAGAAAATTAAATCCGAAGGAAAAATTCCACATTAGCCTGTTGCCTTCGTTCCACTTGGCATCTATTTTTGTGTCGATAGAAGAATAACTATTGGGAAAACCTGTGCAGTGTGTAGACATCTTCACAATGTGCTTACGTCCTTGACAGATTCCTATGTCTGAAGTTGGTAGAGGCGTTACATTTCCTATTGGGAATGAGTTGTAACATCCCTCTTCGACCAACCGACCTAAATATGGTAGATTATCTCCCTTCAAATTCTTCCATTTGTCATCTAATCCATCTTCTTTTGGCACACCCTAAGCATTCTAGCATTCACTTATTACACTCTCAACCTTCATTCTCACTCTCAAGCAACACTTTGGTACTCCATGGCAGTAGCAAGAACACTCCATCAACTCCATAGAGCAAGTGTGAAACAAACCATTATAGCAGGTGCTTGAGTCCTGTTTTCTCCTCCATTAGCTAGTGAGCTATTGGTGGAGGTGGTAAGCATTTTCAATCCTCTCCTCTACAATTTGGTTGAATAGCACACTACTATTTTTTAGTGTTTATTGTGTTCTCTACTTTCTTTCCTCCTTTATCATACTTTTCTCTATCATTGCTATCTTGGCTATCCGTGGAGGTGGAAACACCAAAATGGGGGTTTGACTGAGGTAGACCCCTATACAACCCCTAATAGTTTTCCCTCTTTCTTGTGTGTAGGTGGATGTGCTTTTTGGATCTAGCTAGCAAACAAGCATCTCTTTGAGATTATCTTTGTCACCCTAGCTTTAATATATCTACTTTATCACATTCATTTTTATATCTCTTATTTTATAATTCTATTTTGTTCCCTTAGAAACCACTAGCTAGGTCATCAACTTGTTTTCCGGTGGTTCTTGCTATATTTTTGGTCCTTTGGTCAAACGGATGCTGGTGCACCTGAGAGACGCTAGTGTGCCACACTGTTGTCCTGAAACCATGCTTCCATCCTTAGGCAGAGAGCTACCTGAGGTATAGTGTTGAACTCAAAAACCAACTCGCCTAGCCCCAAAACTAGTTTCAGGTCTGCATAGTGATTGAAGGGACTTATAGTCCTCATCATTCTCATCCCTCATTTCAAACACCCCTTTAGAGTGAGGTAAGTTAGGGCAACCTTCTACTCTTGGCTCTCTATGACCTAGGGCCTTGAACATGGTTGGTCACCCTCTCTTACATTTTTGGTGAACCTGACATGAACCATTTTGGTTCCATTTTGCGATACTAAAAGCTCCTTTCCTTGTATTCTAGGAGTATTGTAGGTGTGAGTGTTGCAAGGCTTTCACCTTACAACCCAACCTGCGACCCCTAGTAGGTGTAGTTGGAAGGTTCTGAAAGTTTTGCATAACCAAACCTTAATTGGGTCACTATCCTACCTTGCAACCTTTGGAGGGTCTCGAGAGAGTGTCGTTCATTGTATGTGATGGCCTCTTTCTTGCATCAACCTATCCCCTCTGTGCAACCTATGAGTAGTGGTACTGGTATAACCTTCACTTCGTAGGATCTACTGATGGGTTTTAATAGGGAACCATCTCCTCTCTACATCCCTACACAAATCAATGGAAACATCATAGCAGGTTTTCTTGTTGATCCAATGTCTCAAGTAAACATCATAACTAAGGAGACCATCCTAATAAATTTTTTGAACAAAGATGGGTATGATATACTTGTGAGCACCATCCGCTCGCATGAAAAACTTTCCATACTCTCTTTAGGTAGTATCATCTTGTCAATTTTGGTTGGACCTAAATCTGTGAAGCTCTTGTTCGACATAATCCTTGGATCAAAATTCTTTAGTGTGAAGCTAGGTATCCCTTGGTTAGTAGCTATGAATTTTGTACCCTTGATTATGCATAAATGACTAAAATTTATCCATGAGGGGAAAAGGGACATCCGACATTGAATCTTCCTCTAGCACAACAACCAGCTACCTCCTCTTCCTGAAATGGGAAGGAGAAGCTTTCCTCCTCTTAGGCTAACTCATCTACTCCCCTTTCTTGGGAGGAGTATTGGATGAGCAAGCCTCGATTTTACCCATTAGTTCTGATGATACCTCCTGGGCATAGACCTAAGATCAAGATATCAGACCCCCCTACTAAGCTACTTGGACCTTGGTACTATTTGTTTGAAAGAGGAAAAGGCCCCCATGGGGAATCCTTTATGTCTCGGCCTTCATAGCCTCCTACCACTTATGCCCCAAAAGTAGTAAATGAGAAGAGGCCTACTGCTGAGGCACTTGAGTTGACTCCCCCCATTGCTCCCCAACCTATTCCTCCTACTCCCATTTAGGACTCTGTTCCTCTACCATAAATTACTGTAGTGAACACTCCCATGGTTGAGCAGGAGCCTTCCATTCCTTCACAGCCTCTGCCTCTGGTTCAAAGAGTCACAAAAACTACCTTGGGTGTGAGCGTAAGCATTGGTGGAAGGCTCTCATGGCTAAGCAAGCCACCTTGTAGAGGAAGTAAGAGGAGATGACCACCCCTAGATAAGGGCCTCTTGCTGTGTCCTCCTCTCTCCTCCCCTTTTCTTCTATTCAATCTAGCTCTGCATCACTTTTGAATTTCACTGTGAGTATGAATGTGCTTGACCCCAAAAAGGTGCAGGTGTTTATTTCTCCTTCAGTGGAGCCACCTCTGTTGATGTCCCTTCCAGATGTCTTGCCTTTCCCAAAACCCATAGATATGATGAACACTTTGGTGGTATCTACTATGGTTTTCTCTTCCTCCTCTTCCTTCACACCTCTCACCTCGTTTGTGGGGAGTTCACATCCCCTAATGGAGTAGAAGGTGGAGAGTGGTCCTTCCCACAAAAAAGGATGTAAGAGGAGTCCACCTTCCCTAAAAGGTGGTCCCATGTTGACTTGTTCTATCCTAGTGATAGAACCAGTCCTAACTTCCCCTGAGTTCATCACCACTCCTGAATCATTTGGTGAGCCTAGCAGTGAATCTCGAGCGCAACCTTTCCTGTCAATTGAGGTAAAACATGAAACTCCTGTAAATTGTATGTTTAACTCTTTGGATGAAGTTCTGGCCTTGTCAGTGATCTTCACAAAATTGCTGACCTTAGCTACACAAGAGGTCGGTGGAGAGGACCTTGCAGGGCCCTCTTCCTTAGCCCTTGTTGTGGGAGGGTTGGATGCTCCTCCTCTTAACATTCCACCATTGTAGGCTTGTCCTCCTTCCCCCTGTAATGATCTAGAGTGGGAAGCAAATGACCTCTTGGTCAATCAGTGTTAAGGGGAGGCCTGTTCTTTATCTTTAGAATAGAGGTGTGTGTGTTGTGATGTGTTCCCCCATGATCATGCTATGTGTTCCTGGATGACCCTTGTCACCCTTGTAGGTGCTTTGATACTGGCATGGTTTTTGTGTCATAGACATTCTTCTATTTGCATCATCATTCTTCCATCTTTGTGATTTGATTTTCGGCAAACTGGGGATGGTGCAAAGCATTGGGGGCATTTAGAATTCCCTTCCATGTTGACCCAATTTTTTTATTTTAAATTTTTTCTTCTCATGCATTCTTCACATGGTCTAATATAGTAGGGGGTTTATGATAGTTCATTTTATATGCTATTATTATACTTATATATATTTATGAGCAGTTCTGACACCAAAATATCAAGCTACCCCTATGCCTTTTTTTTGTAATGCTTTCCTTTAGGTTTTCCTTTATCTCTCTCTCTCTCTCTCTTCTTTGCTTGAGTTTTCCCCCTCATGTGTGACAATGCCACTTCTATAACATTTTGATTTTCAGAAAATGCATTCATTTCCAATGAATATTTTCTCGAGAATCTTCACAAATTTCTTTTCAAGAATCACATTCTCGACGTGAAACACTAATGAAATGTGTTTCCTTCATCATGGGTTTGCAAAGAAATAGCTTGAGAACTTCCTTTCAAGGTGGGAGCAACCTTTACCTTCCCCTCACAAGGGGGAATTTTCTTCCTTTTGAATTCCTTGATAAAGTGAACATCTTTCAAAATGATGAGTTGATGATGAATTGATTCAAGAAAGAAAAATCTCTTCCACACTTTCAAACAACACATCCCTTTAGTGGACCCCTTTCTTCACGTTGAGTTCCTAAGGGACCCCTTTGAAAGCTTTCCAACTTGTTGACAGTCTACGTAATTGTCTGCTTACTTGATATGTGGTTGCTTTCTAACATGTTTTTATCTATGGGTAGACATTTCACTTTGCAGGTGCACCTGTGAAGCCACTTTCTAACTCTACAGAGTCCCCACTTTCTTTGGGTTTCCTTCATGTGAGATATCTTTTGGGATACCTCCCTACTAGTCTACAAGTCTGTAGGGTGCTTCTTCTGAGCTTCTTCCATGCGAGAGATCTCGGGGGTCACTCCCCTACAGGTCTGCGGGTTTGTAGGGTGCTTTCTTGGGGTATCCTTCATGTGAGATCTTGAAGGACACCTTCCTTATAGGTCTGTAGGCCTGTAGGATGATTTTCTAGGTTTCCTCCATGTGAGAAATCTTGGGGGATGCCTCCTTATAGGTCTACAGGTCTGTAAGGTGCTTTTCTAGGTTTCCTTCATGTGAGAGATGTTGAAGGATACCTTCCTTATGGATCTGTGGACCTATGAGGTGCTCACTTCTTGGGGATTCCTTCATGTGAGATCTTGGGGGTTACCTCCTTACAGGTCCATGGGCCTATAAGACACTTTCATTCTTTAGCTTCATAGTTATGTGGGGCTATGAAGTCCTTTAGTTTTTCTAGACTCTCGAGTTCGCAAGATTGTGGTCTGCTTCCTTGATGGTTTAGGTATACATTTCTAACCTTACTGCCATTCCAATATACTTTACCAAATAATTCATCAATATTGGTGCTTGATAAAGTGGGGGAAAAATGTATAGGCATGAATTTGCACCCCTTATGCAAATTTCCCTTTTACACTTCCTCACCTTAGAAAATCAAATCCAAAAAATTCCATATCAGCCAGCTGCCTTTGTTCCACTTGGAATCTATTTTTTGCATTAGTAGAAGAATAACTGTTGAGGATGTGCACACAACATGCAGACGTCTGTGTGGTGTGCTTATGTCCTGGAAAAATTCCTATGTATGAAGCTAGCAGAGGCATTATACTTCCTATTGGGAATCAATTGTAATGTTCATCTTCAACCAACCGACCTGAATATGGTAGATTCTCTCTCTTCAAATTATTCCATTCTTCATCCAATCTATCTTCTTTTGGCACACCCTAAGCATTCTATCATTCATTTATTGCAATCTCAGCCTTCATTCTCACTCTAAAGCAGCACTTTGGCACTCCATAGCAGTAGCAACAACACTCCATCAGCTTCATAGAGCAAGTGCGGAACAAAACATTATAGTAGGGGCTTGATTCCTCGTTTCTCCTCCATTATCTAGTGAGCTCTTCATAGATGTGGTAAGCATTTTCAATCCTCTCCTCTACAATTTGGTTAAATAGAACATTACTATTTTTTAGTGTTTATTGTGTTCTCTACTTTCTTTCCTCCTTTATCATACTTTTCTCTATCGTTTCTATCTTGGCTGTTTGTGGAGGTGGAAACACCAAAATGGGGGTCTAACTGAGATAGACCCCTATACAACCCCCCAAAATTTTCCCTCTTTCTTGTGTGTAGGTGGACGTGCTTTTTGGAGTTAGCTAGCGAATGAGCATCTTTTTGAGATTATCTTTATCACCGTAGCTTTAATATATCTACTTTATCACATTCGTTTGCATATGTCTTATTTCATAATTTTGTTTTGTTCCCTTAGAAACCACTAGCTAGGTCCTCAACTTGTTTTCTAGTGGTTCTTGCTATATTTTTGGTCCTCTGGTCAAATGGATGCTAGCATGCCATGTTGTCATCTCGGAACTACACTTCCATCCTTGGGAAGAGCTACCTGAGGTACAGTGTTGAACCCAAAAACCAACTCGCCTATCCCCAAAACTAGTTTTGGGTCTACAGAGTGATTGAAGGGCCATATAGTCCTCATCATTCTCATCCCTCATTTCAAACACCCCTTTAGAGTGAGTTAAGTTAGGGAATCCTTCCGCTCTTGGCTCTACGTGACTTGGGGCCGTGAACGTGGTTGGTCCCCCTCTCTTACGAGAACTAATTATGGTATTTGGAAAGTATTGATGGAAGAATATTTGGAGTATTGCAAATATGATGTGGAGAAAGCTTACAAGAATCCTTACACTCCTCCTACTAATGGTTCGAGTACACCTGAAGAAATCAAAGCACATGAAGTGAATAATAGGGAGAAGTTCATCTTGAAGAATAGTCTAGTACATTGTAAGTTGATTAAGGTTCAAAATTTAAAGACAACTAAGGAAGTTTGGGATGCTTTGGAAAGAGCGCATGATGGTGATGAAAGAGTTAAAGAGGAAAAATTGCAGAATTTGGAAACACAGTTTGATCTTATACATATGTCTGAAGATGAAAATGTTAAAGCTTATATACAGAGACTAGATGAAGTAGTGGATGGAATGAAATCAGTTGGTGCAACTATAGATGAAACTAGGATTGTAAAGAAGATTCTCAAAACTCTTGCTGATGCTTTCAGTGAGAAGGTGAGTTCTCTTGAGTAGACTATAGATTATAAGACTTGTACTAAGGATCTGCTATTAGGATTTTTAACATCTTATCAGATGAGGAAGCCGAGTCTAGGAAATGGAAACAAATTAGAAACTGCTTTTAAATCTACAAAAGTTGAAGATTCAGATGAAAACTTTGATGAAATAGAAGTGAACTTTGTATGAAGAATGAGAAAATCTTCTAGGAAGTATGAAGGTAAGTTTCCATTTAAATTCTTTAGTTGTGGAGAAATAGGTCATTATGCTATAAAGTGTCTGGAAAGAGCTAAAAGGAATAAAGAAAGATATGAGAAAGAAAAGAAAGGAAAGAAGATTAATAGAACTTACTATGCGAATGAGAATGCTATTATTTTAGATGAAGATTCAGAATATGAAGATCTGGATGACTATGAATGCTTGTTCTTGGTAATTAAGGATAAACCTACTTCTACTAATTTAGAAAAATAGGTAAAGGAAATCCCTCCAGAGAAGGAGAAGGAGAAAGATGAAGGTATGGTTATCTCTGCCCTACATGCTAAACAAGAAAATAATTTTTGGGTTGTTGATAGTGGTTGCTCACATCACATGACTGGTGATAATAGTAATTTTTTAAAGCTTGATAAATATAATGGAGGCTTGGTTATGTTTGGAGATGATATTGGTGCTAAAATTTGTGGGATAGGTTCAGTAAGTCTTGATGGAAAGCATCATATTGATGATGTTTACTATGTTAAGGGTTTAAGGCATAATTTTTTGAGTGTTGGTCAGATGTGCAGAAAAGGATATGATCTTGTGTTTAAGGATGAGAAATGTGAGATCCAAAAAGGATCTAGAACATTGATAGCTACATGAAAGAAATATGAAGGGAATATTTATCAACTTAAGGGTGATGATGGACTATGTTTTATGACTTAGATAAATGACAATTGGTTATGGAATAGGAGAATGTGTCACATGAATTTTTATAACTTGGAAATGATTAGTGTTGTTTAGGCCATGAGATATTTACCAAAAATTACAAAGCCTATTAATGCTATTTGTAGGAATTTTTAGTTTGGGAAGCAAGCAAGAAATCATTATAGATCAAGATAACAACTACTAGTGGAGTACTGGATTTAGTTCATACATATCTCTGTGGTCCTATGAGAGTGTGAAGTCTAGTTGGTGAAAGGTACTTTATTCTTTTAATTGATGATTATTCTAGATATACATGGGTCACATTTCTTAGAGAGAAATTATATGCACTAGATAGATTCAAGGTGTAGACACTAAAAAATGTCCTAAGTCCGCGAGCATCATTTTTCTTGGTCGTTGTCCTTCAATTATTCAAATAGGTTTGACCGCATTCCTCTATTAATTAAATATTTTTTAATTATTTAATTAATTCACTTTCTAATCTTTATTCTATCCTGATCAATTAAATAAACTAATTGTGTCACTAATTTCTCCCTCTTCTTCAATAGTTAAATAATTACCATTAATTATTTATCTATTCATGGTCCTTTAATTCTTCTATAGTTAAATAATTATTAAAATTATTTAACTATCCCATGCCACCTCCCATGTTAAATAATTAATCTAAATTAATTATTTAAGGTCTAATTTTCATCTCTCCATTTAATTAAATTGATAAATTTAATTAAAATTTCTCTAAATAAATAATTTGGATAAATTATTTATTTGCCACTTGTCATTTTCTCCATTTTGAATAAATAATTCAAAATAAATTATTTATGCACCTCCACCTAGTCAAAGATACCTGTCATGATTTCATGTCATAGTGCATGTTCTTGTCATAGCTGCATGTCCCCACATATAGCCTCATGTCCCTGCATGCATGTCTCATGATTCCTCCAAGAATAGCATATTCTTGGTGCATCAATTCTAGACCATTGATCTTGGAATCCTTCTAGAGGATTAATCTGTCGTCCATCGAAGGTTGTCTATAAAAGCAACCTTCCTTCTCCATTTTTAGCTGAACAAGTAATTGTCTCCAACTTTCTTGCTACCATTTGCAGGTTTTGCACAAGTGTTTCAACAAATCTGAGGGCAAAGTTGCATAACAAGGAGAGCAAAAGAAGCAATTCAAGTTCAACGGGGAGTGTTTTATTTCATTGTTTTCATTTTCCTCCTTTCATATGATTGTATTCTCTTATTTGGATGAGGTTTTATAGCTTAGAAGTGTTGGTTGTCACTTTGTCTATTCTATTTGATTTCTAACCCCATCTCACACAAGGCATTCAAGGATATGGTTGAAAATGAAGTGAATTTTAAGATAAAATACTTAAGATCTGATAGAGGTGGAGAATTCACCTCCCATTAGTTCAATATGTTTTGTGAAGTGCATGGAATAAAGAAACAATTATTTTCTTCGAGAACTCCTCAATAGAATGAAGTTGTTGAAAGGAAAAATAAAACAATTCAAGAGGTTGCTAGATCAATGATCATTGAAGCTAGATTACTGGAATTTTATTGGAAAGAAGCTATTCATACTATTGTTTATGTGTTCAATCAAGTTCAAGCAAGGGAAAACAATACAAAGAATTGCTATGAGCTATGACATGGAGGGATTCCTATAGTTAAATATTTAAAGGTATTTGGAAGAAAATTCTATATTAGAAGAGATGAGGAAACTTTGGGTAAGTTTGATGCAAGAAGTGATGAAGGAATATTTCTTGGATACTCTAATAAAATCAAGGCATACATATATTTCAATAAAAGATCGAGAAAGATTGTAGAGAGCTCAAATGTGAAAGTTGATGAGACAGTGAAGAATTCTATTGATATTGATGGATATGTGTCTAATGAACATGACTATGCAAGAATAGAAGAAATTATGGAAGAATAGGATAAAGATGAGTAGGAAAAGAAGGATGAATAGAATGAAAGAGAGGAAGATGCTCTGGTTATCCCCTAGAACACAAAAATATGTACAGAGGAATCATTCAAAAAATCCGATTATTGGAGACAAGACAAAAGGAATGTTAACTAGAAGCAAAGCTACTTCTGAAGTAAATTTGTGTTTACTTTCTGAGATTGAGCCAAAGATAGTAAGTGAAGCTTGTAAAGATACACATTGAAAGGAAGCAATGAAATAATAACTTTTGTATATTGAGAAGAATCAGACTTGGGAATTGGTCCCAAGACTGATAGATAAAAATATCATTGGATCAAAATGGGTATTCAGAAATAAGTTAAATGAGAATGGAGAAGTTATTAGAAACAAAGTGACACTTGTGTGTGAAGGATACTCACAAGTAGAAGGCATATATTTTTAGGATAATTTTTCTCTGGTAGCAGGAATGAAAGCTATAAGGATGTTCTTGGCATTTGTTGCTTATAAAGATTTCAAAATCTATCAAATAGATGTCAAGTCAACATTTTTGAATGGTGAGCTGGAAGAAGAAGTTTACATGGAACAACAAGAAGGATTTCAGTTGATAGATCAATCAGATATGGTGTGCAAATTGAAGAAATATTTATATGGATTGAAGCAAGCTCCTAGAGCTTGGTATGCAATGTTAGATAGGTATTTGATTAAGTAAGGATTTGAAAAAGGTATGACAGATAGTAATTTGTACTTTAAGATTGAAAATGAAAAAATATTGATTGTAGTTGTATATGTTGATGACATTATCTTTGGAGGAAATGAAAACTTGTGTAAGATGTTTGCGGAAGAAATGAAAAAATAATTTAAAATGTATATGTTTGGGGAGATGATTTTATTTCTTGGGCTACAGATTAATCAAACAGAGAAAGGAATTTTTATTTCACAGTCTAAGTATGTGAAATAGATGTTGAAGAAATTTGGGATGTGTTGGCTATTTAGCCAAACCTTATCCTCAATAATTTTCAAGGTCAGTGGCCAATGAATGGGAGATTAAATAAAAACATCTTCTCCCTTGCACTTAAGGCTCTATTAAACCTAGGAGGGTGATCCCAACAGTTTGTTTTCAGATACTTGTGTACCAAAGTATCAAACACAAAGTAAACAGATAATTCTCCTTCAAATGCTTAACATACACAATACTCTGAAGGTTTGGCTAAACTTCATGACAATGTCTAAATTAAACATGAGAGATATTATGCATTAAATTCCACACACACCCACAACAAGATTGATAAGGAAATTTTATTTAAAAAATGTAGTTGCTCACAAAAAAATCTCAGGAAATTGTAACATCAAAAGACCAGTGTCATATTCTAGGGTGGAGCCACTTAAACCATGAAATTTAAAACTCATTGTAGCTTTCATTATGTCATAGTTATGCCTATCATATGATGCATTGCACCATTGATACTAGAAAGCAAACTAGCCATACTTTATTAATCCAAGCATACTGTTACACAAACCTCTATCTATGTTCATACAATTTAATTCATTCTTTGAATGAAAGTAACAACACATAACAAACATTCATGGAAAAACCAAAAGAAAAATAACAAAAACTCTTAATTTATTTTATTCATAATCTGTGCAATGTGTACAATGGAGACAACTAACTCAAAATATAGATCATTTACATGCAAATATAAAATTGATGTGAATAAGTTCCTCATTACATGACTTAGACAACTTTAGAAACCTAAAACCAAAAAACTATACATTCTAGACCATGTTACAAAATATGCTTTCCCATGAGACAAAAAATAATAAGAAACCTCTTTTCTAAAAACCAAAAAATCTATACTTAAGGAAAGTGCAAAACCCTAAATGGAGATCCACTATAGACACCTAGAAACATTCATCTCCATAGATCAATAACTACCTCCACTGCTTGAAGAATCCTAATCTGCCCTTTGATTCCCGCTTCATGCTTGAATTTCCCTATAATAAAAAATATTCTCCTCTGGGAAAACTCATCATTCTTCACATTTTCCATTACCTGCAGTTGAAAAATAACCATTTGTGAAAGCCTTCCTTCTTCATTCTGCTGTAAAAACCACCCTTTCACCTGTTCATTTACCTTCTTCTCACCCAATAATACAAAGCCTTTTATTATTGTTGTGAAAACCCTTCACATTTTATTGGGCAAATAAAAAACTCACTGACCCAGGCACCTTTATTTAAATTTTCAGCAGTTTAAAAATTAAAAATTAAAATGGTTGTAGAAATCCATTCACCCATGAGTTCATAATGTAAAATGCCCAACAATAAAAGCTATTGATTTATCCTGAAAGATTAAACTTTATTTCACTCAGGCATTTTCCATTTGATTATTTTCCACCATCAAAGCTTTACCCAATGATGCCAACAAAATTTACACATGGGCCGACCCCACCACTGTTTACTCCCATACTTATTGAACATCATCACACATCTCCAGTTTGATGTGAAAAATAAAAAAATTATTAGCGATGAGCATATTTTATTCTACTAGGCAATAAAATAATTTACTTGGTCCTTTATTTCTTAATTCTCTAGTAAAGAAACTTTTGATTCTAATTTGAAAAGGCTTTAATTTATTTCACTTAGGAAATAAAATTTCACTTGATTATTACTCACAATTTAAACATTACCAAATGATAATGTTTAAATATAAGTTACAGGGGCCCACCATCATCATTTACCTGATAGCTACCATTCTCAATCATAGATGTATTTGGAGAAGCTAATATTTTTTAGTGATGTACAATAGAAACTAACCAATTTCGTCCATCATAAATGCAGTATAGAAAATCAAACATTGATTAGTAATGCCCGATAAAATCAAAACAACCCAGTCTCATCGCGAATCGCTGATATATTTAGGAATGGAGTTTTCCATTTGTGATGGAAACAAAGAACCTCTCCCATTGCTGATAGAAGGAGAAAATGGAGACACAAAATAGAGATTAGCGATAGGGAAGAAAAAGATATCACACATCATGAATGTGATGAGGAAACATAGACACCTTTCAGTGATGGGAGATGGAGAATTCCATGACTGCATTTTCCATTTTTCTGCTCAACATGTAGTTTGAAAACTCCAACAACATCGTTTCTTAATAATTCCCATCCACAATCTCGCCATTGTTCTTCATCATGATGCATTCAAGTATCTAGGTCGTTGCTCTGATTCACAATATGTTCAATTTGAAAAAAATTAGGGTTATCAACATGAAAGAAGGATTTCATCAGACAATTTGATACATTTCCATGACACTCTCAAACTTCCCCCATGCATAATAAACTTGTGCTAGATTTATCTACACCCCATGAATTAAGAAAAAATGTATTTCATAGCAACTTCATGAATCTGTGTTGAAAATTTTCCCTTGCAACATCAATCAACCTCTCTTATTTCAATATGATGTGGCTTGCATCAATCTTCACTTGTCTTAGCACTGGTAGTGATTTCCTTCTGTTCGCTTCTTTCATATTCTTCTATTTTAAATCCCTTGGAACGGTGGCAACAACCTTCTATTGGCTCTGGTTTCCCCTGTAACAACATCTAGGGATCAAGCCTTCTCAAAATGCATTATCTCATTCACTAGATCCATCCTACCATGATGGCATGCTGCAAACTAATGTCAACATTTTCAATTTGAATGGTATTTGTAGATGCATAAAATTGGTAATATTTGATTAATCTTGGCATTTAATTAAATATTTATTATTTAATTAATTTCTCTAGAGTCTTCTACATATGATTAAATTTAATTAATTTAATTATATTGTTCATTCAATTTATTCTTCTATCATGATTAAATAAATCAATTTTTATTTAATTATTTTGCATTCATATGTCCACTTGATTAATTAAATAAATACACTTTATTTATTTTAATTAATTATCACTTTTTGAATTTAATTAAGTCTTTTTGGTTTAATTAAATTTAAATATTTCTTTTCAAATTCTTCTTCTAGTTAATTAAATATCTTATTTAATTAATTTCATTTACATACCATTTCTTAAAAGTTTAATCAAATATCTTTATTTAATTGAATATTTTCCATATCTTTTCAAAATCATAATTAAATATTTTATTTAATTATGAAATCTTCCATTATTCTTCAAATATGGGGTAAATATTCTATTTTAAGAAAAATCTCCATGTCACCCTTAAATGAATAATTGAATTTAATAATTCATTATTTATCTTCTTCAAAATCTTTCCATAATCTCACAAAAAGATGATTTTTGCAATTCATCTTTATTATCTTATCTTACCTCTTTTACATAAAAGAAAACAAAAATCTTGCTTTTGGTTTTCTTCTGTTTTTCTTCAGTCTCATCCATCTTCAACTATTCGATCTACCAGGAATTTTCACAATCGTTGATCATATCAGCTAATCAAAAGCTTTCAAAAACTCTATAAATAACACTATAAATCCAAGCAATGGTTACAACACATAACATATGAATTAGAGATTAATTGCATTCTAGCATCATAGCATTCTAGCATCATCATAATCTTTCATTTTAGCAATCATGTTTAGCATTAGAGTAATCATGTCTTAGCATTTACTTGCATTTCATATTCAATCTCATTCTTTGGGAAAACTGTTCGCTGAGCCTAGCATACAATCTGAGAGCCAGTTGGAATCAATGAAAATATTGGAGATAGAGAACGATAGGACGACATCGACAACAAGATATTGAGTTTGCAATCTCTATCGTTTTCATATTCTATTTTTGATACAATGTCTTATTGGTGTGTTTGATTCATATTTTTTTACATATTTAGCATGCATAAAATTGACCACACATTATTGGTGCCCACTGTGGGGCCTTGCCCCATTTTTAACATCTACTTGCAAGTTTTTTGACAGGATCTCGTGTTCTGGAATTCGGATTTTTGACAAAATTTTGTGTTTTAGTGCATCTATGGATTTATGAAGCGCATACACAACTTCCTAAAGCACATCTGTGGCTTCTTTCAGTGCTTCAAAAGGTACTTCGATGCATCTAGGGACTGTTGTAGTGCATCCAAGAATTTTTTTGGTGCATCTACATAACAGAATGGCGCATATGCTCGACTTAGTTTGTTAAAATTTTCTAAAAAACTAAATAAATTAGGTTCATTTTATTTTAGTGCATCTAGGATTTTTTGTAACGCATTTGGGATTTTCTGTAGCGCATTTAGGATCTGTTTTAGTGCATTTACTTGTTTTTGTGGCGCATATAGGTGATCTTTTAGTGCATACAAGTTGCAATTAAATAGGTTTTTGAGTCTGACGCCTTCTGCAGACAAAACCTTTTTCTGGCTTAAAAGGAACCAATCTAGGATAGTCACAGCTAGTTTTAAAAGGGAGCAACCCTAGGATAGACATGGATTTAAAATGAAGCAATCTAGGATAGTCACCACACACTTATTTTGTGGTTAAAATGAATCCCATGATTTTTGTGAAGCAACATCTTCACATAGTTTAGATCATTGTGATTTGGGTTTTAAAAAAGAATAGTGTCTATTGTGCTTGTGGCAATAGGTCTATGCTCTCCCTTTAACTGGGTGACCAGAATACCATACTTTCCTTTTACATTCATGCAATTTTACTGCTTTATTACATCTAGTAGAGGGCCTGCTCTTGTGGGAAAAATTACTCACCCAAGAGGAACGACTCAAGTGGGTTCAAGCCAAAGCCAGGCTATTCCGCCCCACTATAAAATTTAAAGAAAATTAGGAGAAATCCTCTTTTTCCAGAAGTGTGCAAGATAACCATCCCTAAAACCTTTGTTCTAAAGGTTGGGAGGTCTCCTGAGGGATTTTATTATTATCGCACCAAACGGAAAACCTTACTATGAACCTAGTGTAGTATCCAACCGAAGTCAGTTTTTGAACATCATAATAATCACAGTGCAAGGGAGGGAAGAATCTACCCCTAAGATACTCACCATATAACTACCAAGGACCGTTTTCTCAATGGATTCGGTGTCCACTTCTTGTCACTCTGAGTACATGCCTAGAAAAGAAAAAAACATGGACACCGCTTCGGGGGTAACATGACTGTGGGAGTCGATGCAGTTCTAAGATGTGGGCTATTGATTATTATGATGACCTACCTGAGTACTAAGAGTGAGTCTGTTTGAACTGTCTGTCATGTGTAAAACCTGTGAAAACAATCTTTGAATTTTTTTTTTTATCATACACTTGATGTTTAGTATAGGACTTAAAAACAATTGTTTTTAAGGTGTTTGTTGTGTTTTCAATCACACTAATTCAGATAAAAGATCATCCAAAATGAACATGTCAAATTTTAGCTGAAAAATGTTTAGAAAATTATTTGGAAAAAACTATTTTAGCGCATCTAGGGAGTATATTAGCGCATATAAGGTCTATTCTAGCGCATTCACTGGTTAGTTCAACACATTTGAAGTATGTTTTAGTGCATAGGCTGAGTATTCTGCAAATAGTTTTCAGGTCACTGTCAAAACATTTTTTGAAGCGCATATAGGATGTAGAGAAGTGCATCTAGGACATATTGAAGTGCATTTTACCATTTCTATGGCTCATATCCCTATTTCTGAAGCACATATAGGCAATAGAAAAGCGCATTTATCATTTTTCCCGAATCATTTTTTTTGACATATCTAAGTTTATAACATTATCGATCTAGTAACATATCAACATTTTCTCTCATGCTTAGGGAGTGGAAATCTACCAAAATTTTCAAGAAGTCAATTACCAATAGGATTAGGAAACCCAAGAAACCTCTAGGTTACAAGAAAACCTTACAACGAAGAAATTTTTTATACAAGAGTTGAAATGTTTTGCTCCATTATCACAAATTTCTCCATAGATTCCAATATTTTTTCAGAGGATTTACTGATGAATATGTTGTGGACCCTCTAGATTCATGAGCCTATTTTCAAAGAAGAGCCCTCTCTCAATGACATAATCACAATCAACCTCTTGATTTCAACTACATACCACAACCTTCTATCGAATATTTGACACATCCTAGTCAAATACTTCAGTAAGTTGAAATAGGCTATTTGATATATTGACCATTCTTCAAAAACAAGGATCAAATCCTACAAGTGCATCTTTCATCACAAATTCCTAAATTATCGGTCCAACTTCTCCCAACAGGATTCTGATATCCTTTATCATTGGAAGCCACAACCACGAATTAGGAAACATAGTTTTTATCATATCATAAGATTTTCATCTTATCAGATTAAAACATCATCTTTGGTTGCACTCATCAAATTATGATCTAAGTCTAAGAGAACATCTTGAAATCATATGCTTGTTTTTACAAGATCACAATACAATAAATTGAAGGAAGATATTCAACAAGGAGATCATATCTCAACTCAAGAGGAAGGTGAAAATAGTGATCCCCTTTATAGTGTGAGTTGAAATCCCCTTTTTGAAGACAACTTGACTGAAGGAGAAAAGAATCTGCTTACTTCCGACAAAGATCTGAGAAAAATCCTTGAGGATAGTGAGGATGAACAAGAAGAAGAGCGTCACCTTAAAGAAGTCGAACAAGATCCTAAATTTCTCAGAGTAGTAGAAATTTTTTTAGCACGTGACAAACAAAAATATTTCCTATTTTTGGCTGAAAAAGGAGCTAAATTGCCTCATGATTTTGATACTGAAAACATAAAGAGTAAACCTGATGATACACCCTTGTCTGATCTTAGTACTTTGACTCAACATGTTAAAACACTAGAAGGAAAAATTAAAGATCTACAAGGGGGAGCCACAACAAAGACATACACTCTTGATGATATCTGTCCATATCCTTTTGATCGACATCTCAACATGATCCCATTTCCTAAGCATTGTGAAATTCCAAAGTTTGATCATTATAACAGAAAATTGGATCCCATCGACCATATTAGAGACTTTCAAAACATGACTTTACAATTCGCTCATGAGGATACATACTTAATGCGGTTGTTCCCACGAAGTATCAGAGCCTAGTCTATGGAATGGCTATCAAAAATCACACCGCCTATCAAAACATTTGAGGAATTGATCAACGAGTTCATCTCACAATATTCCTATAACATACAACACCAAATAACCATGCTTGTTCTATGCAAGGCTAAGCAAAAACTTGGTGAACCATTCATCACATTTATTTAGAGATGGAGAAGATTGTTCACTAGATGTCCCTATCATGTTCTTGAAAAGGAAAATATCACTACATTTATAAATAACTTGGATCAAGAGAAGAGTTATCGTCTAAATCTTCATTGTCCTCCCTTTTTTTAGAAAATGATTGAAAACGAAATCACTATTGAAAGTGCATTGGTCCAAAGGGGGATAATCAAACTTGATAGATACAATCCTAGCTCCTAAAATCACCATAATGACAAATCTAAGTTTTGGACTCGCAAAAAGAATGTGGTAAATGATGGTGTTGTAGATGCACACCATGTCTCCCCTAATCTAGTTGTTCTTAGTATTCCTCGCAACAACAACCACAACAATTCCAACTCGCTTACAAATTAGGGAAATGATCCTCCTCCTCCTAGGAATAACCAAAATCCAATTTTCATTCCAAATCAAGGTAATACCAACAACCAAGGGTATTGTGGAAAGAACAATGCCTTAGGAAACACATCAAACATGAATCCACAAAGATCTTCATTTTTTTCCAACAAAAGAACTTTTACTTCATTGGGACAATCTCTAGAATCTTCCCTTAAAGACTTGATGGCAACGAATGTTATTACCCTACCGCCTCAACGAAACTTCAAACCTAGTGTGAAGCTGCCATCATGGAATGATGTGTACTATTGTGAATATCATAGATGTAAAGGCCATCGTACGAATAATTTCCAAGCCTTAAAGAATGCTATTCAAGATTTAATCGACAAAGACGTCACAATAGAATGGAACCAACAATCAAATGAAGACCACCAAGCATTTGAAAATCCTTTGCCCAACTATCAAAAGGGTGAGTCTTCTGAGAAACATGTGAATCATATTGATGAGCATATATTCAATCATATCTACATTGATGACGAGTGGGTTAATGTTATAAAACTCAGAGAGAAAGCAGAATATGGAGAGGTTAACGTAACAAGGGAACAAGCTAAAGTTTTCTTAAAAGGTGCTCCTTCAAAATCCATTGAGCCATTGCCTCAACATCGATATGATTTAATCAATCAACTTGGAAAAAACTCTGCTCAAATCTCTATTTTGGAACTTCTGAAGATTTCCCCAGCACATAAGGAAATTTTAGACAAAGCCCTCATTGAAACAACTGTATCCGATTATTTGAATGTGGATCAATTTCAAGCCATGGTGGGACATTTTTCCTCACCCACATGCCTTTCATTTTCTAAAAAATATGACATTTCCATTACACATCCCCATAATTCATCATTATACTTAAAAGTCATGATCCACAAGTTTCGTGTCAGACGAGTTCTAATAGATGGAGGTGCTAGTTTAAACATATGTACCATGAAATTAATATGGGCTTTAGGATTTTTTGAGGATTCCATTGATCCTAGAAGAAAGATTACTATTAAAGCCTATGATGATGAGGAAAGAACATCCAAGGGTTTAATCATGTTACCAATCATAGTGGGACTTGTTATCAAAAATACTTTCTGTCAAGTTATCCTTGGATCCATGAAATGCAAGTTGTACCATCCACATATCATCAATGTCTTAAGTTTCCCTATGATGGATAGGAGATCACGATACTAGCTAATAATTCTCATAGTCAAACTTGTGCCAAAATCAAAGCTAGTCAAGACACTTTGGTTCCCAACAATCAAGAAGTGCCTACTAGTACTTCTCCAAAAGTTGATACATAGATCAGTCAGCTAACCAAAAGCTTTGACAAGCAACTATGGTTCAAGGACAATGGAGTAGGAGAATATTCTCTCTGTCTAGCTAATATTCTTGCATCTCCTCAGTCACATGGACAACCTTCTATCACACAACATTAGATATCTATAGCATCAACATCAAAACCACCAACATAACCAATCGCAAAGTTCAACGGACAATTTGTCAAAGAGAAATACCCGATGGAAGATCCCAAGGATAGTGAAATGCTAAAATAGCTCTATAGAGATGAAGATGAAGATGAAATAGTTCTCAATATCAAGTTACCAACTGATAAATATGGTAAGGGATATTCAATCATGCAAAATATGGGCTATGAAGGTAATGGTCCTATCAAAAAAATAAAAGGAGTAGTTGAGCCTATTGACCCTCTAGGACTTGCTGCAAAAGATAAAATAGGACTAGGCTATGATACTAGCTCAAAAGAAAAAACATCCAAACAATTGAATGATACTGTACTCACATTGCAAGAAAGTTCTAATCCAAGGGAAGCATGCTTAACAACAATTCAAAATTTCATTGATAATAACTCTGACATAGACTCCAGAGAATACGAATGGGATACCATCCATAATGATGAATTCTAGAGGGATAAATAGGTTGATGTGATACACAAGTATACGCCTACTCTAATCAAAGGAGAAGGGTCAAGGACCCAACCACATGAATCTGAACCACAATGCAACTATGATTCTAGTGATACCGAGTCAGATTTAATCGAACAAGACTATCATGAGGACAATACCATCATTGATCTACTACATACCTTAGATCCTATAGACACCTCTGTTATGACCATAACCATAGCCAATTTCATGCAACCTAATGACCCGCTACCTCTAATACATCTTGATCTCATTGATTGGGATCTATCTAAACCTCTTGATATACCTATGTTTCCAATTGATGAATCTATCGTAAACTTCCTTTCTACAGATGATGTAAATGATTGTTCCACTGGAAATTTTTGGCATGAGATCCTTTTTCAAGAGAGTGTCTAGTTTCCTAGCAGCAAAAATAAAAATAAAAAAGAAAGATCTAATGGTGAAAACTAGAATCTGGCAGTATTAGATCAAACAAAAGATAAAACAAAGAGTGTATCAGATGGTGAAAACATTTTTAAGGCACCAGATGATGGGATGCTTGAAACTCTCCTAGAGCATTATCATGAGCGATCACCTATATTAATTGAGCCTACAAAAGTATTTAATCTTGAAACTACAGAGAAACTGAGGATTCTACAATTGGTTGCATCAATGACAGATAAAGAAGTACCTGAGTTCATGGAATTTCTTAGAGAAAATCAAGTCAACTTTTCCTGGTCTTATGCAGACATGCCAGGTCTTGATCCTGATCTTATAATGTATCACTTGTCCATTAAACTAGGAGTAAATCCTGTAAAACAAAAACTTAGAAAGATGCATCCTCATGTGGCACTACTAGTTAAAGAAGAACTCAAGAAACTCCTCGATGTGGGATTTATAAGATCAATTGACTATGTGGAATGGATCTCCAATATTGTTCCTGTATCCAAACCTGACAAAAGTGTTTGAGTGTGCACAAATTTTAGAGATCTTAATAAGGTGTGTCCTAAGGATGATTTTCCTCTTCCAAGCATTGATACTATAGTTGATCTAATGGCTGGCCATTCCATGTATTCACTAATGGATGGTTTTTCTGGTTATAACCAAATCAAGATTGCACTGGAAGACCATAGCTCTCAATGGAACATCATAGCTCTCAAAGTCTACGGAGACTCTCAGTTGATCATAAACCAAGTCAATAATGAATATAAAACTAAGGATGACAAGCTCACTCCATAAGAAATTGGTGGAGACTCTCAAAGAATCTTTCATTGAAATAACATTTGAGTAGATTCCTAGAACAAACAACAGAGCAGCAGACGCCATGGCAACAATTGGATCCTTGCTAAATATCCCCAACAATGTTCCAAAATATGAATTCTTGATTGAGAAGCTTCCTGTTCCCACATTTGAGGTACCAGAATCAAAATTCATGTGCAAAATCGTTGGTCTAGGTGATCCTTGGTATCATGACATCTACACATATCTTTGAATAGGAGTCATACCCATTGACCTACCATCAAACCTAAAATGAACCTTTATTAAAAAGGCATCTAGATTTGTCATCCTAGGTGATACCTTATACCGTAGAAGCATAGAAGGTACCTTGCTATGCTACTTAAATGCTGAGGAGGAATTAACCGCTCTAACCGAAGTTCATAATGGTATCTGTGGTTCACACTCAAGTGGAATGACCATAGCCAAGAAGCTGCTGAGGATGGGGTATTATTGGCCCACAATGGAAAGATAAGCACATGATCATGCTAAAAGGTGTTTACAATGTCAGCAGCATGGGGACCTCATCCATGCACCAGCTCAAGAGCTTCACCCCATTGTCACACCATGGCCCTTTTCATAGTGGGGAATCGATCTCATTGGGAAAATCACACCCACCTCATCCAATGGCCACAAATTCATCATAACTGCAATTGAGTACTTCACAAAGTGGGTGTAAGCCATACCCATGATGTATATAACTGGGAAGCAGATCTCAAAATTCATCCTGAACTATCTCATCTGTCGTTATGGTGCCCCACAAGCCATTATCTCAGATAATTGGACACCATTCAAGAATCAGGAGGTTTGTGACTTGCGTGAGAAATTCAAAATCCAAAATCACTTCTCCACCCCGTACTATCCCCAAGGCAATGGCCAAGCATAAGCTACAAATAAAACCATCCTCAAAATCCTCAAGAAAATAGTCAATGACGCAGGTTGTGACTGGCATTTGTAGCTTAATCCTTCCCTTTGGGCTTATCGAACTAGCATCCACACACCCACTGGCGCCACCCCATTCTCCTTGGTCTATGGATCAGAAGCCATACTCCCCATTGAGATCGAGCTCCCATCCCTTAGGATATCACTACAAAACCTTATCACGGATGAAGAGTATCGGGTATCAAGACTAAATGAGCTGGAGTTACTGGATGATAAATGAATAGATGCTTTAAATCACTTGCAAGTCTATCAGAATAGACTCAAACGGAGCTACAACAAAAAAAATCAGAAGTAGGACTTTCCAAGTCAAAGAACTGGTCTTAAAAGAAAATCAGAAGAATGTCCCAAACCCTAGGAGCAAAGGCAAGTTTGAACCTAATTGGCTAGGACCTTTCATCATCACAATAAGTTACAAATCAGGGGCATATCAACTATCAACATCTGAAGGGGAACCTCTGCAGGAGCCCACGAATAGCTCCCATCTCAAAAAGTTTTATGCCTAAATCTTCCAAGGTATAGAACCAAAAAATCCAAAAAAAAAAAGAAAAAGTCCTTAAAAAATGGTTACTGTGGCAAAAAATGGAAAATAGGTGTCTTAGTGACAACAAAAAAATCAAAAAACAAAAAAACAAAAACAAAAAATTCAAAAAAAGGATCAAAAAAATCATCCTCTAGTGAAAACCACTTCGGTGGCACTTTGGGCAAGTAGCTTAGTGAAAACCTGGCAAACAGGTGCCTTGTGTAAATAAGAACTTTCCATCCACTAGGAACTATACGGCTTGTCCATCCATTTTGCTTCCATCATCCATCGCATTCAGGTCTCCATCCATCACTCATCCACTCACATCCACACCATAGCTTGGTCTTGCTTTTGTATCATGATTCATCCTAGTACTACTTGGCTCATCCTCAAGGTCAGTTTGTCCTACCTTTATTGGAGTAGTCTATGGCATCATGTTGGGGGCATATTCTTATTGGATCGGATTCGTGTATGATCTTAAAGTCCTCAAAATTAGAAAACCCAAAAATATCAAAAAATCAGAAAATCCAAAAACATTCAAAACATATCAAAATCCAAAAATAGGTCAAAAGGTCATTCAAAGGTTAAAAATAAGGTCGTCTTGTCGAACTACGTCATCTCTGAGCTTGAACATAGGCAAGGTTGATCTTTGATCATCCCTTAAGACATTTAGGTCAGTCCTATAGGAGTCCATCATAATAAGCTGACATCTCATCATGTATATATCTATCTGTAAATAGGTCAAAGTCGTTAGTCAAACTACGTGGTCATTGCGTATATAACGTAGGCAAGGCTCATCTATTGATCAGCCCTCGAGACCCCTAGGATAGGTCTTTAGGTTAGTCTCTTGGTCAAAATCTCAAAAAATCCCGAAAACTTTGAAAAATCAAAAATCAAAACATTTGTAAAACCCTAAAAAATACCAAAAACAGCCTCAAAACATTGCAAAACATCAAAAACATCCAAATATTTGAAAAAACCCATCCATCTCATCTCGCTGGCACCCACAATAAACACCACTCATAATAAACTGATCATCATCATCAACCTTTGGTGAAATAGTTGGAAGCAAGTCTAGCAGTTTAAAAGTAAAACTCCAAATGTCAAGTCTTAAGTCTAAGTCAATACGTAAGCAAGTTGGTTATCTCTTCGTATTGGTAACTCATCATCTTAATTGGTCCCATATCAATCATCCCTTAGAACACTTTGGATAAAAAAAATGACGTGCCACCATCCACTAACATGTCCTAGGATGAATCCTTCCTACAATGGGCATTATCTTTTGGCAATAAGTTTCAGTTATCATCCTTAGAAAACACATCCTCTTTTCGTTAGTAGTATTGAAGAGCATCGGTTTGTTTTTTTACTTGGTCTTTATCTTTTGACTTATCTTATTTGCACTCATTCCAAGGACGTGTCGATGATATCCCAAAATAGAGGATTTAGAGAAATAGGAATGGGGCAATGATCATTATCTTTTGTCTGTTGTGCTTGTTGGACGTCCTTGTGATATAACCTTGACGAATACTTGCTTTGATAGGTATGTATGGAAGAGGTCTAGGGAAACTTGTTGACTATTGCATGGATAGGTTTACCTTTCCGTGTTTCAGTATGAGGTGTCTAAAATTTATGAAGTACATCCTAGCAAGGTTTCTGTATGTCAGGTGTGAACAAGAATACTCCTATCTGATTGTCAAGTCAAAGTCCATCACACTAGGTACAACGCCATCCTGGTTTTCTATACCTTGATGCATCGTACCACGTGTGTTATCAGACATAATAAAATTTGGCCCTTTGAAAATTCCAATTCCTTGGCAAGTAATCATCATCATCATCATTTGCATTTGCATCATCTTGTGTCTTGTTAAAATGACTTCTTCTTTTCTTACTAACCACACTAACAAGGTACTATGACAATTGATTATTATCGCCATCATCATCATTGATCCTACATCCACAAATCATACACATTGAATAAACATATCATATAGGAAACATACACATTTCATCATATAAACATATTATCATAAACATTCTTAATAGATAGGGGCATCCATGTCATCGCATTTCACCCATTACATTTCATCTCAAAGACATTATATCAATCATTGCATAAATATTCATTTGCATCTCATAACCATTTTCATATTACCATCTATCATATAAATCATCGCATAGCATCTACAGAAGCATTTCATAATCATTTTTCGCATTATCAATATAAACATTTAATTCATTAGGCATAAACACTTGCATAACGTCATGACATCATCTCACCATTTTACGTTCACATTACATTACACATCAGCATATCACTTTGCATTAACATATCATTGCATCACATACATCATCATTTATTACATTTAGGATAATAACATTTTTTATTCTAAGCATCTCATAAAACCATTGCATTTGCATTAGGATAAATAGACCATCACATGTTGCATATCATAGGTTAACATAATATAGATATGTTAGTCATAATCATTGCATAAACATCATTAGAAATAAATGCATCCATAGAAACATCATTGCAAAGCATATAGAAATAAGCCATCCATGCATAAAGGAGAACACAATACATCGCATCAAAATTGGCTCATATATATTATCAATCATGTCACTGTCATAGTACAAAAAATAAATCGGATCACTGTACATATATGTTAATCAGTACAAAACGCCCATCGAGCTATCAAAAATGAGCCTATAAGGCACAAACAAAATGTGTATCATCTAGATCAAGCTCAATCCCTGTGGATGCTACCCTCGCTTCTTTCACCATGACCCTCTAGTGGTCTCTGGCTGGCTCGCTCTGAGTACTCTAGGACCTAGTTTGCTCTAGGTACGGTGTCATGATAAGCCCGACGATAGTACTCTATCTCTCAGATAACATCCCTGTAGGATCGTACTGGCACTATACCCTGGGAGGAGGAGGCTGTCATACTCTTGATCTACTACCTGTGGCCTAGCTTAGTGGCTGCCTGTAGCTCTGCAGCCTGTCTCTGCTGCATAGCTTGATCCCTCTCTGCTATGAGCTGCTCTCTCTGAGCCCTCGCCTAGTCTCTCTCCACTGTCAATGCCTAAACTCGGGCCTGTAGCTATGCAATCAATGCATCCCAACTGTCTACCGGTCCTTGTGGCTGTACCTATGGCTACACCTGAACCTGATCCTCACCCTCAGTTCGTGGTGGTGGGATTGGCGACTCTTGTTGCTGATCCTGCATATAGACATCTCCATGACCTTGAGGGACTGGGGGCACACCCAGTGGATCCTATTGAATCTCGACCCTCAGTCCTCACTCTCGCCATCATCCTCTCCCTCTGCCTCTAACCCTACCCACCTCTGGATCCTCACTCAGAATGATCAATCGAAGAGGAGGTCTGAATCAGTCTCTGTAGGCCTATGTGGTCCTTGGATCTACCAAGCCCTGATCATAAGCCCACGGTCAGGCTACCAAGTGCCTGGAGCTATCAACTACCTCGGAGGTAGGAATATCATGACCCCATGACACTTGTGTCATGCTGCGAGTAAAGATGGCTACGTAGTCGTCATCAGGCCGATCCTGTGGCTCTCTGAACTGACGTTGTACATGCTAGGCAGATACCTCTCAATCATCATGTGCTCTCACCCCTGCATATATCAATCCTGGTGGTAATAAAAGAGTTGATTAGCATCGTCAGCCCATCCAGTCCGACCAAGGTATGGTCTCCAAGTGAAAACAAGCATCTCATCTCGGACCTGCCTCCAATAGGGGATCTCATGCTCACCAATGTGTGTGAAGGACACACCGCCTCTGTATCATGCCACGAGGGAATCCTTTGCCCCCATTGGAACTGGAACGATGCATGGACGCAGCACCAAAATGTGCTCCCACGTCCAGACATGAAGTAGTGTCACCCTAGTCCCCAGCGCTCTACCATCCACGTATACATACTCATGAAGGTCCCTGTAAAGCGAGGCCAGAAGGACATGCCCCCATGCAAAGTGAACTAGCCTGTCTCAGACCATCCGCTCCCAGCAATAACCCCAGCTGGGACTGAAGTATCGCCCTCGTTAGTCTAGGGCAACCAATCTTGAAATGATTGTTGCAATCGTCCAGCGGAAGGGAGGTGCGATGAACCTGTATCTTTCTAACTCAATCTATCCCTTGCAGTAAATGATGTCCCATGTGGCACGGGCTCTGATGCAGGACTTGCATCCCTCATCCATATCATAGATCACCCGATGGCCATGAATAGGCAATCGCAGAATGCGCCAAACGTTCTCCAAGATGACTGTGGCCTCGCCAGTAGGGAGATGAAACGACGATGTTTCACTATGCCACCTCTTGGCCAGTGCTGATAGCATCCCTAGGTGAGTGCGCACGGGCGGCACGTACGCAATATGCCATAGTCCTGTAGCTCCCAGTTGATCCTGGTCCCTATCGCTCAGGTCCCGTAACATGCTAGCCAAATCTCGCGACCGGTGCTCTTGAGAGTAGAGCTCCCTCGGCCCGTCCTGCATCAAGGAAAGTCACCGTGTTAAATTTTTTTGAAAAATTCCTGGTCAAATGCTCCAAGCTCATTTCTAGTGGTGCAGTTTGTGACGATGTCACAGTTTGATTTTACTCAAACTCTGACGCTCGAGCCCAAAAAGAGCCAAGTGGCAATGTCGTGGCCTACTTTATCCTCCAGTGTCACAGTTTGCATGAAAAGCGTGCGGTGGCGGCGCACTTTACCTAAACCGGCCCGCTAAGCCCGAGCCCAACGTCGGAGTTTCTAAACTCTGAATTGCACCACTGTGGCACTAAATAGCACCACTGTGATGCAAAATGGCTTGGCGCAGCATAGTTTAAATGCCGAGCAGCGCTATATAGTGCTGCTAGAGGTGAGTTCCCCTTTTAAAGCAGTAATTAATGCATTAAATGAAAAGACGAAGCTTCAGTAAGGGTCACATACTGGTGCCCCGATGCTAGGTGGTTGTTGGTATGTTCGAACTCAGTCCAAAATGTGTAGGGGAAGTTGTCATTGCACCATATCGCCATAGAGTCAGAGCTTGAATCTCAAGTTTGCTAGTGGAGGTGTGTGAAAATGACTTGAAAGTGACCCCTCGGGCCCCTTTTAAGCCTGAAAATTAGGGTTTTTTAACCCTAAATGGCTATCTTGCTAGGGTTTTGGACCCTCGAACCTATTTATTGTCTGTTTGAGGCTTGTTTTTCATCGTTTATTGCGATTAAACACATTTTTAGCCTCCCGGACCCCTTTTGGACTTGTCGGGTACTTTGTCACTTTTTTTCGCGAGATCACCCAAAAAATTAAAATTTTCGTCCGATCTCTCAAGGGGGCATTATAATAGCATGTTTTTTCTCACCATGCAGCAATGGGGCAAGTTTTTAAACATCAAAATTTTTTGGCTTTGATTGAGATCGGTTATTCTTTGAACCAACACAATGAGTGCATTGCTTCAAAGAGGGGAAAAATGTAGACATGTAAAATATACTGATTGGCATTGTGCACTTGATCCTAACTTACTAACATCGTTTCTTCTTGAATCATTCCTTGGTCTAACCATTTAATCAAATTCCCTTGTTTGATTAAATTCATCAATATTCGTCTCTTAATTAAATAAATCATTTTATCTAATTAAGTCAATCTTTGTTGTTAATTAAATCAATCCATTTGATCTAATTATCCCTATTTAATTAAATAATCAATTTATTTGATTAAATCTCTAAAGTCTATCCTTTAAATTAAATAAATTAAAACCTTATTTGATTTAATCTAACAACATCCCTTTTAATTAAATAAATCAAATCCTTATTTAATTAGCCTCTTATCATATTCCTCTCTTATTTGATTTAAATAAATCCATAAATCTAAGTCAAATAAGTCACATCATCAAATCTCTTGTTAAATTAATTAACCCTTGATTAATTTAACCTCATTTCATGTCACATCCTCTAGATAATGCAAGTTGCACATGAAAATAGATTTAATTCATTTATTAAATCCCTATTTTCCTCACAAGGCATCTTTTGGAATATTCTCTCAATTTGAATTCAAAAATTCCAAGTCAACATGTACATCCAACAAGGCATAAATTCATCTTACATGTCCTTTGCCTTGAGCCAAGTGGCATTTATTGCATTTTCCCTTCCCTCTTGCATGTCATTTCAACAAATTTGAATTTCAAATATTGCATTTATTGGCACAAACCCTAAATCTTGCACATCCATCATCCATTCATAGCTTGACAAGTGGCATCATATCATTGGATGAATGTTAGTCCCACATTGCTCAAATTTGGACATTCATCCATCTTTAAATTCTATAAATAAAGAGCTCATATCCTTATTTGATCATCCACAAACATTGCAAAGTTACCATGCTAAAATACTTAGCCATTTCCACCCATCATTGAATTCTTAGCTAGGATTTTTGCAGATTTGGCTTGGAGTTCTCATCTTTCATCAAAGTGGATCAATATCATCTTCAACATTTGAAGCTTGCATCTTAGGAATTGGGAAAGGGCCAATTTTCACATCAAATTGGCACCAATTCCCCCATGGAATCATGAGTTTGCACATCTAATTAGGATTGAATCTTTGGTTTATCAATTTCATTGTGTTCTTTGTTATTTTCATTCCTAGTTTGAGGTTGTAAATTGATTTCATGAGGAATCCCTGTTTAACTTGTTTACTCATATTGTTTTGTAGGTACTAGGAAAAGGGTTCGCACAGATAGGAAGGTTATAAAAATGGGTCATGATCTTAAGTGAGTTCGATATCCATTATATTGATCGTAAAGTAATCAAAGGACAAGTTATTGCTGACCAACTGGCTGAAGCACCCCTGCACGCAGAACATCCCATGCACATTGAATTTCTAGATGTTGATGTCTTCACGACAGAATGAAAGCAACCTTGGTCATTATATTTTGATGGCTCCTTTACTCAACATGGATCGGGGGCAGGCATACTCTTTGTCACCCATCAAGGAAATACCATTCCTCGGTCATATCGGCTAATGTTTCCATGCACTAATAACATAGTTGAATATGAAGCTTTAATCATTGGAATCAAAATAGAATTGGAATGGAGAATCACAGAATTACAAGTCTACGGTGACTCATAGTTAGTCATTAACCAAATCAATGATGATTATTAGACCAAAGATGACAAATTGTTGCCATATAAGAAAATGGTTGATGATTTCAAGAAATACTTTGTAGAAATCAAGTTCATACAAATACCAAGGCTTGATAACAAGGCAGCTGACACTATGGCCGCAATTGCTTCATTGTTACAACTCCCAAAAAACTCAAGCCCGCTACAAATTTCTGGTGGAACAATCATTTATGCCTGCCTATGACACACCTAAAATCCAAATCATTTGCCACTTAGTAGGATCCGATTCACCTTGGTATGGAAAGATTTATGCCTACCTAAAAGATGACATCTTACCACTTGACTTATCCCGTAACCAAAAGTGCAACTTTATCTGACAATCTTCTCACTATACCCTTATTGCTGACACTCTCTATCGCCGCGGTCTTGATGGTACTTTACTTTGATGTCTTGAATGTGATGAATTTGATAAGGCTTTACAAGAAGTTCATGGTGGCATTTGTGGTACTCATTCAAGTGGACTAACCTTATCCAAGAAATTTATTAGAATGGGTTACTACTAGCCTACAATGGAGAGGGAATCATTCACTTTTGTAAAAAAGTGCTTTAAATGTCAGATACATGGAAATATCATTCATGCACCAGCACAAGAACTACAACCATTTGTACCAACCTGGCCATTCTCTCAATGGGGGTTGGATTTAGTTGGAAAGATTCATCCTTCATCTTCAAATAGACACAAGTTCATCATCACAACTACAAAATATTTTACCAAGTGGATTGAGGCAGTCCCTCTCACTAAGGTTATTGTAAAACAAATCTCATCATTCATACTTAACTATCTCATTTGTCAGTATGGTATTCCCAACTCCATCATCATAGATAATGGATGACCATTCAAGAATCAGGATGTTGAAAAACTTTGTGAGAGATTCCATATTCAACACAGATACTCAACACCTTATTATCCACAAGGGAATGGCCAAGCATAGGCCTCAAATAAAATAATATTGAAAATTTTGAAGAAAAATGTAAATGATACAGGGAAAGATTGGTACATTCAACTTAATCCCGCATTATGGGCCTACCAAACTAGTGTCCGCATGCTAACATGAGCAACACCATGTGCTCTTGTCTATGGAGCAGAAGCCATTTTTTCACTAGAAGTTGAGATCCCATCACTTAGAGTATCATTGAAAGGTCTCATAACAGATGATGAATATAGGGTTTCCCGACTGTAAGAACTAGAACTTCTTGATGAAAAGAGACAACGAGCAGCTGATCATTTGAAAGCCTATCAAAAAATGATGTCTCGTAGCTATAATCAGAGAGTCAAACCACGTACCTTTCAGGTTGGTGACCTTGTTTTAAAAGAGAACCCACACAATCAGCAAGATAGAGAGAAGAAATGAAAGTTTGAACCTAATTGGCTGGGTCTGTATGTGGCCATAGTAGTATATAGTTCAAGAGCATATAAGCTGTCAATGCCAAAAGGGGACTTGTTTGAGAACCCATCAACAACATGCACCTAAAAAAGTATTATGTATGAAGCAGTTATCATCATCCAGAAAAAGTCCTGAAGAAATACAAAAAACATTAGAAAAAGTCCTGAAGAAATAAAAAAACATCAAAAAAAGTCCTGAAGACATACGAAAACATCATAAAAAGTCCTAAAGAAATACAAAAACATCAGAAAAGGTCTTGAAGAAATACAAAAACATCAGAAAAGTCCTCAAGAAATAAAAAATAGCAGAAAAAGTCCTGAAAAAATGGTTACCCTAGTGAAAACCTGGCAAACAGGCATCTCGGTAGCAACAAAAAAAATAAAAAAAATGCAATAAAAACAAATATTGAAAATCTGGAAAATAGACGCTATTTGTAGCCCTTCATCTATTAGTTCATGTTCTACACTTGGCTTCTTAACTTTCATTTCATGCTTTTTTTTGTCATCTTAGGGTCGTACCAGCATCATGTTTCCATCATTTTTCTAAAGCGATAACGTCTTACCATGGCTTGATTATTGTACATATCCATTTCAGCAGGCTATGCCAAATACGGGGGGAAAATATTGACATACTCTGGGGCAACCAACTTTCAAGTTCTACCAAAATAGCTCAACAAAGATATAGAATTCAGTAATGCAAACAAACAATAAAAAAACATAAACAACTATCCAACCATTGATCCATATCACAACGATTTTTCAGCAAAATACCATATCATGACTCATATCTGGATGATCTAAAATCTGAATAATGATTGGAATATCAATTTTACATTTTGAACAATGGTTGTTTTATTTTTTGATATCATCTCTCAGGAGCACACTCAATGATGTACTAAATTAGAGTGGCAAGGAAGGAGGATGATTTTTCTTTATCTGTTGTCTTGAGGTTAATTATCAATTTGATGCAAATATGTTGTGAAACATGATTTCCAAAGCATATCATTGACGATAGTTCCACATTTTCATCAAAAGGTGGTTAGTATTTTCCTGTTTATGCAAGAAATGCTCAGGTCATCTTAATTCAATTATACCTCGATGCTTGTGTTCACTTGCTATATCAAAAATCATGAAAGTTGTACTCAGGTCATCATTGGTGCTCATCTCCCCTCTGATGCTTGTACATACTTCCAACATTTTATAAGGCTCTGTGATGATTCAAGAAAGCTACCCAAAGGGTCAACAAACAATTGGTTTTATTTAGTTGCATTTCATTTAGATTAATGTATATATTTGCACATTGGATTCACACTAGAGTTACAATCAAAGCTGAACAGATAAATCAACGGTTGTCATGTCTCTTTGGACTATATGTGGAGGAAATTTGGACATTTTTTTCATCCTCATTTCATTATCCTTTTATCTTGTGCATATCATATAGTTTAACATTCATCATTTAGATCCCTTCTATCCTTCATGATACATTCTTATTCCATTTCCTTTCATTTTACCATTTCATATTATTTTCTTTTACATTACATATCATTACATTCCATTTCATGTCATTTTATCATTTCATATCATTTCAATTTTTATCATTCCATTTAGTGTCATTTTATCATTCCATATCATTACGATTTTATCATTCCATTTACTTTCATTTTACCATTTCATATCATTTTCTTTTTACATTACATATCATTACATTCCATTTCATGTCATTTTATCATTTCATATCATTTCAAGTTTTATCATTCCATTTAGTGTCATTTTATCATTCCATATCATTACAATTTTATCATTCCATTTCCTTTCATTTTACCATTTCATATCATTTTCTTTTTACATTACATATCATTACATTCCATTTCATGTCATTTTATCATTTCATATCATTTCAATTTTTATCATTCCATTTAGTGTCATTTTATCATTCCATATCATTACAATTTTATCATTCCATTCCCTGTCATTTTATCATTTCATATCATTTCAATTTTATCATTCCATTTCATTTCATATCATTTCAATCTTATCCTTCCATCTCAGTACATTATATATCATATCATTATTTCATCATTTTTTTTATATTCATCATAATCATTATCATTATCATTTATCATTTCATCAGATCATATCATTTTATCATCTTAGGTCATTTCATAGTTCATTTTAGTTTTCCATTTCATTTCCTTACATTTTATCATCTCCTGTCATATCATTATATTTCATTTCATCTCATAGCATACATTTCATCACTTATCAATCACATCTTTTCTCATTTTCAATACCATTTTATTCATCATTTTTCATACAACATTTGATTCATATTACATATCATATTACAAATTCATGATGCATTTCATAAACATAAATTATCATCATTTATAACATTTTGGAAAACCAAAAACACAAAAATTTCATCCAAACATTGCATTTCCACATCATTTGCAAAACATAAATATATCACATTCGTTCCACATAAGGAATTTTTATCATCATCCACCTGCATAAGATCATTGGTACACATTATATTGCATATCATCATTTCATTATCCTATCACATCATCCTACAAATCATGTTAGTCAGTAGATCATATACCAAAATCCATATCACATAAACCAGGAAATAAATGCATATCCATCTCATATCATCATATCAAATGCAACACATCATCAAAACTCATTGCCGCTGCATATCATTGCTCATCAAAAACACATAAAAATTTCCAACAGTCCAATGACACAAAAAAGTCTAGAAAGATACATGAGATATGGTCAAAAATCAATATACATGATCCAAGAATATGAAATATATCACATAAAATCCTACATACATCAATCACAGCTGCCTGGTGGACCCCCCAGATGGAGCTGGTCTCGTGGATGGTGGCCTACCACTGGTCCCTACATCTAGATCTTGTCGAGGACTGGTAACCCCCATACTCTATGTGCTTGTTCATGTCCTACTCCTGGTCCTACTGTGGGACTGTGGGAAAGACTCTCTATGCTCATAAGGACATAACTCCTCACATCAGACTCTATAATACTCCACCTCTCTAGCCATCTCGAAGCCCTCTGTAATGGACTCTCACAATGATGCACTCTCCACGGTACCCATCAGCCTCTAAGCAACACCCTCGGCCTCTACCGCCTTTCGTCTCAATACATCTCTCTCTATAATCAACTGGGCTACCTGTGGGTCTAGGGTAGGAGGATGTGCCTGTGCCTATGCATGTGCCATACTTTGTGTCTATTCCTATGCCATACTCTGTTTATGTGCCTGCGACTATGCTAGCTATGCTTGTAGCTATGTGACCAATCCCTGCGTCTGCACCAACTGACTTTGCAATTGCACCTGTTATCCCTGCAATGTCTACACCTAGGCCTGTAGAGTATCTATCTATCCCTACTATGATGAGGAACCAACCCTGATCACTATCCTCTACCCAATCGCAGTCCTCAGCCTTCGCATGATCTTGATACCATTCAAAATATCTGGCCTCGGTCTCACTAGCACCTATCCCTCATCTCTGCCATCATCCCCATCATCCCCATCTGAGCTCTCCCCTCTCCACTCTCCTCATCATTTCCCCCAACCATTGCCTACTCACCACCTGCCACATCCTCTTGTCTCCCTACCTCTGGCTGCAGTACCACCAAAATGGGTGTCGGCTCATCAGGATAGGTAAACTGTGGAAAGGGATGTGTATGATAATAAACTAAGTACTCAGCGGACATACCAGCATCAACAATATCTCATCTATCTTCCTATGCCTCGGGTGCTAAAGCCATATACTCTGTATATGCTATCTGATATGAAATACACGACCCCTATCCCACCTCATCCTTGCTCCGCGCATAGTGAGCAGCCCCCTACATCATCCCATGTGTAAAACTGAACTGTCGCTGCACCCGCAATGCCAAGAACCTCTCTAAAATAAAGGGTGTATGGCCTATCAAAAATTGAGGAATACCTATGAATGGCATCTCAAGGTGATCTGTATCCCATGGCTCACAATCTAGGTATGGTTGCCATATCACCGCATCAATATCATCTAGAAACTGTCTCCAGTAATCCACCTTGCCCAGCTTAGGCTAGACAAGGAACATAACATATGCATACACATAGGGTCTGCCTGGTGGCCTCACTCTGGGACAAGTTGGTCTCATCACATCAAGATGCTCCCATGCCCAGATTTGAAGAAGTGTCATGCCACATGACAAACTGGATGCACCCCTGTATACCACCTGATGTAAATCATGATATAGGTGAGCCAACATAAAGCTTCCCTAGGCATATCTCTGTGGTTGTAACAACATTTGCTCCAAGATCCCTCCCCATCCCACTGATAGTCCCTTTGATCGGTGATCTAGACAAAGGAGACCTCTAATGAATGCACCCAAAACTATAGGCAAGGCCGAATACCCCCTGAAATCAGCCCATGGCACCTAGTATCCTTCTATCTACACATCACCATATACTCTCCTTAGAGCATCTATACCACCAAGCTCCTTGTGATCATAGAACACAAGGGCACCTACCACTGGAATACCAAGAATCCTATACACATCCTTTGGAGTCACATTCACCTCAGCAGTCGACAAATGAAAGGTGTTGTGCTTTGAATGCCACCTCTCTACTAGTGTGGTCAATAGTCCCTTGTTGACCCGAATCAGAGGCATGGTCAACAAAGATCTCAATCCACAGGCCCCTATCAATGTTACATCATTTGGCGTCAACTCGGGTAGCCTATCCCATCCTACCGAGTAACGCTCCCTAATTTGGAGGTTTTTGAAAACCTCTTATTTTCGGTTATCACAAAGACAATTAATCAACATCATATCAATGCTCCAATCTCAACCAAACAAAATCAATCTGACTTATGTCTATCTATATATGACCTATATCAGTGACCCATATCAAGTGTCCTATCTAGGCAATTCATATCATACAATCAATGCACAATCTATTTATTTGAATCTCACATCAATATGATCTATCATCAATTACTATTTGTTTTCTTTTTCAAGAATACAAATTTATTAACAATCAAAACATCATCTTATTTGTATTTCAGTCACAAATACAAATATGTTTTCAATCAATCATCTACTATTTGTTTTCTATTGTAGAAAGAAAATTTATCAGAAGACATATCAATCATCTACTCTTTGTTTTTCATTCAAGGGAGACAAAGTTGTCAGCTATCTACTCTTTGATTTCTATTTTGGAACCAAAGTTATCAATTATTTATCAGATTTTCTCTCCATATCCACATGATGATAAGATAATTTCTCTATCTATTGACCAAGGAAGCAATATACATCATCATTTTTATCAAATAGGCACATTTCCCACAAGCGCTAATCTGCGGCTTCTATGCACTAAAACTCATATGCGCTATTCTGTATCCTGGATGCACTAAAACTCATATGTGCTATTCTTTTCCCTGGATGTGCTCAAACATTCCCTCTATGTGCTATTTCCCTCTAAGTGCTAAAACTCTAATCCAAAGTGCCACTATATTCTCTGAATGCGCGACAACCCTAAATGCACTAAAACCCTAATTTTTCTACGGCATCCTAGAAGCGCTACTCTTTCTATCGAATGCCTAAACTGGTTTCTACAATGAACATTGCAAAATCCATCCTATATGCGCTACAACACTCATCGAAAGCACTCAAACAACTATAGAAAGCGCTAAAACTTTTCTAAAAGCACTAAAATGGACTTTTAAAAACTAAATCCGTGGAAAAAATAGTGCAAATTGATTTGAAACAGAAAAAATTGACAACAAAAGAGGTTGGGTTGATTCACCGGTGGTCCATATGTAGCTGGTCTCTGATATCGGTGGGCCCGCTCGAATTTGTGTTGGTGGTACAGAATCTCCATCTCGCCAGGTCACTATCAGAGCAACAGGATTCTAAAAGTCAAAAAGTGCAAATGATTTGTCCTTTTCTCCCTTTTTACCTTTTAAAGGTCAACTAAAGGTGAGTTTTGTGACATTTTTATCTTTTTATCTAACTTTGACTTTATTTTCACACTGGGGCATCCTTATACATCATTTTTCGAGAGCTAAATCATTGAATTCACATCAACATCAAAATCTCATCATCAACTCAAATTTTTCAAATATTATCAAGCACTCATAATCATCAGTGATTTACCTCCCGAGGGGGAATCATTAACATCAACAACATCTTTTAATCAAAAACATATCAGAATCGGGTCAGGGGCATATTTTTCAGAAAAGGGGCAAAGTCAGAAACAACAAATTTAGAAAGTAGGAATATTTTCTTTGAAGCAATGTGTTTCACACATCACTTCAAAGAGGGGCAAAATGTAGATGCATAAAATTGGTCATATCTGATTAATCTTGGCATTTAATTAAATATTTATTATTTAATTAATTCTTCTAAAGTCTTCTACATATGATTAAATTTAATTAATTTAATTATATTGTTCATTCAATTTATTCTTCTATCATGATTAAATAAATTGATTTTTATTTAATTATTTTGAATTCATATGTCGACTTGATTAATTAAATAAATACACTTTATTTATTTTAATTAATTATCACTTTTTGAATTTAATTAAGTCTTTTTGATTTAATTAAATTTAAATATTTCTTTTCAAATTCTTCTTCTAGTTAATTAAATATCTTATTTAATTAATTTCATTTACATACCATTTCTTAAAATTTTAATTAAATATCTTTATTTAATTGAATATCTTCCATATCTTTTCAAAATCATAATTAAATATTTTATTTAATTATGAAATCTTCCATTATTCTTCAAATTTGGGGTAAATATTTTATTTTAAGAAAAATCTCCATGTCACCCTTAAATGAATAATTGAATTTAATAATTCATTATTTATCTTCTTCAAAATCTTTCCAAAATCTCACAAAAAGATGATTTTTGCAATCCATCTTTATTGTCTTATCTTACCTCTTTTACAGAAAAGAAAACAAAAATCTTGCTTTCTGTTTTCTTCTATTTTTCTTCAGTCTCATCCATCTTCAACCGTTCGATCTGCAAGGAATTTTCACAATCGTTGATCATATAAGTCAATCAAAAGCTTTCAAAAACTCTATAAATAGCACTATCAATCCAAGCAATGGTTACAACACATAATAGATGAATTAGAGATTAATTGCATTCTAGCATTATCATCATAGTTTTATTATTCATAGCATCATCATAATCTTTTATTTTAGCAATCATGTTTAGAATTAGAGTAATCATGTCTTAGCATGTACTTGCATTTCATATTCAATCTCATTCTTTGGGAAAACTGTTCGTTGAGCCTAGCATACAATCTGAGAGCCAGCTGGAATCAATGAAAATATTGGAGATAGAGAATGATAGGATGGCATCGACAACAGGCTACTGAGTTTCCAATCTCTATCATTTTCATATTTTGTTTTTGATACAATGTCTTATTGGTGTGTTTGATTCATTTGTTTTTACATATTTAACATGCATAAAATTGACCACACAATATCTACCCCCATTCTGAGCTCTTGCCATATTTTCCTTAGTTGTAAACTAGATGTGCCTCTGCACAAATAGGAAACCCTAGAAATATTAGCTTGTATAAAATACTTGCTTCCATAGTATCACCTGGCTACTCAAACAATCAAGAAAGATCAAATAGTGTTGTGACTTTATTCCATTGTAACTCAAATGAAACCATTTTCATCAAGCACCATGCAACATAAACATTTCACATTCATTGTGTCAATACTTTGAAAACAATTTGCTGACAACATTAAATGAGTTTTTTGTCCATTTTGAATGTGTCCCTCATAAATTCGAGGCTTGATCGGATCTCATTCTGAAGATAAGCCATGGCTTCTTCATGTAGATACACATCCTCTCAAATAGGAAACCCCAACAATTATTAATTAGTGTAATATTTTCCCCTTTCGGTTTGCATGATGGCCATCCCATCAATTGTATAACACCTAAATGAAATGTTGCAGCTTGACCTTTTCCAATCTCTTGAACCACCCTAATTTCTACTTGTAGCACTGGCCTGGAGAAGCTTAGGAATGTCGCTTCCAACCTTCTCATGACTAATTTGATTAGAGCGTATGGCCTTCTTGGTCTGGGTGTAGGTTGTTCATTTGGAACTTTTGGAGGGATTCCATCTTTAGATTGAGTTGTTCCATCGTCTACTTGTGAATTATCCTCTTTCTTAGATGCTAGTGAAGGTGCCTCCAGTAATTTAGTAATTTCACTAGTTACCCTAGCCCAACCTGTAGTTCTCTCTTCAGGCCTTTCTATATTTGCATGAGGTGCATTTTGCACATCATCCTTATTCAAGTATGAGGATATCTTATCTCTAATACACAGATCAATGAAGTCAAAATTTTCTTTTATCTACTCAATCATAGTGATCAATATAAGTATCATGAAATTTGTTCATTTGTAAGTGCATCATATCTGATTATTGTTAAACCAATACCACAAATTGGTTTCATTCAAGTGAAATTACTTATTTTCTTTTAAAGCTTCCCTAGTGTTGTTTTTTGTTAGGCATCCATATAATTAGGAAACATGAACAATATTTTCCCTATAAAAGATTAGCCTCCTTTTTAGCATTATGCAACAATTTTAAATTTGATGACAAGATTAAAAAGTGTTGTGACTTTATCCCAGGGTGACTCAAGTGCAACACTACCCCCCTTCAAGATATCTGGAAGAAACAAATGATGATGAAAAATAAAAACCCACTGATGGAACAGTGCTTTGAAGTTATACCTTTCATAACCAAAATGTCATCCAATCAGGCTACAATGCAACACTAACAACTTCATAACTGTGCAAAGCATGTTGGGTCCCTATGTGGGCTTGGCTAATTTTTTTTTGTTTTCAAACAAATTTCATATCCTAAATTGACCCGAGGCTACTTCTGAATGCTCATGATGAGGAAAAATGAAGTGGGTTGTGATTAAAACTTTCTTTCTAGCATTTTTTCATAGTGATCAAAACTAGCCAGGTGGGCCCTAGAATCACCCTAGGAAACTAGTCAAACAACCTCCTGAAGTCATGAAATTACATAGTCATACAAACATTTGACCCAAGAATTCAATGCAACAAATAGTTCAAAAAAAGATATTTCGAGGTGCAAGATATTCACTGCCAAAGTGGCTCACTTAGACATTTTTGGAATTGCACTATCAAAAACCAACTAGGGCTCACCAAGTCACCTCCTTGCAAAATTATCAAATCACCTCTTGGGAAATTTCCACTACAAATGCTAGATTATTTAGGATAATGAGAATGTGTGAAAGAGGGATTTCCTTCAATCATTATTCTTCACCAGATATTGGGAGTCAAACTTGACCATCTTGAAGCATTCACAAAATGCAGATGTAAAAAATAGAGCAAACTACATTTTCTTTTGACCTAGTAAAAATATCAAATATGACCATGAGGCTTTGAAACCAGACTAGGGAGAATATGAATGTGAGAGGAATGTAAGGATTCAACCCATTTTTCATGACGATCATCCAATTGCAAAATATCAACTTGAATAGGAGGCCACTTCGTAGAACTGAGAGTCCACAAACAACAAAACAATCCCAAAACCTTATCAAAATTTATCATAGGGGGCTGAAATTTGACATACATGTTCACATATGTCACATGAGTACATCTACCAAAGGATTTGACATGAAAATTAACTAACTCTAATTTATGATCCTTCAAAGTAGGTCACTAGGGTAGTTTTTTAGGGGCATTTTTGAGTGTGGAAATCAAATTTTTTCATCATGGGCACTCAAAATTTGAAATTTTTGAAGGCACCAATAGTGGCTCTGACTAGGTATGCATGCCCCTTGTGAGCATGGTGAGATTCCAGATCTCTAGGAGAGCAGACCAAGTGCCAAAAACATTGGGAAACAAAGTTTTATTCAATTTTTAAAACATATTTGATAGCCCTAAGCCACCAAATTAAAAGAAGAACCCATGTTTTCCTCTATCAAACACCAGCTTGTTGAAGGAACTGATTTCCCTCAACCCACATTTACCTTTTCCATAACATTGCAACAAGAGTAACTTCATTCCTACCAAAGAAAATGTTAGGCGTCTTCTGAACAAGTGAGAATATGCCTATTTACAACCATTTTCACTAACATCTCTCTCAATTTTTCTAAGCATACCATTGCCAGTGTAATCTCTATCATTCTTCATTGTATAATCAAGCATAAACTGAAAGTTTCCATCATCACATGACACATATGTGTTATGTTCATCATATGAAACATGTTCATATTGAAAATAAAATTTCTTGTTATTCATCTCATTGCCATGCTCCATAAAATACCTTTCATCTGAACTGTAAACTGAAAATTTTCATACTCCTCCAAGTAGCTAGAATCATGATATTCAACCTTACATGCAACATCTATTTCAAATGTAAAATATTCATACGTAATTCCCTCAAGGAGCACATTAGTGTGTTTCTTTGTTTGCTCAAAGCCACATTATGACCATGTATCAGATGCATCACCATAGTTCTCAATAAAGAGTGGATTATCTTTGCACCAATAAGGATAACCATTTCTCATTTCTAGTGAAGATGGAGGCTCATCAAATAATGGGTTTTCCATTACATTCATTTTTGACATAAAAGCTTCTACCTCCTTAACATGCAAGTCAAACTCTTCCATATCATCATTATATTTTGGAACATCATAGTCAGTGTCCTCTTCATAGGCATAATCACAATCAGCCATGAACTCACAACAACCAATGCTATCTCTCATTTCATCCTTTGATTGTTCAGTACACATATATGAAATTTCTACCATATCCACATGATCTGAGATAACATTTTCAAAAAGCTCTTCAAGCTCCATAGCACTATCAACAAAAAATGGTGGCATCCTATTATTTATATTCTCATCATAATTTATAACTTGATCATCTGAGAGTGCACTCATGTCATCAACATATTGCATGCTAATGTTATCATTATATGATGTAAAAATTTCTAACTCTACTTCATGAGGACAATCATATTCAATTGAGGAATAATCTTACTCAATTCCATCATTATTATTTCAGCAAAGGGACTTATCAATACTAAAACTATGTCAGAATTTCTAGACTGAATGCTTAGTCTTATGTCTTCCATAGGAATATAGGTTCTTTAATCTTCAAAAGAATTGAAACCACACATTTCATCTGCATCACCAAGGTATGCATTTTCAACCTTTTCTCTACTCTCTTCTTCTTCATGTGATGTCTCATTACTCAACTCATATGGAGCAGCAGAGTCATTATCATTACAGGTTGAAAACATGATATCTTCTTGATGATCATCTCTAATATTTTCAAGAAGAGAAATGAATTCACACACTTGGTCAAGCTTGACAGGCTTCAACTCCTTTGGAAGAGAACTTAGAAATGGTTCATAAGATTCATACAATAAATCAATGCATTTTGAATTTTTAGGTCTATGATGCTCAAGAATTGTAGACAAAGTATCCATAAATCTTGCATATAGAGATCATATGATGATTCTCCTTATGCAAGAGAGGGCTTGAATAGAGACCATAGGATCACAAATGCATGTAGCTTCTTGACCATTTATTTGGGGCTCTATGCGATCCATATTATGGAATTTTGAGTAAGCTAAAACAATAGGGGTGTAAGTTCCCTGACATTCATTTTCAATTTCTGACTTACACCTTTCATTGATATTTGGAGTCTCTAGGCAACAAACACTTACATTCAAATGAGCTTTGTGCATTCCATATTTTTGATTGTTTCCAATGTTCATGGCTATGTCATAGGCCTGATGCAAGGTTTTAGGATCTTTATCTCTTAATAGATAGCTCATCTCATTATCAAAAGCTCCCAAATAAACAACCAAACACATTGCATCACTTAGTTTGAAAACCTTGGGAATATCCCTCAATGTTTTAGCAAATCTCTGGTTAAATGTTGGGACCATCTTGTCCTCTTCTTTCTCAATTCTTATAAAATTATTGAGCACAAAAATATCATTGATTCTTTCACCAAATTGCTCCATGAATATTGCTTTGAACTTATCCCAAGAACAAATAGAGCATGCTGGTAAATTAGAGAACCAATCTGTTGTATCTCCCTTTAGGGACTGAACAAACAACTTCATAATCACATCCTCATGATTTTTCTCATAGTCATCCATTAAATTGTTGAATTCTTGTAGATGCTTTCTTGCTGATTCACTCTTTGTACCACTGAATTTTGGTAACTTATTTCTAATTTCAGGTGGAATAACATTTGGGTAACCATTAATTCCACTGAAATTGATGGGCCTATATCTTTTAGTAGTGAATCTTCTTGTATGACATGAAAGGTACTACTCACTATGCATTGTTACATTTGGGTCCACATAGGGATGCATAGGTTGATGATACATTTTCTTACAACTCTATTTTTAATTACACATGACAACACAAACTTCTTTTACAACCTGATCTTAAGATTTTACAATGCAAATTTCTATCTCAACATGCTTAAGATCTTCTAAATGAGTTTCTTCAAAAAAAATTCATACTTCTCTCATAATAGATACTACAATCTAGTAATACAAAAGTATGCAGAATAATCACTACTATTCCCTTTCTTAGTGCTTAGTTTCACTCAATAGGGAACCAAATTTTTTTTGACTTTCAAATATGGTTTTCACACACAAATTTATCCTTCTTGAAAACCAAAGATAAAAAAATACGTAGATATGTTGCAGCTACTGCAAATTCTTCTTCTTGATTGGAAATCTTTGTTGATCTGAAACGTTCTTCACATCTTCACCAGGTTCCTTAGATAGAGTTGCCATCTCTCTTCATAGAGGACTAAAATTGAAGTAGTATGAAGCTCTTTCAAAGATGAGTTTCCTTTTGGGTCTCCTCCAACAATAGAGTCACACATACAATATTTTAAATTTGTTGCAACAAAATCACTTCTAGGTCTGAAAACTTCTCAATTTGAACCAAATGTTCAAATTCACCAAATAATATGACTCTGTGAAATATCAATTTGCAACTCGAGATTCAAATTTATCCCTAATAGAGTCACCAATCTGTTGGTTATTTTTCTAGCAGAACCTTAAAATCCTCTAAAGGGTAGCCAACCCTTATGCTTAAGAATTTTCAAGGTTAGTGAGCAACGAACGAGAGATTAAATAAAAACCTCTTCTCCCCTGCACTTCAAGCTCTGGTAAACCTTGGAGGGTGATCCCAACAGTGTGATTTTAGATACTTGTGTTCCAAAGTATCAAAAACAAAGTAAATAGATAATTCTCCTTTAAATGCTTAACAAACACAATACCCTAAAGGTTTGGCTGACCTTCATGGCAATGTTTGAATTAAACATGATAGATATGATGCATTAAATTCCACACACCCACAACAAGATTGATAAGTAAATTTTATTTAAAAGACGTAGTTGCTCACAAAACAATCTTAAGAAACTATAAAATCAAAAGACTAGTGTCATATTCTAGGATGGAGTCACCTAAACCATGAAATTTAAAACTCATTGCAACTTTCATTATGTCATAGTTATGCCTATCATATGATGCATTGCACCATTGATACTAGAAACCAAACTAATCATAATTAATCCAAGCATACAGTTACTTAAACCTTTGTTTATGTTCATACAATTTAATTAGTTCTTTCAATGAAAGTAACAACACAGAACAAACATTCATGGAAAAACTAGAAGACAAATAACAAAAACTCTTGATTTCTTTTATTCATAATTTGTGAAATGTGGACAATGGAGATAACTAACTCAAAATATATGATAATTTACATGCAAATATAACATTGTTGTGAATAAGTTCTTCATTACATGACTTAGGCAACTTCAAAAACGAAAAAACTATACATTCTAGACCTTGTTACAAAATATGCTTTCCCATTAGACAAAAAAGAATGAGCAACCTCTTTTCTGAAAATAGAAAAATTTGCACTTAAGTAAAGTGAAAAACTCTAAATGGAGATCCATTGTAGACACCTGGCAACATTAATTTCAATAGATCAATAATTTCCTCCACCACTTGAAGAATCCCAATCTTTGCTTTGATTCCCGCTTCATGCTTGACTTTCCCTATAACAGAAAATATTCTCCTCTAGGAAGACTTATCATTCATCATTTTCCTTTACCTGTACTTGAAAAATGCCTGTTTTTGAAAGTCTTCCTTCTTCATTTTGCTATAAAACCCCCCCTTTTCACCTATTCATTTACCTTCTTCTCACTCAACAATACAAAGCCTTTTATAATTGTCATGAAAAACCTTCACATTTTACCAGGAAAACGAATAACTCGCTCACCCGGGCACCTTTATTTTAATTTTCAGCACTTTAAAAATTAAAAATTAAAATTGTTGTAGAAAGCCATTTACCTGTGAGTTCATAATGTAAAATGCCCAATAATAAAAGCTCTTGATTTATCCTAAAAGATTAAACTTTATTTCACTCAGAAATTTACCATTTGATTATTTTTCACCGTCAAAGCTTTACCCAATGATGCCAACAAAATTTACACATGGGTCGGCCCCACCACTGTTTGCTCCTATACTTACTGAACATCATCACACATCTCTATTTTGATGTGAAAAATAAAAAACTTATTAGTGATGAACCCATTTCCATCTTCTGTGATAATACAAGTGCAATTAACATTTCAAAGAATCCTATGATGCACTCGAGGACAAAGCATATATCTATTAGATACCATTTCTTGAGAGAGAAGGTCATGGAGAATGAAGTCAAGGTTGAGTATGTTCCAACAAAGGATCCAATTGTAGATATATTTACGAAGGCTCTTCCTAAAGATACTTTTGAGTATCTCTGGGAGAAGTTAGGGGTTATTTCCCCTCCTTTCATAAACTAAGATGCATCAGTTTGGTGGATTCATGATTCTATATTTTTGGACTAATGTTTTGGTGGCTACCTCTCAGGGGGAGCAAGTAGTTTCAAGTGTTTCCATTACGATTATTTTGTTTTCATGTCAAAGGAAGATTCAATGAACATATATTTTTCCTTTTGCATTGATGTCAAAGGGGGAGAGAAAGCATGTGAAAAGGAGAAAAAACTAATGAGAGAAAGAAGGTAATGAGGAAGATGATCTTCTGAGGGGAGAAGCAAAAATAAAAATCTTGAGAAGTATATTTAGATCTGGTATGGTGTCTTTGATGGTTTTTCACATCATGTGTTGTCATCAATAACAAAAGGGGAGATTGTTGCAAGAATGAATAAAGGAATGAAAGTGTTGTCATTGATGTCAATTGGTCAACTGGTTATCTACTAGTTATTGTTGGTTGTATATGTTGAGGATATTGAGAAAATTGTATTAAAGGAAGTTTATAGGTATTCAGTTGTTGCTCTAGTATTTTCCCCTATGTTTGTGTGGTTTAGATATGTTGCCCATGGTTGTTGAAGGTTGCTATATCCAGATGTTTGGCTTTTGGTTCGTTGTGAAGCTTGAGTTGTGTTCACTAGTTGTGAACTAGGTTTTTCTATGTTTTGGTTGAGGTCTAGGAGAAAATTTGTTATGGATTTCTCCTTGATGAAGTCTTTTGACTTGCAATTCTACAGTTAAGATGTTTTGATTGCATTGAAGATATTTTTGGTTTCTGAAAGTTTCGAGCTTCATTGTTCTGTGTTTTACACTGGTTTGGCTGATTGTGTGTTAAGCACTATCTTCAAAGTTAATGAAGAGTGTTGGATCTATTTTGGGTCCTGGTGAAGTGTGTGTTTGGGTTGCCCTCATTCTAATTCCACCCTAGGATGTTTGGCATTGGCCTAATTTGAATTTGAAGTTGGATGACTGACTTTGTATCTTGTTCAAGGTTGGAGATAGTATAGATACAGGATGAGCTAGTAATGAAAACATACTAAAGAAAAGAAGGAAGATAAGTGAAAGAACATATGCGACTTTGATGCTATTCAAAAAGTGTGTGTGAGTTGTGTGTAGTAGATCAGTGTGAATCTTAATGCTGAGTTATTGGAAGAAGTGAGAAGGAAAACCATATCATTCATGCAATTTGATCAAGTGACTATGGTGTAATCCTTTGTTGCATTGAGATTGTAGTATATCTATAGCAATTCTTCTTTTTCTTCTTTGTATCTCTATGGTAGTGAGCCCTTTGAGTTGTATCCCTATGGACAATGAGTCTAGATAGTGAATCCTTATTTCAGGAAGTGAGCCTTGTTTCAGGAAGTGAGCCTTTTTGTAATCAGTTTTGATATTCTCTATAGTGTGAGTTAATCCTCATCGTGGTTTTTCCCTCATTGGGTTTTCCATGTGAATTTGGTGTTATTATGTTTATGTGTTGGAATTGAGTTTCTGCATTGGCATTTGATGATTAATCATTTAAGAAGTTTTAAGTATTAGCTCCAGTGATTGAATTAAAGGTTCAAATTTGTGACAACTGATTCACCCCCCCCTCTCAGTTGTCCTATTCAACACCCTTATCCAACAAAATAAATTATTTTCTCCTCTTTGTGAATGTGAAGGTTTATAGGTTGAAGAAGAATTGAAGATCTATCAAGTTGGAAAATTGGAAAAGTTGTGAAAGTTGTAAAAAGTTGTCAACATAGTTGTCGAATCACAAAATCTCACCTACAGACCTCATTTCTAACTTTTCAAAATTGAAACCCGAATCAAACAAAATCTATAGATTGACACTAGAGGATCTTGAGAGCTAATTCAAACCTCTACATAGAGACCCATTCACCTATGGGAAAATGAGTTTTAGGTAGCCTCTTGAATTTGCATTTTGGTGACAGGTACACATCACTACCATTTCTAGATCTACAAGAAATTTATTTTTTCTTTTTGTATTATGCTTTAAATTGATGTTTCAAGTTTGAATCAACATAATTGAGTTTATTTACTTTTTTTAGTTTTTCTCTCAAAATTGTTGTTCAGGCTAATACCCCCATCCTCAATCATAAGGAAATCAATAGATTCCCTCATTGAGTTGACTCACCTAAGGGTTGTAAGTCAAAAATTTGTGTGGATCTCATTTCCTAATGAAATAAATGAAAATAGGTCCATCATATCATCCCCACACACATATCACTTTGATTGACACAAACAAAAAAACACCCTATTTTTCTATGTTTAAATGGGCAACCATAGTCTCAACATCTGTAAAGATAGGTGTTTGTAAAGTTTCCATTTGTATGGTAGGATCAAGGATAGATTCCAAAATGGGTTGAGTATTGACAACACTTATCATGAAAGAGTTAGAAGAATCATGATCCATAATGGATGCAAAACTAGTGTGGGATGCCATAAGTATAGAACTATGTCTCACTAAAGTATTGACAATAGGATACTAGTTCATGAAACTCATACATGTTTCAAAACACTGTGCACCTAAGATGAACATTAAATTTTCAAAAAAAGATAACACAACACTTAAATCAAAATTTAAACAATAGAAAGATATTGAGAACAAATAAATAAAGATTTGATTCAAATTTCAGTCAAAAATAGCAAGAAATATGCACCCAAGGCATCTATGTCTTGGACAAGTTTTCCAAAAATTCAACGTTTGATTGTTTAGGGTTCTCACATCTATATTCAAATAGGTATAATAGTGAGTTATTTTCTAGATTTTTCTTATTTTAGGATTGTGAACTTAATAATGCAAACATGCAACATTGTTGAAATTAAATGACAATTTTGAAATGTAGAAATAGAATCTAGACAACAAAATATAATAGAGAACACAAAAAACAAAGAGCTAATTCAAATTTCAACCAAAAAAAGTAGGATAGAGGCACCCAGGGCATTTGTTTCCTAGACAAGGTGTTCAAAAATTCAAAGTGTGATTGTGTTTGTTATTGTTTAAGGTTCCCAAATTTGTGCACAAATAGTTCTGACAATGAATATTTTTCCAAGTTTTATTGATTTTATGACTAGAGAAATGGAAAATGCAAGTGTACAAATGTGTGAGCAATGAATGACAAATTTTGAATGTAATTTTCAGATCTAAGATGTAATGATTGACTAATTCCAAGATGCAAATTCTTGAAAATGATTATTTGATGCAATTTTGAAACAAAGCTATGCAACCTTTTTCTTTTCTTTTTGATTTAAATGGAAGATGCAACTTTGAATGCAATGATTTTTTTTAGAATTTTATGATCTAATGTATGCAATTGAAATTTAAATCTAATCTAAGATGATTGATACAACCCTACTGCAACTTACAATGTCATATGATATGCAATTTTTTGGATTTTTATGACTTTTATGATGTAAAAATGAAACCCTAAATGAGAAATGTAAAACAATGATATAAAATCCTAGATCTAGGGTAAATTATGGAAAATTTTAGAAGGTATATAATGTTAATAGGTTAGGTCACCAAAATGAAACAATGGGAAAGGGAAACCTTTGAGTTTTCACATTAGGGTTTGACACCTTTCCCAAATGTTTGTGAAATATGTGTGTAATGTATGTGGAAATGTGAATGGATTAGAAATGTAAAAGTTGAAATGAGAGTTTGATGGATTTGAATAAGGTATGCGATTGACTTACAACCTATTAGGTGAGTCAACCAACCCTTAACCAAATCTAGAAATGTCCTAATGATGAAATGCAATGATCTAACTAGGGTAATAGTTCAATTTACTATTTTGATGCAAATATAGAAGACACAAAAATTCACAGCTAAATTTGGACAACAAAAATGAGTAGAGCAGGATACTGTGCACCTATGATTCAAATTTGGGGTAGAAAATGGAGGACTCGAATTCCCAGGGTGTGAGTTTCCTTGTAATTATTTTCTGGATCTATTTTTGGGGTCCTTTGATGTCAGCTCTAAGCTTTAGATTCTTTCCTGCAAATCTATTTGACCATTGTCAAATATTTTTGTAGCTAAGTTTTCGTGTGTTGACAAGTTTTGAATACAATGAATAAACTATCTTCAATATCCTTTCAATCTTCTTCAAACCTATGATTTTCACATTCACAAAGAGAGGAAATAATGGTCCATTTAGGTTCTTTCCTTAGTCAAACCATGTGTAAGCGTTTCCACTTCCACAATGGAAAATGCCAATGATAAATGGTAGTGAATGGGAAGGAATGCTGAAATACAAAAAGTGTTTCAACTCACCACCCTTCAATGGCTTCCTTAAAGGATTGAAGTCATACACATCACTTCAAGGTATTGGATCTTTCTTTTCTTAATTGCTTGAATGCTTGAATTGCTTGGAGACCTACAAAAGTGTTAGCCTTCATAAAATAATGAAAACATGAATGTTTAATGCACAAGACAACTGAGAGGAGAGGGTGAATTATTTGTACCTTAAAACTTCAAAAACCCTCACAAACATTCAGATCCACATTAATTCAATTAACCATTAATCTTTTATGATGATTTAACATGAAGATAAAATAAAAATAATCTAAAACACAATCAAAACCATACACAAAAGAACACCAAATTTACATGGAAAACCCATGATGGGAAAAACCATGGCGAGGATTAGCTCACAATATGAAGTAATATCAGCATTGAATACAATAGGGATCATTTTTGAAGGGATCACTACCCAAGAGAAAGAAAGGCTCACTTCCAGAATAGAGAAGAGTGCTACAATTAGAAAACCACCTCAAAGAAATAAAAAAATCCATCACAACATCACCAACACCTTCACAATATCTCTAAAGAATTGTAGACACCTTCTACTCATTGCATTCAATAATATAACACATGAAAGCTCACACTACACTTCTCAAATTCACACCCTAAAAATCTAAAATTTGCATCACTCACATCATACTCATCTATCTTTGCATCCATCAACAACTCAATTCATATTTATATCATCTTCAACCTTGAAACCATTCTCCAAGGTTGGTTATGCACCTCAACCATACAAATTCAAATTAAATGGCACCAAAACATTCCTGTAGTGGAAAGGAATAAAGGTCTACCACAACACACCTTAGCTAGGACCTAAATCCATTCATACACACCATGCCATGTTTCCAAAAAATTTGCAAGTAGTGTAAACACCCAAGGTCGATCGAACCTATGATAACACCTATGTGTGGAAAATGTTAGTATCAAAATGAAACAATATAAACACACCAATGAAACATTAAACTAAAGAAAGAAAGATAAAATATAAAATCAAAGAGAATTCAAACAAAGCTTCTTTTGAATCGTTCCATTGTCCTCTATCTCCAGGGATTTGCTTGAAGCTGTTGCTCTTAGATTGTGTAAGCAAAGCTTCTCAGAATGGTAACCTGAAGAATGAGTATGCAAAGGGAGAGTACTTCTCTATCCTATATGCTAGTGGAGTGAAATGTTGATGTACAAATATGCATAGGGGCTATGGATTATGAATGCTATTGAAGCTATGATGTGAGAATGATAGGCCATGATATGGAATGCTAATATGCTAAGCTATGCTATGCTATGATTCTAGAGACTATGGATGCTAAAAGGATGATTGACTATAGTTTTCTTGTATGAAAGCTTCTCTCTTGATAAGTAGGAGGTATTTTTCCACAGCGTGTCAAATTATGATATTGCTATCAGGATTCAACCGTGTAGTTTCAAGTCAAACTCATTGACCCATGTTTCATGAGTAGTGGTTCAACAAGAACCCATCTCTCATGATATCGAATGGTCCACTTAGCACTCATTGCATCTAGGTGATGCTCACAGAGGTGAAGCACTGGTCCGGCCCCGGGAGGTCACCCATCCCAGACTTTCCAGCTCAAGCCGCTTAACCAGGGAGTTTTCTCCAAGGTTAAGCCCGCTTGATTGTTACCCCATTTGCAAAACCTTCAGCAAGTGTTGTGCCTTATGAACCATTCAATAGATCCCCCTTTAGCTCATCAATTGATAAGTAGGAGGCATTTTCCACAGCATGTCAAATTATGATATTGCTATCAGGATTCAACCGTGTAGTTTTACGAGTCAAACTCATTGACCCATGTTTCATGAGTAGTGGTTCACAAGAACCCATCTCATGATATGAATGGTCCACTTAGCACTCATTGCATCTAGGTGATGCTCACAGAGGTGAAGCACCGTCCGTCCGGGAGGTCACCCATAGTACTGCTCCAGCTCAAGCGCGCTTAACCAGGGAGTTTTCTCCAAGGTTAAGCCCGCTTGAGTTGTTACCCCATTTGCAAAACCTTCAGCAAGTGTTGTGCCTTATGAACCATTCATAATAGAGCCCCTTTAGCTCATCAATTGATAAGTAGGAGGTATTTTTCCACAGCAGGTCAAATTATGATATTGCTATCAGGATTCAACCGTGTAGTTTCGAGTCAAACTCATTGACCCATGTTTCATGAGTAGTGGTTCAACAAGAACCCATCTCTCATGATATCGAATGGTCCACTTAGCACTCATTGCATCTAGGTGATGCTCTCAGTGGGTGAAGATCGGGTCCGCCCTGTGAGGTCACCCATCCTATATCGCTTCCAGCTCGCCGCTTAATCCGTGAGTTTTCTCCAAGGTTAAGCCCGCTTAGTTGTTACCCCATTTGCAAAACCTTCAAAGCAAGTGTTGTGCCTTATGAACCATTCATAATAGAGCCCTTTAGCTCATCAATTGATAAGTAGGAGGTATTTTTCCACAGCAGGTCAAATTAGGATATTGCTATCGATTCAATCGTAGTTTCAAGTCAAACTCATTGACCCATGTTTCATGAGTAGTGGTTCAACAAGAACCCCATCTCTCATGATATCATGGTCCACTTAGCACTCATTGCATCTAGGTGATGCTCACAGGTGAAGTAATCGGGTCCGTCCCGGGAGGTCACCCATCCCAGATCGCCAATCTCAAGCGCTTAACCAGGGAGTTTTCTCCAAGGTTAAACCCGCTTGAATTGTTACCCCATTTGCAAAACCTTCAGCAAGTGTTATGCCTTATGAACCATTCATAATAGAGCCCTTTTAGCTCATCAATTGATAAGTAGGAGGTATTTTTCCACACAGGTCAAATTATGATATTGCTATCGATTCAACCGTGTAGTTTCGAGTCAAACTCATTGACCCATGTTTCATGAGTAGTGGTTCAACAAGAACCCATCTCTCATGATATCGAATGGTCCACTTAGCACTCATTGCATCTAGGTGATGCTCACAGAGGTGAAGCACTGGTCCGTCCCGGGAGTTCACCCATCCCAGTACTGCTCCAGCTCAAGCGCGCTTAACTAGGGAGTTTTCTCCAAGGTTAAGCCCGTTTGAGTTGTTACCCCATTTGCAAAACCTTCAGCAAGTTTTGTGCCTTATGAACCATTCATAATAGAGCCCCTTTAGCTCATCAATTGATAAGTAAGAGGTATTTTTCCACAGCGTGTCAAATTATGATATTGCTAAGGATTCAATCGTGAAGTTTCAAGTCAAACTCATTGACCCATGTTTCATGAGTAGTGGTTCAACAAGAACCCATCTCTCATGATATCAAATGGTCCACTTAGCACTCATTGCATCTAGGTGATGCTCATAGAGGTGAAGCACTGGTCAGTCTTGGGAGGTCACCCATCCCAGTACTGCTCCAGCTCAAGCGTGCTTAACCAGGGAGTTTTCTCCAAGGTTAAGCTTCTCTCTTTTCAAAGACCTGACAATCCCTTTTATAGATTTTTGCAGGCAAGAGCCTAGCTGGAAAAGATCAATGGTTGTGAGATTGTCTGGTAATTTTGAATGGTGAGAGATGGAGAGGTTGAGAGGAAGATGGAAGATGTTGGGAGGTTGGAGAGAAGAATGGAGGTTTGTCTTCAACCCACGGGAACAACTTTGCTCAGAAACAGAGAAATTTATTATTTTTCTATTTTGAAGTTGTTTCACGGTTGTTGTTGATAATCCAATATTAAATAAATAAATTTATTTAATTTTGTGTCAGTTTGATATTTGATTTTATGACTATAGAAAATTTAATTAAATATTTTGGAATATTTAATTGTGATGTGACTTTAGAAAATTTAATTAAATATTTAAAATATTTAATTGTGAATGGACTTAGAGGAATTAATTAAATATTTGGAATATTTAATTATGAATGAAATTTAGAGGATTTTTAGAAGAGAAGAATATTTAATCCTTATTTGGATAAAATATTCAAGCCAAGATTATATGATAATTAATATAAATAAATCATAATGTTTATTTAATTAATTAAGAAATGGATAAGAAAAGTGATTAAATAAACTTATTTATTTAATCGAAATGGAAGAATGAACAATATAAATAAATTATTTAGATTTATTTATACGCAGATTGAATTCAGAGATTTAATTAAATATTAAAAATATTTAATTAATTACCAGACTATTGTGATGTGACCATTTTTAGATGTATACAACACCATTGAAACTTAAGTACATGCTTCCTAAAATCCAAAGATGACTCATGCACACCACATAACACTTGAACATGATCTAGAATATTCCACAAACACCTTGAAATCCAAAACACTCCTTCACAAGCAATTTCACCTTAAGAATGTACACACCTAGTACATTCAAACAACACAACCATACACTTTAACTCAAGAAACTAACTTCCAAAGCACCAAACCATGAAAAATTTCAACTAAGGAATGATACCAACACTATCAACACACCTTTAGATCCACAAGACTTGAAACCAAACTATAAATAAATGTGGAGCAAACAAATTTCTCCCAAACACATCTATGAATACCTTTGATCAACATATCCAAAATTCACAAGTAGATATTCAATATAGAAGAGCTACAGGGAAAAACTAGAACACTACTCTTCAACCCAGAACACACTACAACTCATTGTTTCCTCTTTTTATAAAAAATTCTCAAAATAACTTGGAAACCAAGCACCCAAGAACCATCATCATCATCTTTAGTATTTCTAGAACCAAAAACCACCTATAAACTCAATCATTCATCGATAGATATAATCTTATCAAAGCAGCACTAGATGTTGACTAGTAGCTTACTCGTGACAACATAATGCAACTAATTAGAGCAACATTAATGTAACAACATAGAAAACACCAACAAATACACATACTCTTACAACAATATTTTGATCATCAATGACAACACCAACTACTCATACTTGCAACAATGTCCCCCTTTGTCATTGATGGTAACACATGATGTGAAAACTGTCAACAAGAACTCTACTCCATACCTACTTCTTTTTCTCTTTTCTCTTACATGAATTTCTCTTTTTCTCTTTCAAATTACTCACTCTCTCACTTTCAACTTATCTTTTTCAAATGCTTCATTCTCCACCTTTGACATCAATGGAAAAATAAAAAATATTTACATTACTTATGTTTCTCCTTTGACATCAATCAACCTTCTCATAACTGCTCTGCAACTAATTTTCCTTCACTACTCAGTATACTCCCCCTTAGGAGCACACACCATACTACACTAATCAACAAGCACTGCATAATGAAAATACACACTAGTTCTAACTATAATAACCAATAATGTTACTACCTACTCCTCGTGAGATGTAGTCACTGATCATCAATCCAAACCAAGTAATGAATCTTGAAATCCATTGGACTGATGCATCTCCTTATGCATCTAGTTCAAAGGAGGAGGGGTAATAACCCCTAAATTATCCTAGAGATACTCAAAATTATCCTTAATAAGATTCTTATTTTAGCAACCTAATCCTTTGTAGGCATATGTTTAAGCTTCACTTCTTTCTCTACAACCTTTTGTCTCAAAAAGTGATACTAGACTGAGATATGTTTTGTCCTTGAATGCATTACTTGATTATTTTAAACATTTATAGCACTTGTATTATCACAAATAATAGAAATTGGTTCATCATATACTACCCTGATATTCTTCAATGTTTTCCTCATCCACAAAACTTGTGTGCAAAAAGATGTTGCTACAATGTACCTACCTCTGTTGTAGATAAAGATACTGAATCTTGTTTCTTGCTTAGACATGATACTAATTTGTATGCAAGAAAGAATGCACCACCACTTGTACTTTTTTTGGCATCTAATCAAGCAACCTAATCTACACCTATGTAAGCACTTAGAGTAAAATCAATATCCTTTGGATACCGCAAGCCATAATCCAAAGTAAAGGTCCCTTCAAGTATCTAAATATCCTCTTCACTACTACAACAAGTGACTCTCTAGGATCGTCTTGAAATCTAGCCACAAGAAAAACTACATGCATGATATCTAATCTAGTAGTAGTTAGATATAGCAGTCCACTAATCATTGATCTATACTTGCTCTGATCAGCCTTAGGATATTCATCATTCTTGTTCAGCTTGCAACCAGTAACCATAGGGATACATATCAGTTTAGAATCTTCCATTCCAAACTTCTTCAACATTTCTCTTACATAATTTGATTGTGAAATAAAAATACATTTATCTATTTGATTTATTTGTAGTCCAAGGAAGAAATTCATCTCCCCAAAGATAGATATTTCAAGCTCTTTTTGCACTTCCTCTATAAACTTCTTACATGTAGCTTCATTACCACCAAAGATTATGTCATCAACATAGACAACCACAATCAAGATTTGATATTTTTCAACTTTAAAGTAAATATTTCTATCTACAGTACCTTGATTGAATCCTTGTTGTATCAAGTACCTATCTACCCTTGCATACCAAGCTCTATGAGCTTGCTTCAATCCATACAATTCCTTCTTCAATATGTAGACCATATCTGGTTTGTCTGATAACTAAAATCCTTCTTGGTTGTTCTATGTATACCTCTTCTTCCAATTCTCCATTCAAGAAAAGAGACTTCACATCCATTTGATAAACTTTGAAATCCTTGTGTCGCAAAATACAAAAACATCCTAATAGCTTCCATTCTTCCATCGAAGAAAATTTCTTCTCAAAATCTGTTCCTTCAACTTGTGAGTAGCCCTTACACAAAAGTCTTGCCTTGTTCCTTACCACTTCTCCATTCTCATTTAGTTTGTTTTTGAATACCTACTTAGTTCCAATCACATTTTTATTTGGTGTTCTTGGGACAAGTTACCAAGTCTGATTCTTCTCAATCTACAATATTTCTTCCACAACCTTGATCCAATATTGATCTTTGTATGCATCAATCACTATTTTAGGTTCAAATTCAAAAAGTAAACATAGATTTTTCTATTCTTCAACAAGTTTCCTTCTTGTCAATATAACTCTGCTCTTATCTCCAATGATCTATTCTTTAGAATGATTCTTCTACACATACTTAGGAGTTTTAGGAGTCTTTTCTGGAGCTTCTTCTCTGCAAGAAGACTCATCTAATTCATATCCATCTATCACCACTCAATTCTTCTATAAATCTTCATCAACCTTGATACTTGCACTCTCAACAATATTTCTTAATATCTTGTTGTAGCATTGGTAAGCTTTACTTCTAGTAGAATATCCAAGGAAGATACCTTCATCAGACCTTGCATCAAAATTTTCCAATTTTTCTTCATCTCTTTTGATATAACATTTGCTTCCAAATACTTTGAAGTACTTGGTAGTAGGGATCCCTCCATACCATATCTCATAGGGAGTTTTTGTGTTGTTTTCTCTTTCTTGAACTCTATTAAGTATATAAATAGTAAAGAGAATTGCTTCTTTCCAATAGGATTTTGGTAGATTTTCTTCTTTCATCATTGTCCTTGTAGCTTCTTGAACCGTCCTATTCTTTCTTTCAACCACTCCATTCTACTGAGGAGTCCTAGGGACAAAAAAGTGCCTCTTTATGCCATGATTCTCACAAAATATGTTAAACTCATTGGAGGTGAACTCTCCACCTTTGTCAGACCTCAACCATTTAATTTTCATATCCATTTCATTCTCAACCACAACTTTAAATTCTTTAAAATTATCTAGAGCTTCCAATTTTTCTTTGATAAAAGTAACACATGTCATTTTAGAATAATCATCAATCAATAGAATGAAATACCTATCACCTTGAAGAATTCTTACTCTTGTAGTACCAAAAATATTTGTATGTACTAATTCCAACAGTCCAATAGAAGATTGTTCTTTGAATTTGAAAATTCTTCTTGCTTGCTTTCCAATTTGACAATCCTTACAGATAGCATTGATAGGATTTTTAATCTTTGACAGATCTCTCACATCTTGAAAAAAAATGATTCTTAATAGATTATCAAAATTGATGTGTCACACCCTCCTATGCCATATCCAAATTTCATTAAAATGGGTGATACAGCAATGACCATCAACACCCTTAAGTTGATAAACATTTCCATCTATCCTTATTCCAACAACAATCACAATCCCAAAGCCTTTTCTGATCTCACATCCATCATCCTAAAACATAAGATTGTATCCTTTGCTACACATTTGTCCAGCACTCAAGAGGTTATGCCTTAAACCCTTAACATAGTAAAAAATATCAGTATTATGCTTGCCATCAAAAGTGATAGAAACTTTTCCACATATCTTAGTAGATGTATCATCACCAAATCTAACACATCCTTCATATTTTTCAATTTTAACAAACTTACTCTTGTCACCGGTCATATGATTAGAGAATCCATTGTTAATGATCCAATAGTTCTTCTCTTGTCTGGCATGAAAAGTAGATACCAATACCTTTGATGGAACTAAAAACTTCATCTACAACTTCATCTACCCTTTGCATCTTAGCTTGTTTGACCTTACCATCTCCTTCATAAATTCCTTCTAAGTTTGCCCAAATTTCTATAGAATTTTTTAGATTCATAACTTTCACTAATTCAAAATTAGCAAGACCATTTAAGAGAGCATACCTTGCTCTACCATTTATTTCATAGGCCTTGATCTCAACATCAATACTCAAACCATTTGTAGGCATAATATATCCATTCTCAACTAACTTCTAAACATCAAATCCAGGGTAAACTAAAAAACATTTCATTCTTAACTTCTAGAATGCATGAACCATTCCATCAAACACATGAATCTCTTTCTTGTGTGCCATCCTAGATCTACCTCAAATAGTTAAGATTTCTTCCAAGGAACCTTGCTCTGATACCAATTTTTGAATGCATAAGACAACTAAGAGGGGGGTGAATCAATTGTACCTTAAAACTTCAAAAAACCTCAACAACATTCAGATCCACATTAATTCAATTAACCTTTAATCTATTATGATGATTTAACATGAAGATAAAATAATAGAAAATGAAACACAATCAACACCATACACAAAATAACACCATATTTACATGGAAAACCCAAGATGGGAAAAACCACAATGAGGATTATCTCACAATATGAAGTAATATCAACACCAAATACAATAGGGTTCACTACTAGAGGTCTCACTACCCAAGAGAAAGAAAGGTTCACTGCTAGAATATAAAAGAAGATAGAGAAGAGTGTTACAATGAAAAAAAAATTCAAATCAATAGAATAATCCACCACAATGTCACCAACAACTTTGCAGTCTCTCTAAAGAATTGTAGACACCTTCTGCTCACTACATTCAATAATCTAACACATGAAATCTCACAATGCACTTCTCAAAATTTCACCCTACAACTCTGCAATTCACATCACTCACATCATAGTCATCTATCTTCACATCCCTCAACAACTCAATTCATATTTATATCATCTTCAACCTTGATTCTCCAAGGTCAACTATGCACCTCAACCCTACAAATTTAAATAAGGTAAGTACCAAAAAATTCCTATGTTGGAAAGGAATGAATGTGGACCACAACACACCTTAGCTAGAACCTAAATCCATTCATACAAACCATGCCATACTTCCAAATATTTCTTAAGTAGTGTAAACAACCAAGGTTGATCGAACCTATGTTAACACCATTGAATTTTAAGTACATGCTTCCTCAAATCCAAAGACAGCTCATTACTACCACATAAAACTTGAAAATGATCTAGAATATTTCACAAACACCCTAAAATCAAACAAACTCCTTCACAGCAACTTTCACCTTAAGAATGTACACACCCATTACATTAAAACAACTCTGCTATACACTGTAACTTAAGAAAATGACTTCCAAATCACCAACCCATAAAAAAAATCAACTGAAGAAAGATACCAACACTATCAACATTCCTTCAAATCCATTATACTTGAAACCAAACTAAAGAGAAACATGGAGATAAAAAATTCTCCCAGACACCTTTGCAATACATAGTTCACACACTAGCAAATACAAATTCCTCTGCACAATGATCCAACACACCAAATTTTGAATACAACACCTTTGAACATCTTCGATCAACATATTTGAAATGAAAAATTAGATCTTCAACCTATAAGAATTGTGGAGAAAAACCAAAACAATACTCTTCAACCTAGAACACACTGCAACTCACTATTTCCTCTTTTTATCAAATTTTCACAAAATCACTTGGAAACCAAGCAACAAAAAACCATCCTCATCATCTTTAGTACTTATAAAATCAACGAAAACCAAGTATCTCAAAACTCACTATTTCCTCTTTTTATCAAATTTTCTCAAAATCACTTGGAAACCAAGCAACAAAAAACCATCCTCATCATCTTTAGTACTTATAAAATCAACTAAAACCAAGTATCTCAATCATACATCTATAGATAGAAGCTTATCAAAGCAACACTAGAGGTTGACACCAACAGCTTATTAGTGACAACATAATGCAACTAATGAAAGAATCATTAATGTAACAACATAGACAACACCAAAAAATACACATACTCTTGCAACAATCTTCTACTCATCAATGAAAACCCAATCTTGTTGACATCAATGACAACACCAACTACTCATACTTGCAACACATGAACACACATAAACTCATAGAATTTGAAATGATGTTAGGATTTTGATTTTCTATAATAATGCTCTAAACATTTTCTCTTGACTTTCTCTTGAATGATCTTGATAATAAGTTTTCCAATAAAATGTTGCTCTTGACTTTAGACACTTGAATTGCAAATATTAAATTTCCACAACCAACATATTTTAACTTGGAGGGAAAATAGGGGGACACTCACACCTAGGGTGTGAGTGTCCTTGCCCTATTTTTAAGGATTTTAAGTGTTGGGAGAAAGGTCTTGGATAGATGCATTTTATTTCTAGTTGAAATTCCTCAAGAATTATAAAAAATTGGCCATAGAATACATAATTTAGGAAATTAAATACTCAATAAGGTCCAATAATTTAAGGGGGGGAAAAACGTAGGGTGAAATTATCATGGGTGCCAATTTATGATCATATAACAACATGACATAGACACAAAAAAAGCTATATTATACTATAAAGGTTCTAGGAACATTACACTTAGGATAAATTGTGCTTGAGGTGCTAACCATGAATTAGAAGCTCCTTGAAATATCCATCAAGCTCCTAAGATAGATCATTTCTTGATTGCATCCTTCAATAATTTGATAATGCATTCTTTAATAATTTGATAATGCCAAATGTATAGAGAATAAAAATTTTCATGGTTTTCCTTCTCTTCTGACCCAAAATTTTACATGAGGATGATATCCCTGACCTAAAATCCCTCTTGATAGCTTTCTATTAAAGATGTACTTAATTTTCTACTACCTGAATAAGCTTATCTCATGGGAATCTCACCTTGTTTCTTCAAGCTTGGTCAACTCATATAATCTTTGGGAAATTACACTCTCTTCTTCCCCTTCAGTCTTCTATAACAATTTGTAGACTGAGAATTTAAGAATGTTTGGTAGTCTTTCCTTAGCACCATACACCAATTCAAATGGAGTATTACTAGTAGCCTTCTTGTAAATTATTTTATCCTCCCAAGAAACAAATTTCAAGTTACTGTCCCATCTTTTCTTATTAGCATCTAATTTTTTTTTATGATGTTCATGATGCATTTATTTCTAGACTAAGCTTATATATCTCCTTGTGGTTGATTGTTGGTGTAAATAGGTGTTTTACCTATCTAGTCAATCTAGGTCCTATTTACATGTTAAGTTTACTTATGTCCTAGGGAGGAATATTTCTAGGTGTTATTTCTCATTAGATTTTATCTTATCTTTTGAATTTTAATACATGTGTCCTAGGTAGTTATGATATGTTGTCACATGAAATAGGATTAAGAAACTTGTCATTGCCATATTTGATCCCATGTCTCACCTTGGCTATATAACCAAGGGGTTCTCATTTGTAAATTAAATTCTTGGATATTTAATTCCATTACAGTCATGATCATTGCATATTGATCTCTTTGTGCTTTCCATTTGGCCTCTAGATCTTGGTAGGCTATCTCCATAGCCAAATATAACAAGGTATCAAAGTAGGTGGTGCCTTTGGTTAGCCATTTTTGAGAGATATTGGTATATCTTGAAAGGTTGAGTGTTATCTTCTCTTGCATCATATGATGATCTAGATAATGAAAAAAAATGATAGAAATACCAAAATTTTGGGGGGTTCCTCTTTGTGTCTTTGTATTGTAGGCTCAAATCAAAGCTTCTTAGTGTAAATATGAGCTCAAAATTGAGTTTAGGGTGTTTGAGAAAGCCAGTTTTTCCTTTTGTTTCATCCAAATTGGACATAGGAGGCTAGATCTATGAGGGTTTGAAGTTGAAAAGTGGTTACCAGATCAGAAAGGTAGCTGAAATTTTGAAGCATTTTGGGTCAAATCCAACCCTATCATCACATCTAGAAGGCCCAAAAACCCCTAGATTGACTGTCAATTCATCAAAATTGGAGCACTTCACCTAAGCCCTAAAAAAATTTACTCCATAGGTCATCTGTACGATCTCTACAATTTTCTCAATTGGTTGGTATGATTTAGAAAAAATATTTTTATTTTTATTTGTTAAAAAATTTCTATTTTTTTTAAATTTATATGGTTGGTGATTTCATTTAAAAAAAAATTATTTAAAAAAGAAAAAAAACAAAATTAAAAATTAAAAATTTAGACAGGGTATGCAAAGTACCATGTTGTAGACCTGCAAGGTACATGGGGCCAAGTGGGAACCATATGGCACAGACCCCACATCCCACTACCCCCCATAATAACCTGACAATGCCAAAATAATAAAAAAATTGACATCAGTTATAATAACCAATTGACAAAAGGAAATCATATTCTGAGTTCTAAAGAACATTCTATAAACATAATATTCCCTTAGAGAATATTCTATTCAAAAGCATATACCGGTAGTTAGAGGAATATTCAATCAGAATCAATGGTAATTTTGATGGCCATTTAGACGTCAATTTTAAGATAGTGAAATGCTAACATCATCATTGCATCAGTAGTGATGTCAACACTTTTAAAGAATTTTTGCCCCCTTGTCATTGCCCTTTTTCATTTTGAAGGCGATTTTCAAATGATCATAACTTGGGCTTAGGACCTCCTTTTTGCAAGAAATTTTGTTTTACTTGGGGAAGAATTTTGTACTTTTCATAGTGGTGTAGATTTTTCTGATTTTGGTGTCTAGATTTTTTAGAAATTTCAGATTCTCAAAGGTGTTGCTGCATCTTCTAATTTTGGGAAATTTAGGGCCTCTGTTCTCACTTATACTGTAACATTTTTGGGCAATTTTTTTTGAAAGTGCATAATTTTCATGTAATTTTCAATGGTATGATTATATTGATCTCATTTTGTACCAAAAAATGTACTTTTTTTCTATGGCCTAATTTTTCATTTGCATTTACTAAGATCAAGACCACTTTGTTTTTTTTGACAAGTGGAAACTATAATCACACTAATCATAAAGTGAAAATCTCATATATTGTTGGGGATTCTTTGATTGAGTAAATTTAAGGGGATAATATTATGGTTGATTCATTTGTTTGATCTTAAATTTCATCAATTAAGGAGGTATCTCGGGATTTCCATTCATCTTTTTGTGGTAATTCTAAATAAGGACACTTATGAGTCCTGGAAAAAAGGTATTTTGACACATATTAGGTGGCTTAAGCTTTTTCTATATCTTTATGGACTCTTACTTGAACTAGAAATAGCTAGAAAAAATCAATTTGGGGTAATAATAATGATCATATTGTAGGATTAATTGATACAAAAATTGGTGTTGATATTCCTATGGAGATCTTAGATATTGAGTTCCAACACACACTTTGGAAAAATATTTGGGAGATCTTTGGAGACCCTCATATCTCTCCATTCCTATATGATCCTATTGCAAATTATTTAATTCCCCTTGATGATGTTGATAGTATACCCTTTGATGATGATACTTTAGAGGAGATTGAGTACAATGAATGTCTTGAATGTCCAATTGATAAAGAGACTTCTCTTCTTTATTATCCTCCTCCTATTAAGATCACATATTTGTCTACTGTTGTAGTTGATGATGCTTTTTTTTCTATAGATTTGGCTTCTTTTGATTCAATGCAGTAGGATATACGTTGTATTCTAGATATGGCTACTTTGGATGACTTCTTGACATGAATTTCAGTCTTGTATGTGGAGTATCATATTGCAGATTTGGGAGAAACCATTGATTGCATTCATTTTCTCTTTGATGAAGATGCTCCTTCTTTAGTTGTTGTGAGGGAACACTCTAACCCTCTTGTTCATTCTCTACATGATAATTCTTCATATTTTAACATGAGTGTGGATAATTTTGGAAAATATTTGGAGGGGGATTCTTTGTCTTTGGATTGTGTTCTACAATCATCTCTACTAGATTCTGGATTGTCCTCTTCAATAGTGTAGTCTAGAATTCCTATTTGGAGTGTATTAGCTTTCGACATTGACATGGAGACACTTGAGCATGCTTCAGAGACATCATACACCATCTATCTTCCCTCATCTTCCTTTTAGGAATGGGAAGACATCCTACATATCATATGGGTTTTGTTTTTTCCTAAGGTGAGGAATGTTGTTCGATGAGATTGGATCATCTCTAGCATTCAATGTCGATATTCTACCATTGCAGGAGACTAACCATTGGGGGGGCTTGCATAGTTTCTCTTCTTATTCTCTCTTATGGGGGGTGTTTTTCCTCACATGGGGTTTTTCCCTTCTCATTGTTCATGGAGAGCATTATTTTATTTCATCTATCTTTTGGGGAGGAGTTTTGTCCCATTAGGTTTTCTACTTTTCTCTATTTGTGAGATATTGCATTTTCATTTGTACATGGTTACCTAACATGTCCTTGTAGCCAAGACCCATCTTTGTGTCATTTTTATAATAATCAACTACTCCCTAAGTTACATTTAAGGGGGGGGTGTTGGTGTAAATAGATGTTTTACCTATCTAGTAAGTACTAGGTCCTATTTACATGTTAAGTTTACTTAGGTCATAGGAAGGAATATTTCTAGAAGATGTTAATTGTCATCAGATCTTATCTTATCTTTTGAATTTTAACACGTGTCCTAGGTAGTTATGATATGTTGTCACATGACATAGTATTAAGACACTTGTCATAATCTTGTTTAATCCTATGTCTCACCTTGGCTATATAACCAAAGGGTTCTCAATTGTAAATTGAATTCTTGAATATTCAATTCTATTTCAATCTTGACTTATTGATCTCTTTGTTCTTTTGATTTGGCCTCTAGATCTTGGTAGGCTATCTCCATAGCCAACTCTAATAGTGATAAGGGGATGAATGTGCTAATTAGATCCCATATTATGAATAAACGTAAAAAAAATTACAAGATCTAAAACATAATACATTATCAACAACTATTCTAGATGACACACCAAACCTAGTAATTATGTTATTTAGTAAAAAATCAATCACTACTTTTGAGGTAAAATTTCTTGTAGGGACTACTTCTACCCACTTTATGAATTAATTGGTGGACACTAATATCCACTTGTATTCATTATTGAATTTTTCTATCATCTCCCCTATATAGTCTATGCCCCATTGCTAGAATAAAAATTCCACTAAAATGGTTGTAAGGGGGAGTGCACCTACAAATTTTAACTTACAATTTTTTTTTTGGAAAACATCACAACATTTTACAAACTTGGCCACATCTCTAAATAATGTGGGTCACCAATAATCTACTCTCATAATCTTATGAGCAATATTTTTTGACTTGTAATTCCCACCACACAATCTATTGTGACATTTCTTAACAAGTTTTATAGACTAATCTTCATCCAAACATCTTAGTATACCAACATCAAGGTTTCTCCACATTAATTCTCCCTCTAAAAACACATATATCCGAGCTTCGAACTTCAATGTTCTCTTTTGTTAATCATTCAACTCTGGTGGATAACTCAAATTCTCTAAATAAAATATAATTTCCTTATACCAAGGACAAAATTTCAATTGACATGGAACAAACTATGGGTTAGATTTCACCCAATAAACCTCAACTTCATACAATTTTTTTTGTCGATTAATTTTTCTAGGCACTAACTTCTAATTGTGATGTTAAAAATGGATCTAGGGTATAAATCACACTTTTCAACTATTTAACATTAGGACATAAAAATGATCATGAAAAACCACTTGACTACTATCCTCAAGGAAGAGCTAGAATTATTGATCAAGGTTTTGGTCCCCTTTGATTTTTTTTTGGGTTAAAATGATGTGAATTGATGTGGTGTGTGTGATTTGTGATTGCAAACTAGGTCAATTATGCAAGTACAAAAAATGTTCACTAATTCATAAAGATATATAACTGATAAAAAAATAGGAAACAAAAACTAGAGAACAAGAATTAAGGAACCTGACATTAAAATTTGGATCCAAACTAGATGGACAAGGGCAAGTGTTCCCTTGACTAAAAATTAAGGTTTTTGGAATTTTAGAATATGCACAGGTGTGTCACAATTTGTAGTTGTTGCTTGGTTGGAATTAGCTTTAGAACTTTGTTTGTTAGTGAATAATTGATCTTGCCCTAATTTTATGAAGTAAGGTGTTTGTACACTTGATCTTTATTTTAGGTCTTCAATCTTCTCCAAACCCACTTCAAATATGCAACCTGCAAGAAAGAGAAGAGAACAAGGGTTGTTTTGTATAGGGGCTTGCCTAAGTCAAACCAATTTTTTCATTTCAACCTCCACAACAACTAATAATGATGTTGGATAAAGAGTGATTACTCTAGGTCATGCATAGACAAATAGATAAAAACAAATGATAAATCATAATGGTGCAACTTACCATTCAAATTTGCATTCCTTGATGGACTGAGGTCATTTCACACATCTCATACAAGGAAAACTTGATAGTTGATTGAATATCTTGCAAGTGTTAGTACTCACAATGATAATGAACATAAAACATGAAATAATATTACTTATGCTTGAACATGAATTTTATGATACATTGCAAAAATAATCTTGATTGATGAAAGTGTTATAAAAATGTTGCTTATTCTACTCTTGAATTTCTATAGTTTCCTTTTTTAATTACTTAATTGATCAAAAGTTTTATTAGGTTGCTTAAATGTTCAAATGGAGAAAAAGACTTGTATTTATATGCATTTCAACATCTCCTTGAATATTATTTTGAATTTTGACAAATGAATTTAGATTTTTAAACATATTAATGCTGACAATAAAATATTTAAATTTGGGCCAAAATAGGGTAGTCAAGGGTGAGGGCACCCTTGACCAATCCTATTTTAAATTTTAAATTCTCATTAAATAAATAATTAAATTTAATTCCCAAATTTAACTTGATTTTTTGAAAATAGTAGTAAAATGGGAAAATAATAAGCATACTTAGGTCGAAGCACTTAAGGGGGAACCAAACATAGTGTGATATTGTTAGGGGTGATAATTAATGATGCTACACTAACTATCTTGGTTGTCTTCACCTCATTTTCATAATACCAAATATTATTGATTCACTTGCATATATTTCCTAATTCCTCTTGTTGCATAAAGATATCTCAAAGTTCTATATGTGGAATAAAGGTTGTGATTTTGGCTCCTACAAGATATGGTATAAAATTCTTTAGTTCCTTGACAAGAGCATATGCATTATTTTCTATTATGGAATAGTTCAATTCAAAATCATATAAGGAATTTTTGAAGAAGGATATTGTCTATTGATATCCCTCATCATTCCTCTATAACAAAATAATAGAAGGAAAAATAAATTAACCAAAAAGGCCTTGAATAATCTAGGCTTTCCAACACTAGTGCCTTCTTTAGTGTATCCTTTATTTCTACAAAGGAATAAATTTATTTCTTATCCTATCTTGATGAATGTCCCTTCTTTAACACTTTCAAAATGGCCTTTATTTTCTTTGTAAAGTTAGGAACAAACCTCCTAAAAAAAATTCACCTACCCAAAGAATGATTAAACTACCTTGACTATTTTGTGTAAAGGGATTAGGTCAATTGATTTGAAGTTTTTGGATCAATCCTCATCCCATAATTAGACATGATATTTCCAATAATATTTCCTTCTTCCATGCCAAAAATGTATTTCTTGGGATTCAACAAAATCCCATCTTTTAAGCATCTTTGGAAGATTAACTCCAAATTTTTCAATGATCATCTCAATTCTTAGAGTATGTAGTCATTTCATCTTGGTAGAAAAACATAATTTTATTTATGAGGCTAAAAAATGTGACATACATGTCTCTTTCAAATGTGGCTCCAACATTCTTCAACCCAAAAAAAATCAGACATAATTAAATATCCCCCTTGGTATGGTGAAGGCTATTTATGCTACTCTAACTCTTTGACCATGACTTGATTGTAACTCAAGAGCCCATTAATCATATACATCAGCTAAAACCTCGTTACCTAATGAAAAAAAATGGTTCATACTAGGAAATGGATAATTATCCTTGAGGGACTTAATATTTAAATTTCTAAAATACACACATAAAATAATAGTTCCATTAGTTTTCCTTATTGGAACAAGGTTAGATACCTACTCTAAATATTTGATTGATTTGATTATATCTCCTTCTTTTATCTTCATCAACTCCTTTTTCATTTGAGGGGCAAGGGGGTTGATATGATGTTGCTTCTATCTGAATGGCTTTAGACTAGGTTCTAATGGTATGGCATGCTCGAACAAATCTTCCCTATAAACCTTCAACTCATTGTATAACCATGCAAATAATTTTTATATGTTTTCAAATGCTATCAACATTTTATTCTCTTCTAATCTTAACTTTTTACCAATGGATACCATCTTAGGAGCTGATCCAATTCCTAATTCCATGCCTTCTACATCTTCCTCACTAATAGGCTTACTCATTTTATAGAAATTAGCATTATGAAACATTCAATATAAAGAAAAAATACCTCTTTGAATAGCATTTCTTTTTAGTTGTATAATTTTATTTCCAAAAAAGAGTCTTACTTTCTTAATTTTGTTCTACCATAGGCTACCAATCAATAAGTTGATTCTCAAAATGACCAATGTAATTGTGGAAGTCATAAATCCATTGATCATCATTGAGGATCTACCATTTATAAATGTTAGTAGTAATGTCAGGCCTAGTAAGGATTTCAAAATTATACTTGTAGTGAGGGTTAACTAATGAAGCATAAAATTTTGTAGCCAATACATAAACGGCATGAACTATTACATTACTATCTCTCTCATTCCATTTTATGTCAAAATCATCAAACAAATCAATGGTATCCCACATAGCATTCATGTACATTCCTAATCCTTTTTATTTTAGAACATATGTACCCCTAACTTGAGATACTATAATTTAGAAATAACCATTTACTCTAATACAATTGATTCCATATTTAGAAGACATGTTCAATCTAAGAAAAAAAGCTTCATATTTAGCCATTATTAGTGCATTCAAATTTTAATTTGAATGTAAAATTATAACTTTTTCAATAAAGTGACACAACACAACTCCTACACCATTTCCTTCTCTTGAACATGCACCATCAAAATGCATGTTCCAAATGCCACCATTTCCTAGATACTGATGTGGGGGAAATAAATCAATTTCTACCTACTTTAATATCAAAATAACAAATTTCATTCTTTTCTTCATTTAGATTCTCCATTATATGCAACATTTTCTTTTCCCTATGCAATTGAACTTCTTTTCTATGCAGTGGTATACTAGCATAAGATCCATTTAAATGCTACCACCAATAACATGACTTTCTAAACTTTAGGAAAGAGGTGTATTAAATAGTTGTCATTGTGAGCAACCTCAAAATAAGCTATATACACTTCCCTTATATGTTCATGTGGATCACCATTTCCTTTATATTTGTAAAACTTAGGCATTTCCAAGTTTTGAGGGAAGGGGATCATGGATATAAAACTATCAAAGGGATGAGGGAATATTTCTTCTAATGTATAGCTCTTCTTGGTGTGTCCCATTTCCATGTTTTCTATATTATTTTTTTAGATTTTGAATTTGTGTTACTGACTCATTTATAGGTGCCAATGAGGGTATATTAGCGGGAATATGTGTCAAAAAGGTTTTCTAATTTTGTGAAAGGTATTGTTGGATAGGTATGTTGAAGGTCAAAGGTTGACTTTGTGGAATGTAGTGTTGAATAGGTGTGTATGTTTGGGAATGTGTTTGTTGTGGCATGGGTAAGGATTGAGGTAATGATGTCTCATATGAAAAATGTGTTTGGGGTTGATTTGGAGGAAAAGGTATATTTTGCATGTTGGAACCACCTATGTTTGGAATGGAATGGGTAATGGTTTGGGATGATTTAAAGGTGTAAATTGATCATGTAGCTCTTTATATGACTACCATTTAACCTTAGATATTTTATGTTGAGGTGGTGATGTGTAAGTGAAAGAGAAAAACACTTTATCTAATGATGCTTGTGGTGGATTTTGTGAAGGGATCAATATGTCGAGTTATCATAGGGACATGCTTCTCATAGGTATATTAATTTGAATTGTTTCTCCCATAGTATTAGTTGTGGTGAAGGTTATGAGATATTTTTCTTTATGAATAGGATTGTCAAAATTAGAGTGTATCTTGACACCTTTTTGAACTAGAATTTGAAGATAGTGATTGAGATTTGTCTCAAATAAAAATTCTAAAACTATCCTTTTTTTGGGATCTTGTTCAAATTCTTATAAATCCTCTAAAGTTGGGTCTTGATTAAAATTTTCCTCAATATAATATATTCATATAGTGTTCTTAAGTTAGAGGTTCTTCCATTCTCATATTGACTACCACCCATGCTTATAATTAGGATGCTCAACTAATTTTGATAGGATTTCATATTCTTATTGTATTGTGATCTTGTGATTGACATATTTAAATGTTAGACCTTAGACAAGATATGAATTTCCTTCTACGAATTTGATGCTACTTTTACAAAACCAAAATAGATTAAAGCTAAGTTATATCTCCAAATGATAAAGACATTGTTTATTTGAAAAATACTTGTGAGTCCAAGAACATAGATATTGATTAATAATGATATTATTCTACTTGAAACAGACTTGTGAGTCCAAGAAATGATCAAAATCAAGATTGATAATGTCTACTTGAACTAGGTTTATGAGTCCAATTAAATAGATATAGAACGGAGGTTTCCAACTCAAGAGTAACCAAAGGTCTTAAGCTACTATATCCACTAATGATATGAGCCAACTTAACACCTTACTTGGGATAGGAAATTTTCCAAGCAAAAATGCAAGTTAGAGATAAAATATAGGAGATCTAGATTAGACCTTTGATAAATTTTGATAATGACATGACAAGATCCAAAAAGTTTTATTCTCCTCCAAATCTTATCAAGGACAATCCAATGAAATAATGTCAATGAATTATATGTTTTAGGTCTATTTTTCTAATAGTTTGATAATTTGAAAGGTATGATTTATGCTATATTTTGAAAATTTGAAGGGGTATTGCTACTAATCAAAAGTGGTGTGTAATGGATTAAAAACATAATTTTTTTTATCAAAAGTGCAACGTAATATCTTAGATGCACAACAGTGTTGCTTAGGTGTGACCTAGAATAGATCAAAAGTGCAGTACTACCAATCAATTGTACAAAATGATAATGCAAAAGTGTAGTTTTATGTCTCAAATATACAACAAAATGTATCAAAAGTGCACTATTGCTACCCATATATAGTTTTCTATAGTGCTTTTGTTTTAGGGACTTTGTTTTAGCAAGTGATATATCAAACATGACCAAGATAAATGTTGATGTTTTTAAAAAGGTACACAAAGAAAAAATAATAATTTTAAATCTATGAAGATAAATACAATAGATTTTTTGTTTTACTTTTTATTTTTGTTTTGTTTTAGAATGTTTTTATTTTTTATGATTTTTTTTCACAATTTATTCGATTAAAATGACACAAAGATATAATACAAATGAAAATTTCCTATGGATCAATTTGGATTTTGAGTCCCTTTCTAGTTTCAAGTGGCGATATTAAACATTCAATCACATAAGACACACGAGCAAACCTACTCAAGTGGGTATATCAATCCTTGTAGGCATAAAGACACCACTAGAAAAGATGACCAAAAAGTTTCAACTGGGCTTTAAAAGCTCAAATAGGGGTATCCTCCATACATTAGAAGGGTACATGAGGCCTAATCCTTAGATGAAAAGTGAAAATGCCAAAAAAATAGGCGGAAAGGGTAACCCACTCTCCACCTTCACTTCTTTAAGGTACAAAGTTCTTAAAGGATTAACCTAGATTGACAAGATTCCTTTTCCAAAAGGCTTGCCTTTTGATTCAACACCCAAAATTTATACTCCATTAGAGCATGAGAGTTGAGGTCATCCCCTAGGGTGATGAAATCCATAGGAAAGGCCCCTACAAATTAAAAAAATATCACTTATTTTTTATTCTTAGGATCGCCCTAAGATGCAAGAGGAGATGATACATAACTAGATCTTGGGGATTAAAATAAAATGGTTTATTTTATATCCGAATTCAAATGTGAGATTAATTTTAACCCAATTTATAATGTGAAAAGACATGCCAACCAAGATTGTCTAAACCAATAATACTAAAAATAATAAAATTCAAAAGGGAAATAGTGATTAGAATGAAGGTACCAAGAGTCTAATGCTAAATTTGAGAAGATAATTTTGTCCCATACAAAGAGCTCCAAATCAACCTTTGCAACCCTTTGAATTCCAAAATATCAAATCCCTACACATAAAAATCAACAACCACAAGGCTTATAAAATGCTAATCTCTTATATTGGGTTAGATTGTAGATCAAAACTATTAGAAATGTAAAAAATAATTACAAATTTGAAATGAATTTAAATCAATTCTTAATTCCTCACTATGTTCTGATCAAATGCATTGAAAAATAAATTAGATGCATTTAACAAAATATCTCAGATGCATAGTAAGTCAAATCAAATTTGTGGTAATTAGTAAGTCAAACTAGATGTGCAATAAATTAGATCAAATGCACAATAAGTTGACTCAAATGTGTAGTATGTCGCCTTAGATGCGCATATCTAAGGATTATTGTGAAAATTGAGTATTAGATGATATTTATATATCAAGTGTGTCATGTGTCAGCTCAAATGTGCCAAAAATATGATCAAATGCACCACAAGTCAACTTAAATATGTTGTAGAATAGATTAAATGCATAGATCTATACCTGTAACTTTCAAAAAATTGAATTTATTGTAAAATATATTGTTAACTAATTAGGGAATTGAGTCCCACCCAATGTTCCAAAATATGGATGATGAAAATGTGAATTATGCAAAATAGTAATAATGCAATAAAAGTACCAAATTCACTCAACAAATCACTCAATAAAGCTCAAGATATGTGCATAAAATGCAATAATAAATAATTATACCACAAAAAATACCTTTATTTTCTCCCTTTTTCTTTGATAGTAGCTTGGATGCTTGATATGTGGGTTTCTCTTCAAGATAGGATAACCATGACAGCACAAAGATAGTATGATAGTAAAGATAATGATATTTTCTCAAAGATAGTAGATAGATAATACTCTTTCTTGATAATGATTGATAATAATCTCTTGATAATGTAGTCTAGGGGATATGAATGAAATAAAGGCTTTATTTATATGCTTCACTTGATATTTGATGAATGGTGGAGATTAATTAGAAAGATCAATGGACAAGAAAAATTAAGATAGGGTAGGAGCTAAAATTTGAATTAACAAGGTGAGATAGTTGAAATAATTAAATGAGTTTATTTAATTCATTAAAGATTGTTGGGAAAATAAAATAAATATTAATTTTATTTTATATTCTGGAGGAAAAGATAATATAAATTTAAATAAATTATTTTAATTTATTTAATTAGTAAGAGGAGTGTTAGCTAATTAAATAATTTTTGAAAATTATTTAAGTATAGGGGACCAAAGATAATTTAAATTTTATTGTAATTAATGTTGGAGGGAAAATAATAAAATGATAATTAATTAAATAATAAAAAATATTTAATTAATATGAAAATAAATAAAAATATGTAATTATTATGGATGAAAAGAGGGGACACTAGCTTAATTAAATAATTAAAAAATATTTAGTTGATATGGATAGAAGAATTAATGAGGATAATGATAAGATGGAAAGATGGAAATGCATTAGTCATTTTTAGGTGTCTACATTTTGAACTGTTGGTCTTGTTCTTTGTTAAGTGTTGTTCTCTATCATGTTCATTATGAACCTCTGATTAAATGTGCAAGGAAGTAGATCATGAAGAACATACTAATGCTTTAATGTGTTAATTAGGAATCGATTGAGTTCAAATTTCTTGCTTCTTTTGAATGTATGTGAATTATTTGTATAGTGTTTTGGAATTGTGAAATTCTTGTATGCATTTGGTTTTCTAGCTATGAATGGATTTCAAATTTATGTGAATGCCATTATACTTGGTATGGAGTGACATGTGTTCAAATCTCTGCATGAAGTTGTTTCTTGTGGTCTTGTGAACATCTTTCCTAGTATTTCGGTATTATCTAGGTGTTTGATTGAGGTGTTGTAGACAATGAATCCATGTTATTTATTAGCATGAAGGTGGACATTATGTCATTTTGGATGTAGTTTTCATAAATAAACTTATGTTTGACATAATGTTGGATTGTGGTGTTGTGTTATTAAGTGCTTTGTCATACACACACACATATGTCTTGTTAGGTTCCTGTTTTAGGTTATCCTTGTTCTTGTAGGAGTTCTACTTACCAATTTTGAGGTGTTCCTAGCATAATGTAGAAGAGGATGCAATTCTTGTCTGAAGAATTGGCTATCATTTGTATTCTCCTTGGAGAGTATTTGGTGTTTGAGCCTTGTAATTGTTCTTTGTTTCTATTTTTATCATGTTTTCATGTTCTTGTTTTGTTGTTTAGACCTTTGGTTGGTCAAAGTTAAGCATCATGGTGGCATAAGTCATAGTTTCTCCCATATGTTTAGTGTTTAGTTTCCTCCTTGGTTGTGCTTATTATTTTGAAAGGTATCTTCCTAGATGATTTCCTATCAAGAACCCCTAAGTTGTCCCTAGTTTCATGTTGAAAAGATAGTGTGGTAAGAAAATCCTCACTTTCCTTGAGTGGTACTTGAGAGAGAACCTCGTGGAATGTGCAACGGTTGGAAGTGAGGCATGCTCTTGGTGAGTATGACAGTGAGGTAGTGTTTCCTTTATCCTTGTGGGATACTTTTCCCTTGGATTTTGGTTTCATATTTGAAGGTTAATTCCTTTGTATTGGGAGAGATCATAGGAAGTGTGGCTTGTGGTTGTTAGTATCATAGAGTTATCAGTTTTGTAGTCTTGTGATGAAGGGTACTCCAAAAAACTCACAAAAACAACAGATAATGGCACAAACAAAATGCAAGAAGGAAAGAATTTTTTTTCTATTATCACTGAAATGAAAATGAGATTACAACATTATATTTGCCATCACATGGGCTTTTTGATTACATAAATCTGCAAATCTACAAATTAGAGCCACCATCTATGCTACTCTCCCCTCCTCTCTATAGCCCCCCTTTACATCCTTTATTTGGAAGGTGTAACCACCCTAGAATCTTCTGGAAAGTGTAACTTCCTCAAGAAGAAGTTTTGATATTTTATTAATTTTGGTATTACAACTTCGTGGGGTCATAAATTTTGATCCGACTGTTGGATTTTCTATTATAATACCTTTTCAGAAAGATCTCAATAAATCTTTCATCAAAAAGTAGGGCCTAAAAGCTAGGTAATTTTATTTTCCACCAATTTTCAGGCCCATCCGGAGCCTCTAAGTGCCTCAAAATTGACTTTGAAGATTTTACTAGGATTTTCAAAAAATTAAAATTTCAATATCTCCCAAATGAAAAATGGTATTGAAGTTATTTCTTTTCCATTTGCTTCAATTTACCATTCTGGAGGTTTGTGTAAGATTTTGTGTTCAACTGTGCATAAATGCAAACTTACTAAAATAATCTTGTGTTCATCTTGTGTGTCTTTCCTTGGTTGAGTTAGTAGCTAGACAAAATTTCATAGTAGTTGTGATAATCTTAGAGTAGGGATTTTTTGGCTTATGTTTTGTTGGACCCCATAGTTGGTATTTTCCCTTGGTTATGGTGGAAGATGGTGAATGAAGTGTATCAATCTTTGAGGTGGTTGCACACTGAGTGGTTGGGTTCACTTGTGCACCTCTAGAGATGCATGTGTGTTTTATATTTGAGGCTAGACTTGGTGAGAGTGTACATGGTGGATATAGTGAGGTCCATTATGTTTGAAGCATCAACTACTGGGTGTACTATTTCCTTGGTTTGTGCAGGTTTTCAAGAGTAAGCCTAATCCTAGTGGGGGAGGATGTAAATACCTTCCCATTTGTAGCCTTGAGATGTGGGATCTCATCCTCAATTTTTTATTATGTAGAAAGGGATTCATAAGTCATGTTTGTGCTTGTTTCCTTGGGTGTTTTATTAGTGGATCAACTTCACCATTTTTATTGTGAGTTTTTTTTTTGTAGCTTTGGTCCTTTATTTGCATGGTGTGTTTGGACCACTCATGTTTTGAGATATTTGTGGTTCATCAACATGTTGATTGTTGGTGTTTTGTATTCCTATGTAATGCTTATATGTTGGGTTTATTATTATGCTTCAATTAATGGATATGGATATTATATTTTGTGTTTCAAATGAATGTTATCATTATTTTATGCCATTTAGATGCATTGGTTTATATTTTATATGATTTTGTACCTTGTTTGGTGATCATGTTATTCTTTGGCTATATATATTGAGTAGGTACACTTGACATTTTTGTTGAGTGATTATAGGTACAAGGTTATTTATCCACTTGGCTACATAGGTTTGAGTTATTCTCCAACGATAGTTATTTTGGAGATGTAACATTAGGAATTTCCCTTATTTTACCTAATTGTACTCAATTCAAGTATGATATATGTCATGAATTACCTATGCTAACTTGGGTCCAAATAAGAGGCAATCTCAAAATCTATTATTGTCATGGATTACTAGTATATGCTTGAGTTAAGTGATAATTTAAAATTCCTAGTTGATCATAAAATTAGTTGATGAGTTAAAGATTGAATTTTCTATCTAATATTTTATTTTCATGAAATTGGGTAAAATAAGGGGTAAGTTAATCATTTTAAAAATATTGTATTTGATGGGTTGCATATATGTGTTTTCATCATTATTTAAATTGTAAAAAATAAATCAGTTTGAATGTTTATTTATTTTCAATTATTAAAATGGAAACAATTAATAAAATTAAATCAAATTAGAAAATTGGAAAATAAAAGAAATAAATAAAATATGAAAAAGGTGACAAAACTAGAAAAAAAATCTTTCCAAACCCCCTTCATGGGAAAATATTGGATTTGAGGAAATTATGTGGATTTTATTTGGGAAAATCCTGGGATTTGTTGGATTAAGATAGTAATGGGGTTGTATTGGTGTGTGTGGATCTTCATCCTCTCAAATTGGAAAATTTTCAAGTTCTTCATATTTTTGGTTGTGAATTAAAATGGAGGTAAGTCCCTCATTTATTCTCCTTTTAATTATGTTATTTCATTTGGATGCCATGCTCACTCTTAAGAGAGCATTGGAATTTATCTATAGTATTCAATTTATGGATTTTTTTTTTAATGCTCAAAAATTGAAATTGACTTCATAGAATAGGTGGTGTATTTTTGGAGCCAAAGGGTACTTTTAGTTTTTGAAATTTAAAATTTTAAAAATTGTGGAGTCCATGTGAAATTTTTTGTTTTTACATGCAAAAATAAATTATTAAATTTTAATTTTGAAATTGAATTTGAATGTTTTTTATTGGGGGATTTCATGTCTCCTTCAATGATTTTCATAAGTATCGATTTAAAATTATGTTCTTTTTTTTTCTATGCCAAATTTTGGTGCCTTGTTTTTTTTGCAACACTCTTTTATGTAGAGTAATGATGAACCTAGGATGAAGGCATTAGAGATTCATGGGGAGTGGCTCCCAACAATTTTCAGGGCACAAAGGGGCCTAAGGATATCTTATGTGGGAGATTCCTTAATACGTGAAAACTAATGACACATGGTTAGTAAAATTAATCAATATATTGGTACCTATGACATAGCTAGAGCACTTATATAGGCCTAATATGAGCATAGAATAAATGATTGCTCTAGGGGGACTTGTAAGTTTGGTTCCTTACAGGGCGATTTGATCATACTTGAGTTCACTTAGCCATCCCTTCAATATTTATGGATGGAATTCCATACCTCTTATCTAGCATATTATCCTTATCCCTTTGTGTGTGTGCATATGAGTGTATTATTTGTTCCATTCATGATTTTCCCAATTATGATTACTTATTTACTCCATTGGTGATTGTGACCAATGTGAGTGTCTTATTTTATGTTATTGGTATTTTTCCTGATAAGGATTTGTATTTTTATCCATATTGTGATGTTTATTGTGTGACTCTAACTTACATGTATTATGTGTGTATGTTATGTGTATGGAGTGTGTGTAAGCCTATTCCTATTTTATTTGGCATGAGTGTGCTTATGGCTCGTGTGACTATCTCCTAGAATAATGAGAGTGGACCTAAGGGTACCACATGGCTGGGTGGTGTGGAACAATCATTGGGGAACAATGATCTTGGGAAGAACTCTAGGATAAAGATCAAAGTGGTAAAAGTTTCCAATTTCATGTATTTCCTTATTGTTTAATATTATAAAAGTGTAATTGAAGGAAATTGAGTCTTCTTTATGTAATGAAATTATTGAACCTCCTTGCGTGGATGGATTGTAAAGGTATCATAATTTTTCTTATGTGGCTCAATGTTGGATTTGAGAATGAATGCTATCTTGAATTCTCTTTAAACCTTTGCATGTTGTTGGTTAAAAAGAATGTAGAGCATCTCCCTTTGGGCTTTGAAATTAACTTTTATTTTAGAAAATGTGAAATCAAACATTGAAATCTCTAGGAATCCTCTTGCTTTGTATGTTTAGTGCAAATTTTTGAGATCCACCTTGTCTAGGGGTTGTTTAGGGTTCTCCAAGTGGTCTTGGTGGGGTCAGTATGTGTGAATCACCTTTCCCTTCATCCCTTGTGATATTACCCTTGTGTCAAGATCTCTTGTAATCTTCCTATCCCTTTTGAGTGTTCTCCTTCATGGGCTAGTGTAAGGTGAGATTAGGTGTCTAGGACCTTCTTGGTTCCTTGATCATTTTTTCCATTTTAGAGTCTCTTTTTCGTAGAGGCTCCTTTATTGTAGTTCTTGAGTGTTTGGTACATCTTGGGAATCAAAACCTACCTTGGGTTTTATCACTATACAATAATCCAATGATAGAATGGGACTACAATGCCTTGGAAGGACTACAACACTTGACATGGACTCTAGCACTAGAACAAGATTCCAATACTATATTACGACTCTAGTACCATATGTAGACACATGATCACTTGTTCCAGTGTCCTCTCTAGGAACTAATGTCCTATGGTTCCCTATTTCTTTCATTTCATCATTTTCCTAGTCTTCCAACCATTTCTCAAGGAAATTTATGTATGGAAAATGTCCCCTTTGGACTCGAGAGTCTTCCCATGTTTTAATTTTGTTGGAAAGTATCATACCTCAAGTTTTATGGCATCTCCCTTCTTTGGGAAGCATGCCACTACCTAGAAGTGACCCATCATCATTCTAGTTGGTGGAGGGTTTGTACCTACTATTTAGGTAGCCTCTTGTGAATTTATTCCTTGGTATTTAGGTGTTGTTAATGGTTGTTATTGAGTGGATTCGAGGTGAATGTGATCTCATCCTACTTATTTTGAAAACTTATTGTTGCATCATCTCGTGGAGATGTGTTAGCTCCTAGTCATTCCACCATATGTGTGGGTTTCTATGGGTGTTGTAAGCATTCTATAGTGTGTCTTGGTTGGATTTTAACTTAATGATTCCCTCATCCTACCCTTGTATTGTGTTTTGAGAGAATGTGAACATAGGATTAATACCTTTTTTCTATTTGGGTGTTATCTCCCCTCCCATTGGTTCATCGTGGTGACTTTGTCTCACAATTAATGTCTTCCAATAGTGCCACCTAGATTTTAGTAATGATGATTTCATTCATTTGGTTAGTACCCTTGTGTTTTTGTATTAACATAACACTTTTGTGCATGTTGTTGTACAAGTGTGATTTTTTTTTGTATCTAGTTATAAATTTCTATTAGATTTTTTAGTCGGTATGTTGGATTTGGGTAATTAAATTTAGTATCAAATCCCATGTTGGAGCACTAGGATATATGATTCATGTTATTTCCCATGTGGTTGTTGGTGATTGATGTGTGGTCACTCAAGCTCTTGTGATTTTGATTCAATTGTTTGGTTTTTTTATTAGATGCCTTATGTGTTGTTTTAGAGGATTCAATGTGAATCAACCTAAGAATGTGTTTTTAAGGAAGAAGGGTGACTTCTAGACCTTATCATACTTGATAAGGAAGGAAATATTCCCTTGATTGATAGTCTCTTGAGGTGGAGAATTATCACTCTTTAGTGTGTTACTTGTTGTGTATGACCATGTGTTCGGCCTTCATGTGTGTCTATGTTTTTGGTATTAGACATTGGCCTCCAACAATGATTTAACAACTAAGCTCTTACAATTATGATTCAACTATTGGACATCTAAAATAAATAACCATCTCAATCATCATGAAGGTACATTTAACTTGTCAACCCAGGGACATAAACTTGAAATTGGTCAACACAATATGTGCATTAGAAATCCAAAGTAGACATTTTCATTCTACAAATAAGAAAGACATAATGCTAAAAGTAAATTGCTTGGAAAGGAATAACATAAATGTTGAACATCAAACAAAAACTATAATAAGCTAAAATGCATGACAAAAATGAAAATTTGAGCAAACAAACAGGAAACTACTTTGTCTACTTTGGCTACAGGAATAGTCATAGAATGGAATTCTAGTGGTTGCAAGAATAGTTAGTGCCAGATTCTTAACTAATTATTGAACAAAAAGTAATAACTAAACTAAACTAGAAAAAAAGATGGAATGCTCACCAAGTGGGCCCCCTTGGATGAGTATCCTCTAAAACTAATGTAAACTTAGATGCATCGACTTATAACTTCATTTTATTCATTCAAAAACATGAGTACAATAGAGCAGTGTAACTGTATTACTAAAAAATGAGAATGCAAGTACATTATCAAATCGTGCAACCTCTCAGGAAGAGGCATCTGACTCTTATTTATACTACTAACTAAGCAATATGGTCAACTCCATGAATTGGGAGGACACCATTTTAGGGAAAGCAGAGAAAGTGGAGAGGCAGTTACACATGCATGGAATCTGGTCAGACATATTAGTGTTAATGCAGATTTAACACAGCAGTAATGCCCTCATTTGCTTAACAACAATAAAGACCATTTACAAGGTGGTTACAACTTGATTTGCATGAGGAATCTCTTGTCATCGACCTCTATTGACCTTTGAATGATTCCCTTGTTGAATGTTATGGTGAATGACCAACTGGCGAAATCTTCTCAATTTAGTGGCCTCTAATCATATTTGCAAGGCAATATTAGTATGCAAAATAATTGCATATTTTTAACTACCTTAAAGAACATTCATTAATCCACATGTAGAATTAACACAGATAGTCCATATAACATGTCAATGTCATTAAAGAGGTGCAAAAATAAGATTAGGCCCAATGTCTATGGTTTTGAGGAAATATCATAAAATATCAACATTCAAACATTAAGGTCCATGACAACTTCAGCAAATAGATCATAAATTCTACCAAAATTAAACCATAAACTAGACTCATCACTCCCCCCAACCTAAAGTTTTGTTGGTCCTCCAGTAGGGGAAGGGTTGTTCTTCTGCTTAGTCAATGCCCTAAAATTTGCAACTGCCAAATGTCCTACATTACTATTTGTTGTGTGTAAATCAGGATCCCAATAGAACCCTTTTTGTTTGTCCAATTTGTTCCATCTTTGTCTCTCTGCAACAATATCATAGTGGTAATACCTAAAATTTGGCATGGGCCACATTAGGATGGGTGGTTGAAAAGTTAGTGGAAGCCAAAATCATCCCTTTGTCCTTCCAATATGTATGTATCTGCCAATTCTTTTAAGTTTTGTAGCATATTTTTGCATAGAGTGGGGCTCAACTTGTTTTAGCTCATCAGTTAGGTTATTCCATCTTGTGACGGGTATCCCTTCACAGTTTCCTCTTTTGCTTTTGCCACCACCTCATATTCACTGTAAACTGCTTCTATCCAAGGCATGATCCTGTTACCATAGTTAGGTCTAAAAATAATTTTGTGCCAATCCATGTAAATGTCCCTTGGGTTTCTTGATTTAGCCCTGATGGGTAGAGGGATGTTGGATTCCATTTTCCTACAAGCCCTGTATTGTTGTCCCTAACTGATCTCATTCTGTACCCAAGACATAAATGCCCTTAATTAGACATCCCCAACATACAATAGTGGATTCCAATCATGGTCTTGACTCACAAGATAATTATACAAATATAATTCACACAAAAAATTCTTCATCTCAGGGGAAGCAATTTGATAAGCATTGAAAAATTCAATAGGAGTCTCAAAGGAAGGGTTCAAACCTGAGACAATCCTTGCCAGCTTAAAAGAAATATATTTCTCCTTCAAATGTAGAGAATAGACCCTTGGAGGGGTCTTGTATTATAAAATATATGGTACCAAGGCTACAATATTGTCCACCTTTTCCTTTTAAGCAATAATTTCCTCATTCTTATCCTCAATCACTTCATCTCTCTTTTGAATTTTGTTCTTCAGCTTGCATTTCTCCTCTTTCCATTCCTCCTCCCTCCTTTGTATCTCTTTCCATAAGTTCAAAATTGTTGTTTGTACTCCTACCAACATTTTTCCTGGAACTGATGCTTGCTCTCCATATAGTACCAGCTACAGGGATTCAGGTTGTTCATTCAATTCTAGTTGTAGGGGTACTGATTGTTCTCCCAATTTTAGCTGCAGTGCCTCTTGTTCCTGTTCTTGCTCATGCTATAGGAACTCCTGATTTTCCTCATACCCTTGATTCTTAACTTCTTCTGTAATATCAACAAGATCTTCTAGTGTTATGTTTGTTGTTTTCTAAAATATTTCCTCTTCCTCAACATTCACCTACCCCATTGGAGCTTTTGTGTCCCCCTGTGATGTTTCTCTAGGCTTAGGGCTTTCCTATGGAGGCATATCAAAGGCTGGCCCAGCTGGTCTTGATTTTTTGGGAGGGCTTTCACATTTTTCTTTGGCTGTAGGAGGAACAATGTCATCCTTTCACTTCTTAGAGCTTGGTAATTCTTTTTCCGTTGCCTGCTTTTTAGCTTTTCCTTTTCTTATTTCTACTTCTCTCTTTTGTGCCCTAGTTCTCATTAGAATACCAAGAGGAACTTTCTTTGTCTAAGTGATCTGTCTTAGAAGAACTAATCTCTATGGTTTGTTCTGTTGTAGGAGGGTTTACACCATGACCTGTGCTAGAGGTTGAAGCACTAGGAGTGGCTTCAGTCGTGCTCAATCTCCTGCTATACCTACGAGATTGAGGTAAAACCCTAGGTCACAAATTCTCTGGTCTAATTTTATCAATATTTATGAATTCTTCCCAAGTCATCTTAGACACATCATGCAAAGACTTCTCAACTAACAATTTGATAAAACAATGGTGAGAAATGGAATTGTCCCTACCTTTTTGAGTCTCAGCTGCCATGATTGAAAGAAGGTGGTATAGCACATTCAACACATTCATCCTCCTCTCGTGCCTCATGTGATTCAAGATTTTGAATTGCATAGAATGTAGATTTGACTAGTGACCTTCACAAGTGATATATTTAATAACATAAATAGCTATTTACTTCCATGGATCAAGAAAAGAGGTTCTCTTTGCATCTTGTTTGTCCACACTCAATGGAGGGTCACCAAGTTCTGTAAATTCAGCCCTAGCTGACTTGGCATCTCTGGTAGTAGGGTAATGTTCACTGTCGATAGGCAACCCTGTAACTTCTTCAATCCTCTCTTCAGTCACCATGACCTCCAGCCCTTTTTTCCATGGCCTTTCCCTAAGACAATATCTGGGAAAATTCTAATGCAATTTCTTGATTAAAACCATTCATAATCATGAAATAGTCTAACCACCCACAGTTTCTGAATTCGGCTTGGTAGGGTGCATCCTGCAGTAATACATCATGAACCATGGGTTCATTTCAAATTAACTCACCTCCCATTGTCTAAAATCAACAATCACTCTACAAAGTTTTCCTTCCTACAACACTGCTAAATTTCTAATGCCAATGCCGTCTGAATTTTCCCTTTCTATTTTATCTTTTGGGGACTTAATATTATGACAGGATCAATAATGGTAGTAAAGGAGTAATAAAGGAAGGTTATGATCGATAAAAATGGCGGAAGTGGTTGGTGTCACCTCACACATATGAGCCATCATCTCACTTAGAATTCAAATTGGCTTGATTTAAACTTTGTTGACATAGACTAGCATGGACTGAAATGTGGGAAAAGTATTCACATCTTTCCCCCCCAACCTAAATCTGAGCATGTGTCCTCACATATGAGGTGGTAATGATGATTTGATAGGGATAGGGAATAATGACATGTTATGGTGAATGTCCTTATTAATTCACAACAATTAAATGAATGCACTAAAGACAATTAAGATATAGCAATTAATGTGCACATACCTGGATTCATGGAAGATTCATTGCAAATATTGTGGAGAAAGTACTGGTCACCTTTTAAGAAATAAGTTGTGCAATTAATGAAAATGAGGTGAAATGAGGTGAAGTGGAATGAAGTGAATGTGATGGAAGAGAGAGAAAGGTGGAGATGGATGGGAGGATGGGTGGATGGGTGAAGAAGTGGACTCCCACAAAAGTGGAAGTCTTTATTATGACAAGGTACATACCTTAGTTAGCCAGAAAGAGGGACACTAGGTCCACTTTCCTTGTTTGTAGGAAGCTCAGGTGTTGCATGCTAAGTGACTTGTTGTAGGAACTCCTCTTTGGAAGTTGGCTTGTGATACAATCTAAGGCGATGACCATTGACAAGCAACTTGAATTTGGCAGGGTCAATGGTAGTGAGTTGAACAACACCATTGGGGAAGACTTCAACAACCTCATATGGTCCTAGCCACCTCGTCTGCAATTTTCCTACATTATCTTGATACCTTGAGTCATAGAGCAGTACCCAGTTGCCTAGCTGGAATTTCTTATCCTTGATGAATTTGTCATGCCACCTTATTCTTTGATTTTGTACTACCTTTGTGTAATGCAAGGCTGCTCTTCTCATCTCATCCAAAGCATTCAGCTGCATGATTCTTTCTCTTTGTGCCTGAAAGATATCCATCACTGAGTCTATTGTAGTCCTAAGAGTCTTATGTTAAAATTCAATGGGCATCATAGCTATCTTTCCATACAATAACTCAAATGGAGTGAAGCTTGTGGTTGTTTTCCAGGTAGTTTTGTAGGCCCAAATAACTTCTGGTAACTTATTTTCCCAATCCTTTCTATGGATAGCTATTGTTTTGGTCAGAATAGCTTCAATTTCTTTTTTGGTCACCTCAACTTGGTCATTGGCCTAAGGGTGATAAGGAGTAGACTTCTTGTGTCTTATGTTATACTCATTGACTAGTGTTGTAACATGGGTTGAAGTGATTTGAGCTCCTTGATCAGTCACTATTTCTCTTGGAACTCCATACCATGTGAAAATTTCTTCATAAAGAATTTATGCACCCTTATTGTCTCTTGCATGCTTCATGGCCTTAAATTCTACCCACTTAGTTACATAAGCAGTGCATACAAAGATATAAGACTTACAATTTGATGGAGGGTCAATGTCTCCTACAAAATTCAATCCCCAATTTTCAAAGGGAGTGATTACTACCTAAGGGTAAAGTGGTATCTCATTAGATTTGGTTGGTCGACCCATTCTCTAGCATCTATCACATTTTCTTGTATACCTTCATGCATCCTTATGGATTGTGGGCCAATAGTATCATGTGTTCAAAATATTCATTGTTGTCCTCTTGGCTAAAAAATTTCATATGTATCATCTTCCCTCACACATTTCCTCATGACATGGTCTAGTCTAGTATAGAAAAAACATCCAACAATCCATGAAAAAGGAAAATATTTTTCAATGAGCACCCTTCTCTCTTTTGGAGAGAAGTGAGGAGGAACTCTCCTTTTGATTAGATAATTAGTTATGTCAACATACCAGGGTGTTTGCACATTGATGGAGAATATATTCTCATCAAGAAAGAGTCATCTATGGCTTGATTGTCCCCTGATGTAGTCAGCCTTGAAAGAAATTCTACAACAACATTGGCCTTCTTGGTTTATCCACAATGGTTATGTCAAACTTTTGCATCAACAATAACCATCTTGCTAGCCTACCTGAGATTAGGGGTTTGTTCATGAGGTATCTAATGGTTGCATGATCAGTGTGCATAAAGATCTAATAGCCTGTTATGTAGTGCCTAAATTTTTTTAGGGCATAGATCACTACCGACATTTCTTTTTTAGTCACTGTATAGTTGAATTCAGCTCCCTACAAGTTTTTGCTGACAACATAAATGGCATTTTCACTGGCTCCTTCTTTTTGTCCTAAGACTACTCCTATAGCATAGTCGAATGCATCTATATGAATGTGAAAAGGGATCTGTTGGAACCAGAATTTTCATAAATTTTTTAAGGATTTTATCAGTGAAAATTTGAAATTCATGCTATCATTTTCATAAAAAATCTCATTATTGTTATCTATAAGGTCAAATTTTCCTTTTACCGCTATACCACTGTTGCATTAGTCACCCCATATAGCCCTCCCTTCATACCTCTCTACCATATCTCATTGCAAAGTAGCTCGTGGTATGACGGTAAAAGGTGCTACTACTATACACTGTTATCGATACCCCTTTACTATTGTACCTCGAGGAGTCAATACACAGCCTAGGATAGAGCGATATACTAAAGAGTAATGATAAAAGGAGACACCACTATACTACAAAGGGTTAGAACATAGCCCGTGGTAAAGTGGTATATTGATATACGTGTTAAGGATACACTGCAGTACCACAAGAGAGCCAAAGGAGATGTGTTGTAGAGTGGTACACTAAAGAAGGATTACAAAACATACTATGGTACCATAGGGGAATGAAAGTGACATGAGGTATTGCGGTAAAGCAGCTGTTGGGTCATTTAAAGCATGCCAATCACATCAGTCAACATCAAAATATGAAATTGAATTTGATACAAAGATTTGAATTGTGTGAATTTATGAGTTGAGAGTTAATGCATTTTGGTGTAAAGATACATGAAGTCGATTAAGTTTTTGCATTCATAACAAAAAAAATCAAGTGAAGACGAGCTCAAGGTGCACAAGTGAAGGGAATTCCCCAAGGTGAATCATCTTACCAGGTAAGCTCTACTCATCACTCTTTGAATTTTATAACAATGACACCAAAGAAAGTAGAAGTAGGAGCTAAGAAAGATGAAGTCAAAGCTAGTAAACCCTCTTTACAGTCCCCATTGCTTTCCTTATTACCTGGTTCAGTAGATAAAGGGCCCAAAAAGGTTTTCAGAGATTTAGCTCAGGGATGTAGAGACCCTATTATTCCTCAATCGGGGTGGAATTTGTATTGGTATTTCTATCAAAACATAAATGATAAGGTTCCAACATCAAACCCATGGACCCTTGATTTAGCCAAATTGATTGTTCCAAATATTTTCATTGATATCGAGCTAATTAAAGCCTTGGCCCATAGCTACCATGCCCCAACCAAAATTTTTAGGCTTCCAAATGGTGGTTGTTTAGTTGATGTCTCAAGGGAGGCCATTATCAAATGTTTTAACTTGAACAAACAAGTTGTTATAGAGGTAAATTTAGGGAAACTAGAACAAGAGTACAAGAGGCTGAGAAGGACATATAGAAGTGATGAGCTTGCCCTGTATATGAAGAGGGGTGATAATAATAGAATACTCCCCATCCCTTCTCAAAAAGGGAGCCTTTCCTAGTATCATACTTTCAAGTTTACTTCAAAAATACCTATCATGCATTGTTTCAAGTAATAGGGATAGATGTAGAAGAAAATATGTCAGTGGGATTGATGAGGATGGCTATAATTATTCAACACCCTAAGTTGAATGTAGAATTTGATTCTACATATGTGATTGAAGAGCATATACATGAGGGTTTGTTGTAGGTTAGAGAGGCCAAGGCTCCCATTTCCTTTAGAAAATATTGTGTTGTGTCACTTAATATTGTACCAAAACGAAATGAAATGGACAAGGAGAATGAAGCTATGCACACAAGATAATGGAGTGAGACTCCCTATCAAGAATTGGTGTTACATTTGGGACAATAGGTGTACAAAATGTGATTTTGTTGTATTTAGAGATGACTTTGTTGTTAGATTGATGTCCGCCCTTGGTTACCCAACACCAAGGTTACCTAAATCTTTGATGAGTGTAATGAGGCATGTACAGTACAAGCCAGAACTTGGGTGTACCCATAATTATGTTGATTGGTTTCTCATGTCACAAAACACTATTATTAGAGTGTATGGTTGTGACTAGGCACCACACATCTTGCCAAAATTTGTAACTGCAAGGGTATGTTTTCTAGAATTCATGTGGAAAATGTTGTGGATGGAACATGACTTGATGAGGAATTAGAGGAAAGGAAATTTTTTTCCTGATTTAATAGTGTTTGAGGAATTGTCTATTGGATCTAATATGTTGGAGGAATTATAGAGGTTCATGAGGGTTAATTATCCCCTAAAGTCTAGAAAGGAAAGAGTATGTGACCTAGAGGGTCATATTAATATGATCAAAAGGACCTTGCTAGCAAAGAGGGCAATAGCTCATGTATTTGACCTTGAGTAGGATTTAATAAGGAATTTGGTATATTTTGCTAATGCATTTAAAACTAGAAGGAGATGGATAATGATGACGAGGTGGGAAAATAAAAAGAAGGAGAAGAATAAAAGTTTTAAAGGGTTTCTTGCTGATGAACCCAATCTCTCAAATGGATGCAAATGATCCTTGAAAAAATTGATGAAATTTATAAAAAGGCCCAAGATGAGGGGTTAATTCCACTTCCCACACCCCACCAGCCATCACATGAAACATCTACATCACATACACCACCCCCATCACCTGCACATCCATTCACTCCATCTCCTACACATGAACCCCAGGCTAAGAAACATAAGACTGGGTCATTGGTTGATTATGGATCAAGTGATAATGAAGAAGAAGAAGAGGCAATTTTAGCTTTGACTGAAATGAAGGAAGTAGTAGAGAAAAAAAAGAGTCAAGAGCCTCATGATCATAACATTAGGCTATCAAAAGAGGGATTTGATGAGATTTAGGATGATGAGAGGGTAGTGGCCTCTCTGAGATTTATGGAAGATGATGGTTTTATTTATACTAATGAATTTAAAGAATTTTGGATCAAGATGAAGATGAAATAGTTTGATGAAAGATTGAAGATCAATTTTATAGGAGTAGATGAATCAAAGCAGGTTGAAATATAGGCTCATAAATTGGTAGAATTAAATATTGATAATATTAATATTACCCCCCAGGAAGCAAGAGAAATAGTATTGAAAAGCGATATGTTGATTACCAGGGATGGAGCTATCCAAAGTGTTTCTTTTAGATCAAATTAGAGCATAAGATGATCCAATGTTAGTAGCAGAGTTTGATTCAAATGAAGGTGTTTCAGGAATAGGGAACAACACTACTACCCAAAATCTTGCTGTGTGGACAAAACAGAAGAACACAAGGAAGCCTAGGCTCTTGGATGCAGTGCAAGAAATGAGGGGAGAAGCCATGGTGAGAATGATGAAAGACACAACTCCTATAGAGGATGCAACTATAACTATGCATTCTGCAATGTTCACTAAAGATGTGGTGGAAAAGATGGAAAAGAAGATAAATGAATATGAGAAAAGGTTAAAATTGTCAAATGATGAAGTAAACAAATTGTTCATAGAGAAAGTGAATCTAAAGTAGTAGTTGCAAATGGCTACCATAGTGAGAGGGGATGAAATAGTTGTTTATCACCCACCTATTCAGGCTGAAGATCCACAAATTCAGCAATTAAAAGATGAAATTGCAAAATTGAAGAAATATCATATGGATGATGTCAAGCAACATATCATGGAGATTCTAAGGAAGATATTTGAGCATAGAATCAAGATACTGAAGGAAATGATACGTGGATTATATGAAAGCTTTAGCAATTTGATTAAAGCTTTGGAACGGAAAAATGCTAACTCCCCTATCCTTGAAGAGCTCCAAAAGAGGTGGCAACCAACCTATCACACACTAACTACTCTGTGCAAAGCCACACAAAGGGATCCATATGCCTCACCAAGACTCAAACCAACATAGGAAATGGTAAAGAGTGTAATAGATGAATATAAGTGTTTGGTAGATATGCGGAAGAAATTGGAGAATAGAAGGATTTCATTTGACTGCATTAAATGTATCTTCAACCCATCAATATTCAAAGATGATAATCAAATAAAGGGAATGGATCAGTGGAAAGAAGAATTTGATCAGATAGTTCCAAAAGGCTTTACATATGTACAGGATGATGGGGAGATAAATCTTGACAAATTCCAAACTTTACTTGATGGGATTATCATGGTGGACAATGGATACACAAAGTTCATAGTGGATGTCAGGAATCTTCTGGACAATAGATGGAAAAGTCATCTCATAGATTTTTCATCTGCATGAGAATTCAAATGGTCGAATGATCTAACAATCAGTAAATGGTAGGAGAAATATCTAGGTTGTGATGAATATTGATTACAAGCATCACGACGAGAAATTATCATACAGTAAAAGCTTTGTGTAGGTCTTAGATGACCACATGCTTTTACTCGAAGATTAGCAGATTAACAAACATGTCTATTTCTTTCAGTTATGCTTAATTTCATAATTATGTTTTGTTATCAAAAGACATGTCCTTTGTTTTAAATCTTGTTGCCTCTCAAATAAATAAGAGAGACCAAGACCAAAAGAAGGGATTAGAATAGATTATAGAGGAAAAAGTAACAGGCGAGTAGGGATAGACAAAATGCGTATATTTCAAAAGACCATGGTGCATGTATAAATTTTAAAGAAGTCAATGGAAGATATTTGATTTTGTGGCCTCATACTGGTATCAATTGTTTGTTGAAATTTATTGAAAATATTAGCTGGTTGTCTCCAAGGTTGACATTTCCTTATTATTTAAATTGATGTATCAATGATATTTTTAGTTTATCAAAGCACATTCGCTATTCTTGAATGGTTCAGTTAATTGATTCCTTCAAGCAAGGATTAAATTCTTTTAATTAATCACAGTAATATGGAAAAGGTCATTTGGATCAATAAGAAGAACTTGGTAATTACATTCTTGCATGTTTATACAAGTTATAAACCAACATTAGTGTGCCAAATAGTTTAAATCATAGCCAATATAGGTCACATATTCTAAATATTCATTAGACTCCATTTACCCAACAAGGCATTGGTGTTATCCATCTCATCATTTAGTTTTAGCCAATTCATTTTTAGAATTTTACATATGTTAACTGAACATATTCATAACTCCATCTTGATATTGCTTATACAATTTATACCAAATAGGTTTGCATCTCTCCACCTCGAATTGCCATTGTGGATAGATTGTTTAAGTAGGAAATACACAATTTAAGTATGCTCCATTTGAATAGGTACACCTACCTAGGTCTGGCAAAGCTTGAAGAGAAGACTGTTCAAATTCATCTTTTGGCCTTATACGTTAGCCAAAAATGTACCAAGAGCTTGGAAACCTCTTGTGGTTCCTCAACCAGTGTTTTTGAGACCTAACAGTTTTGCGAATCTACTGAGGAGTCAACTTAGAGTTAGGTCCTTTGTAATAGAGTCAAAAATCTTACACAAGACTCTGCTGGGAATAAAAAGTTATAAAATCTTCTCACTTCCACATAAGTGAGTGGTGACTCTAATAAAATAAAATACACATAAAACCATCACAACATGCATAGTAGAAGGTCTGTGTATAAAGGAGGTCCTAGTGACAATGGTAAGTGGACACATAAGAATGATAAAGGTAAGAAGGTGTTTGATAAAATGTGCATGACAAATATGGATAAAACATCAAAACCACACTTTGAGACATATAATTGCTACAATACATTGACAAATGAAATTAGCTCAGCTGGAGAACCTTGCACTCCTAAAGAAAAAAGGAATGATTTTTATCAGTTAGATCCTCAGAAAGAAGAATAATTCAAAGCTAAAATTGGGGTGGAAAGAATTAGGAGACCATGAATATGATCATGGAGTGGAAGGGAATCAAAATAAGCCAGTTGATAATGTAGCCCTTGGAGAAAATTATGAATTTATGACTCAAGAGGAAATAAATGCACACTTGGAGTATGAAAGAAAAGAAATAGAAAGAACAAAAGTAGAATATGAACAAAGGCTCCAAGCGATAAAAGAGCTCTAGGGATTGAAGCTGCAGAGAGCCCAAATTAATGCTTAGATGGCTAACCTCCCTAAATATATACCACCTCACAGGTAAGGGAATAATAATGCAGGACCTTCAAATCCACCAAAAGCACTACAAAATCAATCAGGGAATCAATATAGACCACCAAATGTTCCACCTAAAAATCCATCACAACACCCAAATGCTCAACTACCCCATGGTCAACAATATATGCCACCACCACAAGTACAATATAATAACCCATTATATCAATATCAACATCCTCAAAATCCACCTCCTTAGCAATACACAACTATGATCAAACAATTTGACTTAGCAGGATTCCAAATATATCCATACCCTATGGATAGAATTTGGAGAGGCCTTGTCCCAAAGTTTATAGGATTAGTGTAGTCACAGCTAAGGAACACTTAAGGAGTTTTAATGCTTTCATTCAAGATCTAGATATGCAGTATGAAGATGTACAGATGAGGCTATTTATGATGTCATTAACTGAAGAAGCGAGAGATTGGTTTAATAGTTTACCAACTTCTATTGATTCCATTCAAGAGTTTCATGATCAATTTCTTGAATAGTATGGAAACCAATGTGCACTGGAGTTTTCCTTGCATGAACTAATAAGTATCCAAACGCATTAGAATGAGTCATTTTATGACTTTAATTGGAAGTTCTCCAAATTGCATAATAAGATACCACCGAGATCTAAGTTGGCAAATGCTGCAGCATTAAGTATTTATCTAAAAGCATTTGATCCAAAGACAGGATATGAGCTTAGAAATAGGTGCCCTAGATATTTAGTTGAAGCTCAAAAAATAGCATTGACTATTGAAAACAATAGAAAGGCTGCGGGGATGATTGCTTAAAGAGATAATCTTAGGGTTCCCCAACATTATAACAATCCTCATAATAGACCATAAAATACATATAGAAATGAAAGGTTGAGGCTGCATGATATGCCATACAATACAAATTGGAAGGATGGAAGGCCCATAATTGACAAACCTAAGAATAAAGAGACCCCTGATCCTTTAAAGAAGAGAGGAGCATACATGGTGAACAATAATCCTTGGTGTCAAGTTTGTGACTTGCCACATTCCCCTAACCATTGTATTATAGCTCAAACAATACAAGAAGAGGAAATTCTAGTAGACAATAATGAATAGGATCACACAATTTATTTAAATTCCCACACTCTTCATCCCATTGAGTAGGGATATTCATCTTTAGAGGAAGAAGGCTATGAGTATGATGTTGATAAACAAAGATGTAATGTCCATATGGAAAAACAAGTGTTTTTTGATTATGAAGAAAGCAATGATGAGAAATATTCTTCTTGTGCACCATCTCAGCCAAATAAATCCAATATAAGAAGACCAACTAAGGAAGAGATTAAAATTAACAATTGTTGTAGTGGAATAGGAAAAAATAAAATATTGGTTAAGAAACATAATAGTAAATGAAGATGAGGGTATCCCAAGAAGGATATTTGTAAAAGATCAAGAAGGAACATAGGGAGTACCAAAAAAAGATAGAAAATAAGTAGCCTAATAAGAATGTGCAAAAGCATGTTCAGAAGGAGGAAAACAAAGAGTTGCATAAAAATAAGCAAAAGCCTGATGACACAAAGAAAGGAGAAAAAGAGGAGAGAAAAGGAGAATCATTGGAGAAAAAGAAGATGATCAAAACAAAAGGTACCTCTTTTTATTTCACACAAGCTTTATCCCAGGTAAAAATGTTTGTCCCATTACTTGAAATGATGAAAATTAAAGAGTATAGGCATAGTGCTATTCAATTAATATCTAGTGGGAATGTTAAAAACACAAACTCTGAGAATAAGGGGACCACTAAGATCAATAATAAGCAAGAGAAGGTAAATTTTCCAAAGGTTTGTCTAAGTGATGCATTGATAAATCCTCCACAAGTTGATCCAGTCATTACTACATTACTCATAAATAACAAGCTGGTGAGGAACCATATGATAGATTTAGGTGCTACTATCAACATCATGCCAGTGGGGGTTATGAAAAAACTTGGCATGTGGGTAGACACTAATGGTGGAAAATGCTATGCTATGTATAGCAGGCTAGTCCTAGTGATAGGGATCATGAAAGAAGTAGAGGTGAAATTGGCTACTTATCCACAAGCATCTTATAATATTGACATAACTGTGATTGATACACCTCATTTTGGAATGATTTTATCAAGGAAATGGACTACAACAGATAGAGGAAATGTACAGTTTGACTTGTCATATGCCACAATACCGGTCAATGGTGAAGAGGTAAAATTATATAGAGAACCAAGGATGAATCAGATTGTGGATTATGTTCCTCAAGATCAGTTAAATTTGTTTTGTGATGTAGATTTGGGAAGTTTCAGAATAGAGCCTTCTCAGCCTGAACTAGTGAATACTGATCCAATTGAAAAACATGTTTCCAAGAGTTAGCATGGTGTGTGGAAGATGTATTTTGATGGAGCATGTAGCCAGGAATGCAATGGAGTAGGGATAGTATTTATTTCACCTGAAGGTACTACATTTAATTATTCATTCTTACTAACATTTGAATGTACAAACAATATAACAGAGTATGAGGCCCTGCTAATTGGTTTGAATATGGTTGTTAAACATAAGATCAAACTATTAACTATCTTGGGAGATTATGAATTGATTATTTCACAAGTCAGGTCAAAATATGTTGCAAAAAACAAGAGATTAAAATAATATAGGAATGTTGTGTGGGATACAATTGAATTATTTGATGCTTTCTCCATTAAATGGATAGACAGGACCAAAAACCTGATGGCAAATTTCCTAGCTAATGTAGCCCTGAAAAGATGTGATATCACCTTGGCTGAAGTATCTCAAGTTGAATTTAAAACAAGGCCTATTTTCCCTGACAATATACATAGCTAGATATTTTTCAATGATGATATAGATATCATAAATTTTCTCCATTGTATAGACCGGTATGAAGCTCAAGAGATTGAATTTAATGCTTTTGTAGAAGAAATAGATGGAAAACATACTGTGTTTGGAAAATAAGTTTTCCAGCTCAAGACCAAAAAACTTCTTAAAGGGCTTGTGGCACTAGAAAGGTTATATGATGGGAATGATCATTCTCTCATGAAGCAAACACCGGTAAAGAGAGAAGATGTTGAAGAAGTCAATCTAGGGACTGAATTAGCACCCAAAAAGGTATATATTGGAAAGAAAATTAGTCCAACAATTAGAAAAATGTTGATTGTGTTGTTGAGGAAGTACAAGCATGTTTTTTCTTGGTCTTATGAGGATCTTAAGGCCTACAGGGAAGACTTATTCCAACATGAGATTCCATTAAAACTAGATACAAAACCATTCAGGTAGAAGCAGAGACCTATCAACCCAACTTTGGAGCCTAAAATGCAGGAGGAGTTGGAAAAATTTAGAGATGGAGGAATTATCAAGACCATTAGACATTCAACATGGGTCTAAAACTTGGTCGTAGTAAGAAAGAAAAATGGGGATATTAGACTGTGTGTAGACTTCAGAAATTTAAATGTTGCTTCCCTTAAAGCTAATTACCCTCTCACAAATATGGAAGCCATATTACACAGAGTAATAGGATGTGAGTTGTTTTCAATGATGGATGGATTTTCTAGGTATAATTAGGTCAAAGTTAAAGATTCTAAGCAATACAAGACAACTTTTACTATGCCGTGGGGGACATATGTTTATGTGAGAATGCCATTTAGTCTCAAAAATGTAGGGGAAACCTTCCAAAGGGCCATGGATGTGGCATTTGCATAGTTAATTAATGCTATAATGGTAGTGTACCAAGATGACCTTGCTGCTTATTCCAAAAGGGTAGAAGATCATGTAGAACACTTGGAGAAAATATTCATCAGGGCCTTAGAATATGGTATCAGTCTCAACCCTAAGAAATTTCATTTTGTTGTCACAGAGGGTAAGCTTTTGGGGCATATTGTATCGAAATAAGGGATTAGAATAGACCCTAAAAGAGTAGAGTCCATAGAAAAAATCTCCATTCCCAACACTATCAAAACCATTCAATCATTTTTTGGTCAAATTAACTTTGTTAGGAGATTTGGTCAAATTTTGTTGAGATTATTAAACCCATATCCAAAAGGTTGAAAAAAGGAGAAAAGATAGATTGGACTGCAAAAGACCTGGAACTTTTATATCCATCAAGAAAGCCATCAAAGAAGCCCCCATTATGAAATCTCTCAATTTTACCAAACCTTTCCAAATATTCTCATTTGCCTCATTTCACCTTATGAAAAATATCTATACCTCTTTACCGCTATACCTTGGGAAGTCAATACACATCCTATGGTAGAGCAGTATAATGAAGAGTAATGATAAAAGGAGGCACTACTATACTGCAAAGGGTCAGAACATAGCCCCCAGTAAAGTGGTATATTGATATATGTGTTAACGATACACTGCAGTACTGCAAGAGAGCCAAAGGAAATGTGTGGTAGAGCGGTACAATGAAGAAGTATTACAAAACATACCACAGTACTACAGGGGAATGAAAAGTGACATGAGGTATCATGGTAAAGTAGTCGTTGGGTCATTTAAAGCATGCCAATCACATTAGTCAACATTGAAATATGAATCTGAACTCGATACAAAGATTTGAATTGTGTGAATTTATGAGTCGAAAGTTAATGTGTTTTGGTGTAAAGATACATAAAGTAGATTGATGAGCTCAAGGATCAGGAGTGAAGGGAATTATCTCAGGAGAATCATCTTATCGGGTAAGCTCTGCTCATCACTCTTTGAATTTTATAACAATGACACCAAAGAAAGTAGAAGTAGGAGCTAAGAAAGATGAAGTCAAAGCTAGTAAACCCTCTTTACAGTCCCCATTGTTGTTCTTATTACCTGGTTTAGTAGATAAAGGGCCCAAAAAGGCTTTTAGAGATTTATCTTAGGGATGTAGAGACCCTATTGTTCCTTAATTGAGGTGGAATTTGTATTGGTATTTCTATCAAAATAGAAATGATAAGGTTCTGGTATCAAACCTGTGGACCCTTGATTTAGCCAAATTGATTGTTCCAAATATTTTCATTGATATTGAGTTGATAATAGCCCTAGCCCATAGCTACCATTCCCCAACCAAAATTTCTAGGCTTCCAGATGGTGGGTGTTTAGTCGATGTATCAAGGGAGGTCATTATCAAATGTTTTAACCTGAACAAACAAGCTGTTACAATGGTAAATTTAGGAAAATTGGAACAAGAGTACAAGAGGCTGAGAATGACATATAGAAGTGATGAGATCCCCCTACATATGAAGAGGGGTGATAATAATAGAATACTCCCCATCCCTTCCTAAAAAATGGAGCCTTTGTCAATTTCAGGCTTTTAGGTTTACTTCAAAAATACCTATAATGCACTGTGTCAAGTACTAGGGATAGATGCAGAAGAAAATATGTCAATGGGATTGATGAGGATGGCTATGATCATTCAACACCTCGAGTTGAATGTAGAATTTGATTTTTCATCTATGATTGAAGAGAAAATACATGAGGGTTTGTTGCAAGTTCGAGAGGCCAAGGCCCCCATTTCCTTTAGAAAATATTTTGTGTTGTGTCATTTAATCTTGTACCAAAACAAAATGAAATGGACTAGGAGAATGAACCTATGCACACAAGATAATAGAGTGAGACTCCCTCTACAGAATTGGTGTTACATTTGGGCAACAAATGTATAGAATGCTATTTTGTTGTATTTAGAGATGAATTTTTTGTTAGATTGATAGCCGCTCTTGGTTACCCAACACCAAGGTTACCTAAATCTTTCATGAGTGTAATGAGGCATGTACAGTACAAGCTAGAACTTGGGTGTACCCATAATTATGTTGATTGGTTTCCCATGCCATAACACTATTATTAGAGTGTATGGTTGTGACCAGGCACCACACATCTTGCCCAAATTTGTACCTGCAAGGGTATGTTTTCTAGAATTCATGTGGTAAATTCTTTGGATGGAACATGATTTAATGAGGAATAAGAGGAAAGGAACGTTTTTTCCTGATTTAATAGTATTTGAGGAATTGTCTAGTGGATCTGATATGTTGGAGGAATTATAGAGGTTCATGAGGGTTAATTATCCCCTCAAGTATAGAAAGGAAATAGTATGTGACATAGAGGGTCATATTAATATGATCAGAAGGACCTTGCTAACAAAGAGGGCCATATCTCATGTATTTGATCCTGAGGAGGATGTAATAAGGAATTTGGTATATTTTGCTAATGTATTTTAGACTAGAAGTAGATGGATAATGATGATGAGGTGGAAAAATTAGAAGAAGGAGAAGAATAAAAGTTTTAAAGGGCTTTTTTGCAGATAAACCCAATCTTCTCAAAAGGATGCAAATGATCCTTGAAAAAATTTACAAATTTTATAAAAAGGCCCAAGATGAGGGGTTAATTCCACTTCCCACACCCCACCAACTATCACATGAAGCATCTACATTGCATACACCACCCCCATCATCTACATATCCATCCCCTCCATCTCCTACACATGAACCCTAGGCCAAAAAATTTGAAGACTAAGTCATTGGTTGATTATAGCTCAAGTGATGATGAAGAAGAAGAGGTAGTTTTTTCTTTGACTGAAATGAAGGAAGTAGCAAAGCAACTAAAAATTCAAGAGCCTCATGATCATAAGATTAAGCTATCAAAAGATGGATTTGGTGGGATTCAGGATGATGAGAGGGTAGTGGCCTCTTTGAGGTTCATGGAAGATGATGGTTTTATTTATACTAATGAATTTAAAGACTTTTGGATCAAGATAAAGATGAAATAGTTTGATGAAAGATTGAAGATCAATCTTATAGGAGCTGATGAATCAAAGCAGGCTGAAATCCAGGCTCATACATTGGCAAAATTAAATATTGATAATATGAATGTTACCTCCCAGGAAGCAAGAGAACTAGTATTGAAAAGTGATATGTTGATCATATTGGAGTTGGATCTATCCAAAGCGTTTCTTTTAGATCAAATTAGAGCACATGATGATCTAATGTTAGTAGCAGAGTTTGATTCAGAGGAAGGTATTTTAGGAATAGGGTACAACCCTACTACCCAAACTCTTGCTTTGTGGAAAAAACAAAAGAACCAAAGGAAGCCTAGGCTCTTAGATGTGGTGTAGGAAATGAGGGGGGAAGCCATGGTGAGAATGATGAAGGTTGCAACTATAACTTTGCATTCTGCAATGCTCACTAAAGATGTGGAAAATATGGAAAAGAAGATAAATGAATATGAGAAAAGGTTAAAATTGTCTAATGATGAAGTGAACAAATTGTTCATTGAGAAAGTGAAGCTAAATCAAAAATTGCAACAGGCTACCATAGTGAGAGGGGATGAAATAGTTGTTTATCACCCACCTGTTTAGGCTGAAGATCCACAAATTCAAAAATTAAAAGATGAAATTGCAAAATTGAAGAATCATAATATGGATGATGTCAAGTAGCATATCATGGAGATTCCAAGGAAGATATTGGAGCATAGAATCAGGATACTGAAGGGAAAGATAGGTGGACTATATGAAAGCTTTAGCAATTTGATTAAAGCTTTGGAACAGATAAATGCTAACTCCCTTATTCTTAAAGAGTTCCAGAAGAGGTGGAAACCATCCTATCACACATTGACTACTCTATGCAAAGCCACACAAAGGGATCCAAATGCTCCACCAAGACTCAAACCAACATAGGAAATGGTAAAGAGTGTAATTGAGGAATATAAGTATTTAGTAGATATGGGGAAGAAAGTGGAGAATAGAAGGATTTCATTTGACTCCATTAAATGTCTCTTCAGCCCATCAATATTCAAAGATGATAATTAGATAAATGGAATGGATTAGTGGAAAGAAGAATTTGATCAAATAGTTCCAAAAGGCTTGACACATGTGTAGGATGATGGGGAGATAAATCCTAAAAAATTCCAAACTTTACTTGATGGGATTATCATGGTGGACAATGGATACACAAATTTTGTAGTGGATGTGAGGAATATCCTGGACAATAGATGGAAAATTCATCTGACAATTTTTTCATTTGCACAAGAATTCAAATGCCTGAATGATCTAATAATCAATAAGTGGCAGGAGAAATATTTGGGCTCTAATCAAGATTGATTGCAAGCATCATGAAGAGACATTATCATATAGTAAAATGTTTGCACATGTCTTAGATGACCTTGGGATTTTACTCAAAGATTAATGGATTAACAAACATTCTTGTCTCTTTCAGTTATGCTTAATTTCATAATTATGTTTTGTTATCAAAAGACATGTCCTTTGGTCTAAAGCTTGTTGCCTCTCGTATAAATAAGAGAGACCAAGACCAAAAGGAGGGATTAGATTGGATTATAGAAGAAAAATTAATAGGCGAGGAGGGATAGAAAAAATTATTATATTTCAAAAGACCATGGTGCATGTATAAATTTTGAAGAAGTCAATTGAATATATCTGATTTTGTGGCCTCATACTGGTATCAATTGTTTGTTGAAATTTATTGAAAATATTATCTAGTTGTCTCCAAGGATGACATTTCCTTATTATTTAAATTGATGTATCAATGATATTTTTAGTTTATCAAATCACATTCGCTATTCTTGTGAGGTTCAGTTAATTGAGTCCTTCAAGCAATAAATTCTTTTAAATAATCACAATAATCTAGAAAAGGTCATTTGGATCAATAAGAACATGGGAATTACATTCTTGCATGTTTATACATGTTATAAACCAACATTAGTGTGCCAAATAGTTTGAATCATTTCCAATATAGGTCACATATTCTAAATCTTCATTAGACTCCATTTACCCAACAAGGCACTAGTCTTATCCATCTCATCATTTAGTTTTAGCCAATTCATTTTTTAAAATTTTACATCTATTAACTGAACATATTTATAACTCCATCTTGATATTGCTTATACAATTTATACCAAATAGGTTTTCATCTCTCCACCTCCAATTGCCATTATGGATAGATTGCTTAAGTAAGAAATACACAATTTAATTCTGCTCCATTTGAACAGGTACACCCGCCTAGGTCTGGCAGAGCTTGAAGAGAAGAAGGTTCAAATTCATCTTTTGGCCTTATACATTAGCCAAAAATGTAACCTCTTAAGGTTCCTCAACCAAAATTTTTGAGACCTAACAACATCTCCCAATTAGGTCCTTTAAGTATAGGAGCATGAATTAATGCTGCTTTCAAGTCAAAAAATGCCTTGTCATAGTCTTCTGTCCATTAGAATTCAACATATTTGGTTAGGAGATTGTACAATGATGCTTCCATTTTACTGAAGTCTTTGATGAACCACCTATAATATCCTGCATGTCCCAAGAAACTCCTAACATCTTTTTGTTTTGTAGGTATAGGTAGATTAGTGATCACCTCAATTTTTGCAAGATCTACTTGAATTCCATTATGAGAGATGTAGTGGCCAAGAACTACACCTTCTTGCATCATCATTAAGAAATTTTCACTATTTAAAGATAGATTTTAGTCTTCACATCTCTGTAGGACTCTCTTGAGATTTTCCAATGCCTCATTGAAATCAGCACCATAGGTGGTAAAGTCATCCATGTAAATTTCCATGCAATCAAGAGAGATGTCTAAAAATATGCTAATGACTCCCCTCTGAAAAGTTGTAGGTGCATTGCATAAGCCAAATGGGAGTATTGAGTAGGCATAGGTCCCCCATGGATAGGTAAAGGTGGTCTTCTCTTGGTCCTTAGGTGCAATTTGGATCTGGTTGTAGTCGTTGAATCTATCTAGAATGGAAAAGTACTACTTTCCTGCAAGTGATTCCAAAACTTGATCTATGAAAGGTAAGGGAAAATGGTTCTTTTTGGTGGTAGCATTAAGTTCCCTATAATCAACATAAACTCACCATTTCCCTCCTTTCTTGGGCACAATCACCAATGGAGATACCCACTAGCTATTTGAAATGGGGTAGATAAATCCTGCATCTAGCAATTTCTGTAGTTCACCTTTTACAATTTCTCTTAGTGCAGGGTTAATTCTTCTTTGTGGCTACCTCACTGGTGTACAACCCTCTCTAATGTATATCCTATGATTGAAAATCTTAGGGTCCAACCCTTTCATATTGTGATAGTCCCATGCAAATTCATGCTAGTGGGTCCTCAATAAGTTTGCCAATAACAATTGTTGTTCTTCACTTAGTTTATTGTTAATATTAAGATATTTTCCTTTTGACACTTGCACTTGTGTAGTTAACTCTATCATAACTACTTCATTAATACATGGTACCTTGAGTTCATATGTCATCAATGTATGGGACATACCTATTGTTGTAGGAAGTCCAGTTGTAGGAAGAGTAGCTATAGGAAGAGTGGCTACAAGAAGAATGGGAATAAGTGTCTTCACTGAATCAATACAACTAGATGCATGGGAGGATGACGCTTTCCCTACTTCATAATGGTTCTGGATTAGGTTATCCAATACTTTATCTTCATCTTGAAGTTGCATAAAAGGACTTCTGCCTAACATCATAAGTTGTGCCACAAAATTAACTTCCTTGGCCTCTTCACCAACATTTGGCCATACAAGATTATCCTCATCATGGGATGACTAAGTAGGAGGATAAAGAACAAAATTTTGGTGCTATTCCAATCATAAATGGTCATGTCACCTGATTGGTATCCAATGTAGGCATTTGCATTTGCTAACCATGGCCTTCCAAGAATAATGGGATACCCACCTAGTGTAGCTTTAGGAGAAAGAATCATGAAATCTGGTGGGTACTCCAAGGAGTCTAGAATTACAACAAGATACTCTACTATACCATCAGGCTTAACAATAGAACTATCAACAAGCTACATGATAGTATGAGTAGATCTCATGCTTGTAATGTTTAGTTGTTTCAGGATGTCCTTAGTCATTACATTTATTGCTGCCCCAAAATCAATCAGAGCATTTTTTATTTGGATCCCATTTATAACAACTCCTACCATAGGACTACCTAGGTCATTGTACTTAGGGAAAATCACTTTCCCAAGCATGATGTCATCCAGTTGTCCCACCACATGAACCATAGTGGAGTCTTTCTTTTTCTTTCCTTCCTTCTTAAGGCATGCTTCCTTGATTGCTTTACCATATATGGGAACACCTTTTATGGCCTGAAATAGAGGTATCTGGACACATATATGCTTCAGCTGATCCAATATGTCAAAGGTTGCATCCTCCTTTTCTTCCTTTTTCTTGGAATCTTCCAATCTCTAAGGAAATGGTGGTTCTTGTTTAGTCTGCTTAACTGGGACTGGTTCAGGATTTTTTGGTGCACTTGGCTAAATGGGATCATTCAGAGGTTCCTCTTCCTCTTCCACTGGAAGCTCAATAATAATGGGCGTGGAGGGGGATGGTAAAGTAGTTCATGAATGCAAGTGGATGTCACTCACACTCACAACATATGCATGGAATTGATATGAATCAGCAAAGTATATTGGCTACTGATGTGGTTTGATATTTGGGTTAGGTGTGCGTTGGGTTGGTAGCTGAGTAGGTTTGGGTGGATTTGAGCTTGGATTAGTAGGAGGAGGCATTATAGCAGGTTGATGGAGCTGATAAGGTGGCTGCATGTAACTGGTTGTTTGGTTTGTCCATTGTTTTCCTCCCCTCCATTGAGATGTTTACTACTAGTTTCTCGGAGGTGGTTGCCAATGTCCTTAAAATTTTTGCCAATTCCCCTAAGGTTGCTTCCACTCGGGTGGAGAGTTTTGATAATTGGGCCAAGCATTTGGAGGGTTACCCCAAGGCTACGGTGGATATCCTCCATAGTTGGATGGATATGAGGGTTTCCATTGGTTACCAAATGAATAAGAATCAAAATATGGCCTAGGAAAAGATAGTGGATCTGGAGGCATACCTTGTCTCGGAGCCCATGGCCTCCTCTGTGCACATAGTAGAATTGATCTTCTTCAATCTAGATTGGTTTGAACTCGAGTGAAATATGCTTACTATCAATATTATCTACCATCTTACATCTAAATTCCTTTTGTCTACAGTGAGGGAAATATTCTGCCAACATTGTCTTTACCTCCTCTTGTTTCTTCTTGGCCTAAAGTGTATCCAACTGAGTAGCTATATTTTTTATGATATCTTGCTTGAAATCTTCCAGCAAGTGTGTGATCTACATCCTTGAAATTCCACTGGTAGATGACTTTCCCATAGAGGATTGGTAAGCTCTCCCTTTCTTTGAAGCTACCCTAGAATAGTTCTGGCATATTTTCTTGATGTCTTCCCAAGGAACTTGGGTGATATCTCCTCTTTCCATCAAGTCCAAGGCATCAATGCATCTCTCATTAATTCCTCTTAGGAAAAGCAACTTTTGTGATTCTTCATTGAGGGTATGGTGTGGATATTTCTGTAAGAAAAATAGAAACCTTGAAATGTAATCCTCTAGGCTCTCATCTTCCTTTTGTTGCATCCTAAAAATGTCATCTCCTCTCATGTCACTTCCTCTACAATATTCCTTGTACTTCTCAAGGAACTTTGTCTTCATGTCCTCCCAAGTCTCCATAGTATTTCTTCCTAGGCTCATAAACCATCTTAATGTAGCCTCTTTCAAAGTGGTAGGAAATAGCTTAAGCCTATGAGCATCAATGGTATAGTCATAACTCTTACAGAGTATATCAAACTCAAACAAGAAAGTATCAGGGTCTTCTATAACAAGTCCATAGAACTTAGGAAGGGCTAAAGTAGGGATATTTTTGAGATTGTCAACTTCAATCTGATGAGAAATGGGGAAAGGAAAAGTTGGTTGGTTAGGTTTGTTTCTATTTGCATCACCTATGCCTACTTGATGGATTTCCAAATCAAAGGGGTTCTCAATCAGATTTTGGTCTTCAGAGGAAGCTTTAGAACTGGTGAGATCAGGAAATGCATCAGCAAAAAGGATATGGTTCTTCTTTTTCTTCGTTTCTTGGCACATTTGGAAGCTCTTCTAGCTAGAATGGATTAGGATTATTAGGAAGGAATCTCCCATAAGCATCTCTTCTCCTTCCTCTATGCATGTGGTATCAACTCACTATCAGCTAGCTCACACAAAGAATTGGCGATGAATAAGGGGGGTCATTACTTTCCTAAATGAGGGGTATACTGAGAACAACTTTCAGAAATACTACATCAAGAAAAAATATCAATGACTCCAAAGAACTTCCTAGTTTGACACCATCCCTGACAATGGTGCCAAAAAATTTGGCCTCCAACAATGATTTAACAAGTAAGCTCTTACAGGTGTGATTCAGAGATTGGAAATCTAAACTAAATAGCCATTTCAATCATCATGAAGTTGCATTTAACTTGTCAACCCAGGGATGTAAACTTGAAATGGGTCAGTAGAGTATGTGCACTAGAAATCCAAAGTAACCATTTTCATTCTATAGCTAAGAAAGCCACAATGTTGAAAGTAAATTGCTTGGAAAGGAATAACATAAATATTGAACATCAACCAACAACTATACTAAGTTGAAATGCATGACAAAAATGAAAATATGAGCAAACAAATAGAAAACTACTCTATCTGCTTTGGCTGCAAGAACAATCACAGAATGGAATTCTAGTGGTTGTAGGAACAGTCAGTGCCAGATTCTTAACTAATTACTGAAAAAAAAGTAATAACTAAACTAAACTAGACTAAAGGATGGAATGCTCACCAAGTGTTCCCCCTTGGATGAGTATCCTCTAAAACTAATGTAAAATTAGATGCACAAACTTATAACTTCATTTTATTCATTGGAAAATATCAGTACAATAGAGCAGAGTAATTGTATTACTAAAAACTAAGAATTCAAGTACATCATCAAATTGTGCAACCTCTCAGGAAGGGGCATCTAACTCTTATTTATACTACTAACTAAGCAAGGTGGTCAACTCCACGAATTGGGAGGATGCCATTTTAGGGAAAGTAGAGAAAGTGGAGAGGAGGTTATGCATGCATGGATCTGGTTAGACATATTTATCTTTACATAGATTTAGCACAAAAATAATGCCTGCATTTGTTCAATAGCAATAAAGACCATCTACAAGGCAGTTACAACTTGATTTTCATGAGGAATCTCTCACTATCGACCTCCATTGACCTTTGAATGAATCCCTCGTTGAACGTTATGGTGAATGACTAGCTAGCAGAATCTTCTCAATTTAGTGGCCTCTAATCATATCTGCATGGCAATATTAGTGTTGATGGCCAAAATAGCACAACAACATTAAATAGAATATTACTATTTTGTTTCTCCTAAAAGAGAAAGACAATATATAGGAATCTAACTCCCAAGGTCCTGGTAGTTGGTTCTCAACTGTGTTGATATTCCTCAGTGGTCAATGTGATTGTAATGTTCAAGGGGCCTTTGCTGGTAATAAAGAACAAGAATTCATAACATCAGGTAGTCTACGTTTGGGGGCTTTTAAACAAAAGAAAAAGATGAAATGGAGCTTTAAATCAGAGAAACATGAATAAAATCCTTATGTATCCAGACATGTAGATCAACAATGAGTGTTCATTTTACTTAACCACAACTACAACAAGATGCAATCCATAGAATCAACTACGCTAATCATCAATGTTCACTAACCTTACTTCTAACAAATCATTCACTCATCATTCAAAAACACAAATCAAATGAAATATCATAACAATCTAATTCACAGATAATCCAATGATATGACCTTGAATCCAGTTCTTTCTATTGATTTTCATTAAATAAAGAACAATTAAGCACAATAAAACACTGGCATATGGATTAATCATATATCATTAACCTTATCCAAAAATGGATCCAAACTTTAAAAGTTTTGACATGAAAACATATGAGAACTTGTAAAACTGAGCTTTTTACTAAACTGTTCAGAGTATCTTTCTAAAATATTCAAAAATCCTAGATCTAGCTTCTATCTTCTATTCTCAGGTGGCTAATCTTTCTTCAATTCATCGACCTTTACAAAGTAGATTCTAATAGTACATATAGAGTGCCACATGCACAAATTTCTCAATCATTAATCCAGATCCACAATTCAGGGAGTCGGAACTAAACATAGAAGTGGACCTAAGAACCCCTTTTCAAGGCTGATTACATCATTGTAAGAAGGAGAATCTGATACTCCAAGAGGAAGATGAAACACATGGATTAGACTTAAAGTAGAGCATATGTCAATATCCACAGAAAGAGGAGAAGAGAAAAGGGAGTATGACACTAAGAGTCAATCACTTTTGCACTGAATGCTCCTGAATGTACTCATCGTAACTGGAGAAAATCTGCTGAAGGCTATCCAAATCTGGGCCATCCAACCAAGCATTCTCAAATTTGACTCTTTCAAACTTTGTGGAAACCAAACTTTGTGTCTCCTTTAGCTTGATTAGCTCTTTTCTAGCAGTTCTTATCTCCTCACAGATATCCATAAATTGATCTAGCAATAAACTCTCCCCATCATCTCCTTTTTGCATGATTTCTTCAAATCTACTCCTCCATCTCTCCTTTAATTTATCCAAAGAGAGGCCTTCTTTGTTGGAGGATAAGTTGATCACAATGGCCACAACTGTCTCAAACTCGACCATTTGTCGATTCAAGTCCTTATTCATTTCTCAGACCTCTTCTTGATGTGTATGCATAGCCCTAGATTTATATCTTATGATACTTGCAGTTTTTTCCATAAAATCTTTGTTACCTTGCTCAAGAATTGAATACTCCAACAAGGTGGATTTAGGCACTTTGCTGATATCCTTCAGCCTTTTGACATATTCCTTGTATTCACTATCTTGCTTGTCCAAATCCTTACCTTGCCAGTCTAGATCTTCTGCTAACTTGAGAGCAGTTTTATGAATCTCCGAGCCTTCAACAAGAATATCATCAACCTTCTGATTAAGCTTATCCAACAAAAAAATTCATCATCCCCACCTTGCTTTTCATCTGAATCAAATCATCAGCTTCCCTCTTTGTTAACAAGACTAGGGATTCAACAGGCACATCCTGTTGAGAAATGGGACTAGAAACATCCTTTAAGAAACCATGAAGTAGATCCAATTGAGCCTTAAGCTCATCTTTCCTTTGCTTATCCTTGATCATTCAGGTTTTGGTCGAAGAGACCACAATATCAATCAAACTCATTTGTTGATTTCTTGTAGGCTTTCCCAAATTTACTACTCCTAACTTATAATCAGTTATTTGCATGTCATCGTGGTTCTTCTCCATTACAGGAATGGAACATTTAGCAATGATCTCTCTAGCCTCAGTGAGCCTAGTGGAGTGAAGAACCCGAGACTTCTTCTTTGGCTTCTCTTTCCCAATTTCCTTCATCATTTCTTCCCAATTCAACGGCTGTGGTTGAACAACTTGTTTTCTCTCCAAATCCAATTTTAGCCAAGTTGGAGCAATAGGGGTAGTGGGTGCCTGAGCTGAAGAGGAAGTAATAGTGGTGGAAGATAGGGGTTGCAACAATGTAAGCTTTGGTTGAGAATCAACCTCCTGCACATTTTGTTGATCACCTTGCTCCTCTTCCCATGCTAGCTTTTCTGCTTCCTCTCTATCCTTCTAATCTTGTAGCCTCTTAGCCTCCAACTCCCGTCTTAAGCATTCTTCTTCTTTCTTCTTTTCTAACATTTCATCTTGCTGCTTTTTCAATGTTTCAACATAATTCCATGCTTCCTTGGATTTCTTTGCATGTGTAGCTATCTCAGCGGCCTCCTTTTCCCTTTTAAGGTGTTCTTGTTCTTCCATTTTCCTATAGGCCTCCTCTTGTTCCTTAAGTTTAGCTTCAATAGCTTCCTTTTCTCTTCTTTGCGGAGCTTTTTCTTCTTCAAGATCATGAATTTTCTATTGCAATACCAACCTATCCCTTTCTTCTTGAAGTTTGAGTTCTTGCTCCTTTTGTTGTTACTGTTGAGATAACTCATCGGCCTTCACTTTATCTTCTAACTCCTTTTGCTTGGCTGCCAACTCAGATTGTGCTCTGGACCCTTCTTGTAGCTTAGTTGATGCCTCAACTTGTGCTTTAGCATTGGCTTCTCTTTTTTCCTCCTCAAAGAGTTTCCACTGATCCTCTTCAGTCAACATATGTTTAGTGCCTACATCATCTGTCATATCCAAAAATGTTGATACATGATGCTCTTTATCCGAGTGAGTCTTTTCTGAATCAGTTTCTATATTATGTATCTCCACCTCGTCCTCCATTTTCCTCAAGGCTTCTACTTTTCCATGAAGATCTCCCATTGGTGATTCATGACCTAACTCCTGTGCATCAAAGGGTTGATTAGGTACCTCTTTTGCAACAGATGTGGAAACAACTCCCTCCATAGTTGTTTCATCTTCTTTCACCTCTGAAAAGTCTTGAGGAACCACCTCATCTTCTTGCTGCTTAGAAGGAAAAAAATATAAGGGTTTCTTAGGTGCCACCCTTCTTTTTACCCTTTTGTACCCCTAAGTGGTACCAGCCTTCCTCTTCTTAGATGATGATGCCTTGGCCTAATTAACCCTTAAACTCACCCATTGGATACTCCTATCGAGCACTAGTCTAGCAATCTGCATTATATCAATTGTCTCATCTGCACTCCAATCAACTGGATCAAGATCCTTAGTTCCAATATTATCTGTATCATATCCAGGATCCAAAACTATCCCATCATCAGATAATGTATCGAGAATATCTTCCTTTATCCCAAACTCAATCATGAGTGGGATAGATATCCTTTCATAATTTTTCTTCCTAAGATCATAATCATCTTGCAAGTCCTCCCGAAAATATTCCAATATATTGAAGTGCTTCTCAAAGACATTGGGGAGAAAAGCCCTCATCTTGTGCTTGGGATCATAGTACTTCCTAGCAGTGTACAAGCCCAACCTCAGATACATTAATTCATCACAAACGGCCTTACCTACCTGAATGTGTGGACAACAAAAGGCTCCTAGCTTCATTGGAAACTTGTGTATGTTTGTTGCTAAATTGGAGGTTTACAGCCAAGGCTTGATAAATAAATTCCATTAAGATGATTCTGTCACCACAACACCTGGGTAGAAAATGGGGATGACCATCGAAGCCTGCTAACCTAAAGTAAGTGAAGGTGGGGTATTGGATAAACCAATGTCCCCATTCATTCACAAAAGCCATTGCCTCCCTGCTCAGTCTATACCCAACACACCATTAAGTTTATTGATAATGACATAAAGAAAGGCATCATTTATTCTTCTATAATATTGCTCAGATGCCTACAAGGTGAGCTGGTTATAATGCTCCCACACCTTCTTTTTTCCTTGGGCTTCTCCCAATATACCAACTGTCTGAAGTCCAGGAAAGATCCCCACTCGGGCAGCTGCATAGACCACATATGAGGTCATACAGAAACACTTGGTTTCTCTCACCCTTATCATTTGATTGTGAATGCTATTAGACACTATCCTTGACCAATCAAATTGTTGCCTCCCATCCAAAATAGCTTGGATAAAAGGAAACATCCATTCCTTAAATAGTGAAGCCTCCCTCTTCCCAAACACCCTAGAAAGTAACATGATTATGTCTCCAATTTCTTTACTAAAATCCACCCTCTTAGGTTGATTTGGAAGCTTGGTCAGAGATTTCTTCTCCACTCTCATCCAAGTCTTATTCATGTAGAGTCTATTCTTCTCCTTGTTATCACTGTAAAGCTTCAGAGCCTCTGCCTCATTTAGCTATCTAGGATTCTTAGGATCAGGCATATGAAACAAGAATTTGATCATTGGGGGTGTGAAGTCAATAATGACATTACCCTTCACATCCATACACTGCCTAGTCGCAGGGTTATATGCTCCAGTTGCTGCAAGAATCAACTCTGGGCATTGAACAGATAGAAGGAAGAGTGCAACATGTGCCAACCCGGATTGAACAATCCCTTATATCCTTGGTGTGACCTGCTCCTCAGTGAAAATATCCTCGCACAATTCTTCATAGTTGAAAGGACCTAAATTGGTGTCAGTGATGTTAGTCCAATCAGAGTCAATTTTTCTAGCTGTGAGGACAACCTCCCTATGTTTACACCTCAAGGTATATGGGAGGTATTCCACTTTGATCTTCTTTGGCCTAGATACTTGCCATGAAGTTTCCCCTAGTTGGATCCTTTGAGAGGCCTCATCCAATGCTCTTGACATTTCTTAATACCTATAGTAATCTCCTGTATTAGATGAACAAAGCATTTAAATTAGTCACTCACATAAACACTATTTCATCCTCCTAAGATAACACTTGGTCATACTATGCCTTTATCGAAGGCAAGATTGTTGAATCATCAAGCATAAACAATATTTCTTATTAAGAGGTGGGGTCGGGAGTGGGAATGGATATGAAACAAAAGGTATATAAGGTAGGACCAGAACGAGAACTGAACTAGAACATTGTCGAGGGCGGGACGAGACCTAGACCAAAACCTTTCATTTAGAGGCGGGACCGGATTGGGAATCAGACCAGAAATAAAAAATTAGCTTCCAAGTTCAACTTCCTCCCCGGATCTAGTTCCGACCAAAAGTACAGACATTAGTCAAAATAAGGAACTAGAGCCGATCAGAGACAAAGTTGGAGGCAGGACCGGAATAGGAACTGAACCAGAAACAAAAGTTACCTTCCTGGTTCAACTTCCTCCCCGGATCCGATTCTGACAAAGAGTAAAGTTAGTCATCATAATAAAGACTGGGAGTGGAATAAATTCAGCCAATGAAGAGTCCCGAAAACAAGATGGTGACATGGATAGCAAAACCACAGGTCACATGGGTCCCAATGGAAACTAGAAATAGCATAACTTAGACAACCAACCACTCCTCCGTATAGTAGTCACTAAACCAAGAACAACCCATACTGTCAAACCCTAACTTCAACGCTACCCTATTTCCACAAAAACTAAGGCACAACAAGAAATCAGTAGGAAGAACTTGAAACCAAAGTGATAAAACCAGAAAAGGGTTTCAAAACGAAAAAAAATTAGCCAAGCAAGGAAACCCCATCAAAATTGCAACCCTAGTCAAAACCAGAGCCTGACAAACGAACCCTATCACAAAAGTGACAGCCAAACAAACGAAAAAACCAAAAGAAAAGACAATGACAAACAACACCAAATGGAATGGGATGGAAAAGAAGGAAAGAACCAAACACAAACAAAAAGAACAAAAACCAACACCAAACAAGCAAAGAAATTCACAGCAAGAACCCTCCTACGAATACACAAAAATAACACAAGCGGAAGAACAAACGAGCGAAACAAAGAAAAAGAAACCTACCTCGACAATGCTCCTCAGGATTGAACAAAATTTTTCCAAGATTCTCTCCGCAATTCACCCCCATGATCAAATCAATTCTCTAAAGAGTTGTCTGGCCGTAATTTTCTCAAACACTTCGTATAGTAATAATAATGAGGTGGTTTAAGCATAATTACACCTTTAATCCATAATTCGCGCGTGCGAACAGGCTGCATTTAATGCCATAAATGCGGTTCATCGGGGGCGGAGCGAACGATGTAGTCAAACAGTTAAGTCAGGTCAACAGAACATGGAAAGGTAAGGCAGACGCTGAGCCGGGTTGGGAACAAGATAGAGAAATTAAACCAAGTTCCATATTTCATTTCCAACCCTGGATTTGGTTCTGACAAAAATGCCAAATGAAAACAACAAAGATGGAGATGAGATCAAAGAGAAAACCAAAATGAAACTTTTACAAAGTTCAAAGTTCCATTTTGATTCCATCTCTGGTCCTGACAAAAGCAAGGAACAACAAAATAACAAGGGAAGTGGGACAAGAGCGAAAACTGGACTCGGCCCGAACAACAAAGAGCAAGGAATAAAAAGAAAGTGGAAGCGGAGTCGGGGCGGGAACAAAAAAATGGAAAATTGAAACTTCCCATTTTGAGTTCCAATCCTGGATCTGATCCCATGAGAGAAAACAAACAAAACACAAGGAAATGACCAACAAAAGGATAGACAAACCCAAGTGTTAGTCAAAAACAACCAACACAACAAAAATGACACAAAAGAGAAGGTGGAGTCGGAGTCGGGACCGTACCCGAACTAGGAACGTTGAAATGGTTCCATGTCTTGATTTAGTCCTGAACCTGCCTCTGCCAGAACAAAAGACAGACTTAGGAGAAAAAACAAAGAACTCCTAAGACCCAACCAGACAACCAAAGACACCCAAAACAAAAGAGAAAAAGGGGGACCCATTTTTATTCCAACACAAAACAAAATGGGGTGGTTATGCAAGGCATAACAATTAGTACACACAATAATTGCATATCTATAACTATCTTAAAGAATATTCATTAATCCACATGTAGAATTAACACAAATAGTCCATATAACATGTCAATGTCATTAAAGAGTTGCAGAAATAAGATTAGGCCCAATGTCTATGGTTTTGAGGAAATATCATAAAAATATCGACATTTAAACATCAAGGTCCATGACAACTTCAACAAATAGATCATAAATTCTACCAAAATTAAACAATAAACTAGACTCATTAGTAGATGATGTTGCTTAGTTTTCCATTAACATGATATGTTTATGTAATATCGCACAATTGCACCTAGGGGCGATTCCACAATTTTGAACCTTTTTCTAGCATTTATGACACCTTAGAGCATTAATGAAAAAAAATCCCATGAGTCAGAATCTCATAATTTTGAATCCATGTGGACTAATGGTAGAGAAACAACATGTTTCCTGAAAATATAGGCCTTGGATGCTTGCATGACATGCAGACATCTACATAGTGCACTAGCATCCTAGTGGTTTTCTAAGTTTGAAATGGGGAATCTCAAATCTTGACTCTCTCAACACATGTCCTAGCAATAAGAATTTAGATGTAACAAATCTTTTCCACACTTGAATACAACAAAAATCCCTCCTTGGCTCTCATTTGGGGGTTCAAGCCATTCAATGAAGCTCTCTCTACACTTTCACTCTTGAGTTCTCTTCATTCTTGATAGCATCACTCTCACAAGCAAAGCCATGCCAGACTGAGGTCCTTCCAATAGCTATATCTCTCAAGAAATCACTTAGTGGTGCATCCATGCACTTCAGAGAGGGTCTAGGCCCATGGGTAATGTTCTCTCTCTCTTACTCTTTTTTCCTACTTGTTCATTTGCTACTTCATGGTGTTGGTTCTACTCCTAAAGTGGTTTTTTCTTTCACTACATGTTTTGTTATTTCGCTTACACTCCTTTCCAACTTGGTTTTCCATGGAGGTAGGAACCCAAAGCGGGGGTCTAACTAAGGTATACCCCTATACAGCCCTAACCTTTTCCCATCTTTCTTTTATGTGTAGATTGCAAAGTGGAACTTGGAGTGAAGATTCGAACGTTCGGTTGAAGGTAAGCTTTCTCCAAGTTCTCCTTTTATTCTATTCTAAGTTTCCTGCTTTATTTCTAGTCATTTTGCTCTATACACTTCTAATATGAGTTAGTAAGTGAAACCTTGTCCTACCTTAATGAGCTCCTGAGCTTTCTAATTCTTAGGATGCTAGTGCACCCTTTGGATGACAACACACCACGCTAGCATCTTGAATTTGCACTTTTGTCCTTTAGCCAAGAGCTCCTTTGTCTGAGGTAAGAATCTAGCAGTTTCACTCTCTCGGGTTATAAAGTAGTTCTCTATAAAAGTTAATGTAATTCCATTTCCTTCACAATCCTTCTGCGTTGAGGTGGATAAGGAAAGTTCACTCCCTGGTGATCTCTTGAGAATGAAGAGACTCGTGTGCAGTGAAACCATCTTATCTCAAAGTTTGATAAGTTTTTGGTTGTGAGGGTTATTTATACCCTTGAGTGTGCCAACAAGTTGCATTATTTTTTTTCCATAGAAAAATAGCCCCTTGTCATTTTCATGGCCTTTTAGATCTTGTTTCACGGTGTCAAAACTATGTTGCTTTGATTTTATGTTGTGACATGGCTTGAACATGCTTATTTAGGTACTAAAATTCAAATAACAACATCTTGTGAAGGTGTTGTGAAGTGTTGTAACACATTTCTACATTCTTCTAGACTCTATTAAATGCAATTCACCTAAAAACCACCTTTTTACTCATCAACAAGCCCTATTGTGAACTGTTGTAAAGTCTTGTAACAATCTTTCATGCTCTTCTAGGCATATTTTCACTATTTACACCCTTCTCATGTTTTGTTTGGTCTCTTTATGCCCTCATAAGTTGTAATTAAGTATATTTTTGCATATTATCTTGACAAACAACATTAAATACAACATTTTTCCCAACACATGTTTTTAGGTCCTAGGTGGGACGCATTCACCAGTCGTGGTGAATGAGTTCCCCTTGGCCCCAAATTCAAAATATTTCAAATTTCTTTCGGGATTTTATTCAAAATCACTTGATGTCATCTTGTGATGAGGTATGAATGGATACTAAGGAACAATAATTGTATAAATAAGTGTTTTTCACCTCATTTTACATCCTCCTACAATCTCCTAACACATTCAAGCAATTTCAAGCATTCAACCATTCTACATCATCAATTCAAGCACTATTCAAGAACTTTGAAGCTGCCATTGACATTACTTCAGACTCACAACATCAAGAGTTAGGTGAGTTGATATAATTTGCATGTTATTAGTTTATCTTTCTCTTGCATTTTGTTGTCTTTTCAAAGGTTTAATTACCAAAAGTGGGGTTTGACCAAGGCAAACCCCTATTCACTAACCACTAATCACTTTTCCCCTATTGCATGTTTCTTTGCAGCCCTTTGTTTGTAGATTTGATAGGTTATTAGGTGTTGAATATTGATTTTCAAGTCAACTAGGTGCTTCAAGTCATTTTGAGTCAAATTCAAGCTTGGAGAGAGTTATTTGTCTATTTTTTGTAGATCTAACTTTGGCACCTTACAAGCAGAATTTCCAAGATATGGTGTTGTAGAGTTGTCTCCTAATTTTTCAAAAATTTGGGAAAGGAATGATTCACCACCTATGGCGAATGAGTCCCACCTTAGGACTAGAAACTTGATTTTTGTCAGATTTTGGATCTTGAAAGACAGAAACTAGCTCCTGACAGTTTTTCACCAGTAGGCGGACTAATTCGTCACCTTGGGCGAATGAGTCCCACTGTGAAAAATTAGTGATTTCCATTAGCATCCTAGACATTCCAGAATCATCATACTTCACCCAGGTGCACTTTGATTTAACCCATCTCTTTTTGTTCTGCACATTTCATTCATTTTCTTCATTGTTTGCATATCACAAAGTGTTTTCAAACATAGTTGTAATTGCACTTTTGTATTCATTTTCAATCATTTAGATTAGTCCATTGCATTTAGTTAAGTTCATTTACATTAAACAACATTACATACACCCTAATTTGAGTGATACATTAGCATTTTTGGCCCTATCTCTCTCCTTTTAGGTGAAATACCCTAGAAGTGCAAGAGTAGTCCATAGGGTCCCAAAAATCTATGTTTCAATTGTGTGATTTCCTTCTTCATATCTTGATTCTTTCCCTATGTGAAAGATTAGTGACCCTTGTGTGTTCTTGGTTGTTCTTGTGTGCTCCCTTGGATGGTATGACTGCAATATCTATAAGAAAAGTAATGTTAATATTTTTTCTCATGATTTAGCATTATATGTATTATGTGAGTGATCTATTGAAGGTGGAAGAGGTGACTTATGATCATATTCCTAATATGGAAAATATGTTGATATTGAGTTAATTCTTTCCTAAAGTGCATTGTTCATTTTTCTTCATGTGAGTGCATTCTCATATACATGAAAATGATTTGTCAATGCATGAATAAAATGTTGAAATTGTTGTAGTAGATTATTTGGGTCAATATTTTATGTCCCCAAATTTTATTGTTTCTTAGGATTTTGGTGGGAACCTATTTATACAACTATGAAGGTGTTGTCATTGATTTCAACAAGTTGGTGTTGTCATTAATGTCAATTGTGTGTTAAGGAAGGTTATTGCATGAAGAAGATGTCAAGGATATTGAGAAAATTGTGAAAAAGAGGGAGACAAGTTGTTGCAGGCTATGCATGTATAGTTGAGATATTGAGGAAGTGTTGTGAATAAATGGAGCTATCCTGATGTTGTAGTGTCTAGAGATGTGTTTTAATAGTGTAATATGCTAAGATGATGTCTCTGGTACTTGGTTTCCAAGTGCCTTTGAGAAAATTTGTTTAAAAGAGAAAATAGTGTTGTGCAAGTGTTCAGAGCATGCTTCAAGATGTGCTTCGTGTTTCTTATATGTTGTTCAAGGTTGATAGTAGTTGCTATATTTTGAGTTATGGTTTTTTTATCATTGTGTAGAGTGAGATGTATTCACCAGTGTGCAAACCAGTTTTGTAGTGGTATTTTTTGTGGTCTGGAAGAAATGTATTTGCTTTGAATTTCTCTGTATTTTGGTTTCAGGTTGTGTGGATCTGGGAAGTTTCTTATAGTGTTTGTTTCTTTTGGGATATAAGGTTTCACTTGATTTGATACAGTACATTGTGTGTTTCATGTGTTAGTGTCTGTATAAGGTTAACCATATGTTCTAGGTTGAAGTATTTCTATGATACGATTTTGGATGAAGTCTTTGTTGGATTTCAAGTGGTCCGTGGATTTTTATAGATTGTGTAAAAGTTATTTTTATGGACCGCATGTCATCTTGATTAAATGGGAAGCATGCACTTAATAATTTTATGGTGTTTGCATAGGTAACAACCAACCTAGTGTTAACACTACATGTGAAGCTTGTGGAAGTGTGTTGAGGTGTGTTAGGACATATTTGCATCCTAATTAAGGATTTATATGGGTCACCTTCATTCTTATCCACCATGGGAATGTTTAGGTGCCTACCTAATTTTAAATTTTAAATGTAACAAATAGTTTCCGACCTAGGAGAAGCTTTTCAAGGTTGAGGATGATATAAATAAGAGTGGTATTGTTGCTAGATGCAAGAGAGATGAAAGATATATGTGACATAGATGCAAGTGATGAATGTGATGTGAATTTGAGTAGAGTAGTGAGAATTTCAAAGTGTTGGATTCTTGAAGGTAGTGAGCCAAAGGTGTTTGTAAATGTTCATGCAAGGTTGCGAATGTGTCAAAGCATTTGTGGTGGATTCCTTGTTGCATTGAGAAGTTGTTCTCTATGTAATGTTTCTCTTCTATCTTCTTTGTTTCTTTGTGTGGTAGTGAGCCCTAGATGTGATCCCTTTTGGAGATTTTGACCTATTCTGGTAGTGAGCCCTTGTACTAGTTTTTCACTTACTTATATTGTGAGCTAATCATAATTGTGGTTTTTCTCTCATTGGGTTTTCCACATAAATCTAGTGTTTGATTGTGTATGGTATTGTTATTTCAGTTTCTGTTATCTACATTTCATGATTAATCACTATAAAAGCATAATGGTTTAATGAATGCATGTGGATTTGATTAATGTTGAGGTTTTTTATGTTTTAATTTGTCACAGCTGATTCACCCCCCTCTCACTTGTATTATTCATTCAAAAATTGGTATCAGAGTAAGGTTCCTTGAAAAAGAGCTTAATTGCTTGAGGTAGATCCAGGATGGAAAACAAGTTGGATTTCCCTAGATTTGATGGCTCAAACTATGTATTTTGGAAGAAAAAGATGGAAGGATATCTAGCATCACATGGGTATGATATTGAAAAGGAAATAAAGAATCAATATGTTGCACTTGCAAATGGTCCAAGAATAAGTGATGAGATCAAGGCACATCAAATAAATGGTAAGGCAAGATTTATCATTATGAATAGTCTTTCAAATTTGGAATTGGTAAAAGTTATGAATCTTAAGACTGCTAAAGAAGTTTGGGATAAGATTGAGAGCATTTATGAGGAGATGATAAGTTTGAACAAATAGATTTGTAGAGTCTAAAGGCATAATTTGAGACCCTGTGAATGTTTGGAGATCAAACAATTACAACCTACATGCAAAGAGTTGATGAGTTGGTAAGTGCTATGAGAGCTCTTGGTGCACAACTCAAAGAACCAAGGGTGGTAAAGAAATTTCTCAAATCTCTTCTTGATTCTTACAATGAAAAGGTATCTACTATTGAGGAAGTTGAAAATTTTAATACTTATTCTAGAGATCAGTTGATTGGAACACTAACTTCGTTTGAAATGAGAAAACCTAGTTTGTGAAAAGGAAAAAAAGTGGAGACTACTTTCAAGGCTAGAAAATCAGAAAAGATTGAAAATGTAGACGGAGAAGATGTTGATGATGTGGAAGCTAACTTTGTAAGAAGGATGAAAAAGGGCATCAATAAGTACAAAGGTAAACAACCTTTCAAATGTTTTAGCTATAGAAAATTAGGACATTATGCTTCAAGATGTCTAAATAGAGCTGTGAACAATAAAAGTGAGGAGAAGAAAGAAAAGATGATTAAGAGAAGTTACTTTTTTAGAGAACATGTTGGTATTTCTGTTGATGAATCTAATTATGGAGATGATGATGAATGCTTGTTCTTGGCTATAAAAGATGAATCTACTTCTATTGAATATGAAAGTTGTGTGAAGGAAAGTGTTCCAAAAAAGAAGGATAAGATTGAAGGTACATTGGTATCTACTTTTCATGCTAGACAAGATAAGAACTATATTGGGTTGTTGAAAATGGTTTCTCTAATCACGTGACCAGAGACAAAAGTAAGTTTTTTAAACTTGAAAAGTATGATGGAGGATTATTTAAATTTTGAAATGATTCGGGAGCTAAGATTTGTGGAATAGGTTCAATCAGTTTTGATGGAAAGCATAATACTAAAGATGTTTACTATGTTAAAGGGTTAAGGCATAATCTTTTGAGTGTTGGAAAAATGTGTAACAAAGGTTATAATCTTGTGTTTAAGGATGAAATTTTTGAGATTAGAAAAGGACTTGGAATTGTAATTGTTGTTGGTAAAAGGATAGATGGAAATATCTATCAGCTAAAGGGTGTTGATGGTCATTGCTTTATGAATCAGATTAATGATAGTTGGTTATGGACAAGAGGATGTGTTACATGAATTTTGAAAATATTGTTAGAATTAGTTTAGTTCAAGTAGTAAGAGACCTACCAAGAATCACAAAGCCTATCAATGCTATTCGCAAAGATTCTCAATTCTGAAAAAAAAAAAAAAAAGTTTTAAAGGAAAAGAGCAATCTGCTATTGGACTACTAGAATTAATACATATAGATCTTTGTGGTCCTACAAGGGTGAATTCTTCAAGGTGACAGATATTTCGTGCTTTTGATTGATGATTATTCTAGAATGACATGGGTTACTTTTATTAGAGAAAAATCTAAAGCTCTAGATAAATGTAAAGCATTTCAAGTTATGGTTGAGAATGAGATGGATTTGAAGATCAAATTTTTGAGGTATGATAGAGGAGATGCTAGTATTTCTAATGATGAATTTGATTATGAAGATGTTGATGAAAATGGGTGTTTGTTCTTCGATTTAAAAGATGAATGCACTCCTGCTAACTTTGAGATTTGTGTGAAGGAAAGTGCTTCAGAGAAGAAAGAAAAGGTTGAAGGTACTTTGGTATCTACTTTTCAAGTTAAACAAGATAAGCAATATTGGGTTGTTGATAGTGGCTGATCTAATCACATGACCGAAGACAAAAGCAAGTTTTTTAAACTTGAAAAGTATGATGGAGGATTAGTTAAATTTGGAGATGATTCAAGAGCTAATATTTGTGGAATAGGTTCAATCAGTTTTGATGGCAAGCATAATACTAAAGATGTCTACTATGTTAAAGGCTTAAGACATAATATTTTGAGTGTTGAAAAAATGTGTAGCAAAGGATATAATATTTTGCTTAAGTATGAAATATGTGAGATCAAAAAAGGGTTCAAAAATATTATTGTTGTTGGTAAGAGGAAAGATGGAAACATCTATCAACTCAAGGGTGTTGATGGTCATTGTTGTCTCAAATTAGTGATAGTAAGTTATGGCACTAGAGGATGTGTCATATGAATTTTTATAATTTGGTTAGAATCAGTTCAATTCATGCAATGAGAGACCTACCAAGAATCACAAATACTATCAATGTTATCTACAAAAATTGTTAATTTGGAAAGAAAATAAGGAGTAGTTTCAAAGGAAAGGAACAATCTGCTACTTTTCTTAGAGATAAATATGATGCACTAGATAGATTCAAAGAATTTAAAGCTATTGTTGAGAATGAAATGGATTTAAAAATAAAATGTTTGAGGTTTGAAAAAGGTGGAGATTTCACCTCCAATGAGTTTAACATGTTTTGTGAAGTTCATGGAATAAAGAGGCACATGTTAGGCCCTAGAAATCCTCGGCAAAATGGAGTGGTTAAAAGAAAAAACCATACAGGTCAAGGATCTACTAGGACTATGATGCAAGAAGCTAACCTATTAGAGTTCTATTGGAGAGAAGCAATTCATACTACTAAAAGCAAAGGTTACAGATGTTACAGCAAAAGGATTAGAAAGATTGTTGAAAGTGCAAATGTTAAGGTTGATGAAGATTTGCAGAATTCAAATAATGTATATGGATATGTATTAGATGAACTTTCTTGTGGAGAAGAAGAAGAAAAATATAAAGAAAAAGAAGTAAAAAATGAAGAGGAAGAAGCTCCAGAGAAGACCCCTATGACCCCTAAGTATGTGCAAAATAATCATTCTGAAGAACAGATCATCGGAGACAAGAGGAAAGGAGTATTGACAAGAAGTAGAGTTGTTGAAGTTGAAGTAAATCCGTGTTTACTATCTAAAGTTGAACCTAAAACAGTGAGTGAAGAATGTAAATATGAACATTGGATGAAGGAAATGGAATAACTTATGCAGATTGAGAAAAAATAAACTTGGGAACTAGTTCCTAGACCGACAAACAAGAACATGATTGGAACTAAGTGGGTATTCATAAATAAATTGAATGAGAATGGAGAAGTGGTAAGAAATAAAGCAAGGCTTGTGTGTAAGGGTTACTCACAAGTAGAAGGAATAGACTTTGAGGAAACATTTTCTCTAATGGCTAGGATGGAAGCTCTCAGCATGTTTTTTGAATTTGTAACATACAAGGATTTTAAAGTTTATTAAATGGATGTGAAGTCTACTTTTTTGAATGGTGATTTGGAAGAAGAGGCTTACATGGAACAATTAGAATGATTTCAGTTGTTAGATCAATCGGATATGGTTTGAAAATTGAAAAAGGAATTGCATGGATCAATGCAAGCTCCCAAGGCTTGGTATGCAAGATTGGATGGATATTTAATACAAGGATTCAGTAAAGGCACCAAAGATAGTAATCTTTACTTCAAAATTGAGGAAGAAAAAATATTGATAGTGGTTGTGTATGTGGATGATATTATATTTGGAGGGAATGAAGCTATGTGTAAGAAATTTTCTAAAGAGTTACAGAAAGAGTTTGAAATGTCAATGTTTGGGGAGATGAATTTCTTCCTTGGGCTACAAATCAATCAAACAGATAAAGGTATTTTAATTTCACAGCTAGAGTATTTCAAAAAGATGTTGAAGAAGTTTAGAATGGAAGAATCCAAACTTGTATGCACTCCTATGGTGATTGGTTGCAAATTGGGAAAAGATGATGAATCATGTAAGGTTGATAAGAGAAAATAGAGATCTATGATTGGTCGAATGTTATATCTAACTACTACTAGACCTGATATCATGCATGCAATTTGTATTATTGCTATATTTCAAGATCCTAAAGAAACACATATTGCAATAGTGAAGAGGATATTTAGATATTTAAAAGGCACTCTGAATTATGGCTTATGGTATTCTAAGGATGTTGATTTCACATTAAGTGCTTATAAAAAATTGGATTGCTTTGGATGTGTTGATGACAAGAAAAGTACATGTGGTGGTACATTTTTTCTTGGATATAGATTGGTGTCATGGTTAAGTAAGAAGCAAGATTCAGTTTCTTTATCCACTGTAGAAGTTGAGTATATTTTAGCAGCATCTTATTGCACACAAGTATTATGGATGAAACAAACACTAAAGGATATAAAAGTAGTATATGATGATCATATTTCTATCTTTTGTTATAATACAAGTGCAATTAACATTTCAAAGAATCTGGTGATGCATTCAAGGACAAAGCATATAGCAATTAGGTACCACTTTCTGAGAGAGAAAGTTATGGAGAATGAGGTGAAGCTTGAATATGTACCTACAAAGGATTAGATTTTTGACATATTTACTAAGGCTCTTCCTAAGGATACTTTTAAGTATCTCCAAGAGAAGTTGGGGGTTATTTCCCCTCCTTCTTTGAATTAGATGCATATGGAGATACATTAGTCTAGTGGATCTATAGATTCATCTCTTGTCTGGACTGATGTTGGTGGCTACCTCTTAGGGGGAGTAGGTGGTGTCATGTGTTTTCATTGTACAGAGTTTCTGATTTGGTTGATTGTACTCCTAAGGGGGAGTATTCAAAGCAAGCAAGTATCTGTGTTCAATGTCAAAGGGGGACAAAGAATCAAGTGAAAAAATTTATCTACTCACAGGTAGAGAAAAGAAAAGAAAACATAAGAATTCAAAGTAGTTGTGTTGTCTTTGATGGTTTTTCAAATCATGTGTTGCCATCAATGACAAAGGGGGAGATTGTTGCAAGTATGAAGGTGTTGTCAATAAGCTATTGTTTTCATTGATGTCAACTATGTGTTAAGGAAGGTTATTGCATGATGAAGATGTCAAGGATATTGAGAAATTTGTGAAAGAGAGGGAAACAAGTTGTTGTAGGTTGTGCATGTATAGTTGAGATATTAAGGAAGTGTTGTGAGTACTTGGAGCTATCCTTATATTGTAGTGTCTAGAGGTGTTGGAATAGTGTAATGTGCTAAGATGATGTATTTGGTACTTGGTTTCCAAGTGCTTTTGAGAAAATTTGTTAAATAGAGAAAAAAGTGTTGTACAAGTGTTCAGAGCGTGCTTTGGGATGTGCTTCATCTTTCTTCTATGTTGATGTTATGCCTATGTGGATCTAGTATGTTGTTCAAGGTTTTCAGTAGTTGGTATATTCTAAGTTTCGGTTTCTAGATTGTTCTGCAGAGTGAGATGTATTCACCAATGTGTGAACCAATTTTCAGTGGTGTTTTATATGGTATGGGAGAAATGTATTTTCTATGAATTTATCCACATCTTGGTTTTAGGTTATATGGATTTGGGAAGTTTCTTATAGTGTTTGTATCTTTCAGGATACAAGGCTTCACTTGATTTGGTACAATACAGTGTGTGTTTAATGTGGCAGTGTGCGTATGAGGTTCATTAGATGTTTTGGGTTGAAGTATTTATATGATGCAAGTTTGGATGAAGTTTTTTTTGCATCTCAGGTGGTTCATGGATTGTTATAAATTGTGTAAAAGTTATTTTTGTGGATTGCATGTCATCTTGATTAAATGGGGAGCGTGTACTTGATAGTTTTATGATGTTTGCATGAGTAATGGTTGGCTTGGTGTTAACACTACATGTGAAGATTGTGGAAGCATGTTGAGGTGTGTTAGGACATATTCAGTTCCTAATTAAGGATTTATATGGGTCACCTTCATTCCTATCCACCACGGGAATTTTAGGCACTGGCCTAATTTGAAATTTTAAATGTAACAGATTGTTTCCAACCTAGGAGAAGATTTTTAAGGTTCAGGATGATATAAATAAGAGTGGTATTATTGTTACATCCATGAGAGAGGCAGGATATATGTGAGATAGATGTGAGTGATGAATGTGATGTGAATATGAGTAGAACAGTACAGTGCAAAATTCAAATTGTTGAATTCCTAAAGGTAGTGAGTTGAAGGTTTTTGAAATCTTTCATGCAAGGCTACGAAAGTGTTGGAGCATTTGGGTGGATCCTTGTTGCATTGAGAAGTTTTTCTTTGTGTAACATTTCTCTTCTATCTTATTTGATTCTTTATGTGGTAGTGATCCCTTGTACTAATTTTGTAATTACTTATATTGTGAGCTAATCCTCACCATGGTTTTTCCCTCATTGGGCTTTCCATGTAAATATGGTGTTCTCTTGTGTATGGTTTTGTTATTTAAGTTTTTGTTATCTGCATTTCATGATTAATCACTATAACAAAATAAAGGTTTAATGAATGCATGTGGATGTGATTACTATTGAACATTTTGATGTTTTAATTTGCAACAACTAATTCACCCTTCTCATTTTTCTTATTCATTCAACACATATATGGTTAAATTGTATTGTGACAATTTAAAAAATTTAATAGTTGGGTGTCAATGCATCATATTCATGGTGCTTTTGAAAATTCTCAAGGTGAGATAGATTGTGCTTTTGTAAGTCCTATAGTGTTGATAGAGGATTCTTACATGAATATAACAATCTAACACATTAGGGAGATGTCAACATGTGGTGTGGGTCCCTCTAGGTGTGAAAAATAAAAAATATACTAAAATGAAATTTTGATTCACCTCTCACAAATGAACCCCCTACTTGACTTGCTCTTGCAACTCATTTTGTCTAGGTGAGTGGTAGTCATGTCTGTAATTTTTTCTCTCTAAATTCTATGGGTGCTTGAAATATCCAATTTTGTAAAGTTAAAATGAATAGTAAATTTGAATTTTTTTCTATTTATAGTAATTTTTAATTTTTTAAGCTCCTAGTGCATGAAAACTTTCATAACTTCTCCATACAAGCTCAAATTTGTGTATCATATTCTCCATTCAAATCTTAGCTTCACCCTCTTTATTATGATATGATTTGCATTAAATTCTTATTTTTTGGAATAGATATTTGTATGGTGTTTCAACAACCTTTCCTCAGATCACATAGTGGTGAATCAACTTTCCTATGAGGGGTAATACATTCACCATTATTATTATTTTTTGATAATTTTTAATTCATATAACTCCTCTAACCATTTTAGAACTCTTCCACTTATTGCTTCAATTTTTGAACTGATATATTTATTATCTTGTAGGATTTTTTTTTTAATGTTGTGATTTTGTAGGATTGTGGCACCCATTTTTTTTGTTTTGTGGGTTCTCGATCTAGGGGCACTATCCTTCTACTTGACGAATTTTTTTTCTTTAAAAAATCCTTTTAGGTATCTTTTGATATATTTTTTTTTATTTTAGCATTTTATTGTTGTACTTTAGCATAGCTTATCACTTAGTGTCATCAACCCATTAAAGTGGGGAAAAAATTAATGTGGAAAGTTGTGTACCTACATAACTCTGTGTTTTTTTTTGAACTTTATTTAGTGTCCACTTTTGTATAGTTTTCTAGGTCCAATTGAGACTGAACCTTGGTCATTTCCCTTTGTTGCAAGTATGAAGTTTTCATTAATGTAAAAAATCTTGTGTTGTCATTGATGATAGTAGTGCAATGGTTGAGAAGAGATTGTTGATTTGATGGTTCAAATGTTGAGGATATTGAGAAAATTAATAAAATAAGGAAATAGGGTGTTGCAGAGTGTTGTCTGATTTAAATACCAACTGAGTCTTCAAGGAAACCTATGGATTTTCCAATTCCAATGATTAGCAACCTGAAAGGGGTTGGCCAATGAAAGAGAGAAAGCAATTAGGCTTTCCTTCTGCACTTTGGGTTCTACAAGATCCAAGAGGGTGATCCCACAATGCACTTATAATATTTTTTCATAAGACATACATTGTATTTTAAATAGAAACATTCTCACATCTACGACTCGACAAGTGACAATTTGCAAAGAATTGGAAAATCCTTTACTCCTTTACAACTTGGAGTAGAGAATGGGAAATTCAAGCGAAAACCATAACAACCATCATCATTATGAAATTAAATTTAATTAAATGAATTGTTCTTTGATATGATCTAGCTAACCAAATACGTTTGAAATTCACTTAACATATAGAACAGTGCATTATCCTAGGGTGACGAGGTCAAATTCACATGTTTTAATGCAACGACAAAGGAATTTGACATTTGTATACTATTATGGATTTGTATTACAAATTCATAACTCGAACCTCAGATATAGAAAATACTTAGAGATCCTATGAATTAACACACAAAATAGTTCTTACATTTAAGAATTTAAATCAACTACTTGAATTGAAGTAGAAATGAAAACACACATCTAGCCACATTAATTAGAGAAAAGTAAAATAAGATCCTTGATCATTTCATTGCTAATTCATGAATAAATCCATAGGAGACAAACTGTATGCAATTTTCCATTATTGATATTCAAATGCTACAATTGTTGAAAAATCTTTAAGTTGATTGTAAGAGTAAACCCATAACCTAAGACTCTGCGAGCAATTCTATACCCATTGTATGCTTTATTACACTTTATCAAGATATATGCTAAACTACCTGAGATCAACCAAAATTTTCAAATACCCCTGCACAATAGCCTTGAATTCCCTTTTATAAGATCAAGGGAGAAAACAATCATTAGGCTATTGGAAAATTACATTCCATTTCAATTTGCATTTCAAAGATAGTTCACCTCATTTCAACCCCTAGGTTGTTATATTTACACTTGGAAGAAATGGGGGGAAAATAAAAAAGGACAAAAACTTGTAGAAGCTTATGGAACTCGTATCCTCTTTGCTCTAGAATTCCACCTCATCACCCATTCAAAAAATGGCATAAAGAATAAATAAATATAAAGCAAAAAGAGAGGATTGGTCGGATTACCACGTGCACTTTCAAATTTGATAAGATATAGATTTTCCTGATATAGTTGTTTCAAAGGACAGACCTATATTATACTAGACCATGTTCTATATCTATCTCACTATCTTCATGGCTTATTCAACATACTTTTCTAGCTAATTCTTATACTCATCTTTTGTAGGCTAGTTGATATCTAATAAATTATGTACCTTTGCATTGTACACATGATATCTTGCATCAATTACTACTCTGGCCTCTTTCACAAAGGTTTCCATGTCAATTTGAATTGTGATGAATTTATCAATTATACCATTCAACACAATTAAGTCCAACTTGTTATCAATGTATGTTATCTGTGGACCTGAAGAAGTTTGATGCCTGAATAAATCCCTCCATGGTTCATATTCTTTGAGTGTTCCATCTTCATTAAGGATCTTGGGCATACCACATTCTTCCATATCCCTAAAGGCCTTGATTTTACCCTATAGCTGCCCAAAAATTCATTCATGGGAACCTATGACCTTGTCGATCATTTCAATTCCCCTTATATTGTCTTGAAGATTTGTTGGGGCTTCAGGTTCATCCTTTCTATTTGCTTATATCTCCCTTAAACTATTCAATCTATTGATCCACCTATTCCAAGTGCTCTAGAAAACCTCTTGAACATGTTGGAACCTCTGAAATGCCTCATGTATTCCTTTATAAGTTGACCATGTGGCTTCTTCTTTAAGGGCTGCCCTAGTCAATTTGTGGCCTAGAATTTCATCAGCCATATCCTTTGTAACCTTGTTCATATTCTCCTGGAGCATATTCCGCTTGGAATTGGATGTTTTGATTTCAACCTTTAGGGTAGTAATTCTTGATTTGAAAGTTTCCTTTTCCTACGATGAGGTACAAGATGGGGAAGTAGGAAAGGTCTTCTGACCCACACTAACCGCAGTAGCCTTCAACTTATTGTATTCCTCCACTAGTTTGTTATGCTTTTCCAACAATTTCATATACCTGGCCTAAGAAATCTCAAGAATGTCTGCACTTAGTATGGTTGTATGCATTGTCAACCTTGCAGCCTATGGAGTTGTCATCTTTGAATCCTTTCCTATTATCAAGTCTCTTGAGAGGCCAGTCATTGCTCTACTGAGTCTACACCTTCTTGAATCTGGTGTCAATGACCAAATGACCAATGAATTTAGATTAGGACTAAACCATGAACATAAAGTTTTCTCGTCAAAAGTTTCCTTTGACACCACAACATTTGGGTCATTCTTGATTGCATCTAGAGCAATTATTGATGATAAGCTCAATCCTAGCATCACCATCATTCCACTATCCTTGACCAATCTTCTAGCTTCCATAGGATTCATTTTCTCAATTTCCTGAATGATCTCTTCTTTAGTCTTCTTTCTAACATCTTCCTCCTTAGAAGGATCCACTCCTTCTTGATCCTTTTGTATCCTCTCATTTATTTCCTCAACTTCCAGTTCAGCAATGCATTCCTTGAATTCTCTTGTTGTCACAAGAGATTCATCTTCTAGAAACTTAACACAAGCTAGTACCCTTGAATCATTATCCTAGATTTCATCGTACTCCCATGGTACCAACGTATCATTTGGAACAAAAGGTTCCATTGCATCCCCAATGTCAGGGTGTGAAAATTCAATTTCCTCACTATGTTCAATAGGCCCTGATTCAGTGGATGGTTGTTGCACATTTTCCTCAATGCCTTGTGCTTCATCAACATTTGTAGAGGGAAATTCCATAACAAGAATATCTTCTACTTCCATTGGTTGTTGTTGCACTTCCAATGCTATAGGTTCCTTTGGTTGACCACCAGTTTTTAACAAATGCTCCTCTCGAGCCCATTGAGCTAATTCCTCTTCTTGTTGCACCTTCTCAAGAAAATTACCATCACTAAAATCATTAAGGACCAATTCCATTCTTTTATATTTTTCAGTGAGATGTTTGTAGGGGCTTTCATAATAGGAATTCTGAGTAGAAGCCCTATGCTCAATTTCAACAATTTTCAACCAAATCTTTTCTCTATCCTTAACAATAGCAAGTGTTGGAAGATTCCTTATTACATCTTCCCTGGAGAAAAATCCATGAGTTCCATATCTAGATATTCCCCTCTTTATCATTTCTCTGTTGATGTGTCCTTCTGGATCAAACTTCTAGTAGAGGCTACTCTCATTTTCAGATTACTGGTAATTATACCAAATACCTAATATGCTTCCTTTTCCAATACACCAAAATAATCAAAGGAGAAATTTGATGCAATGATGGAGGTCTTTCTGAACAACCTAAAGCTCTTTGCATTAGAATGATCAATTTTCCACATTATCTCAGTGAAGGCTAGCCTATCAAAAACAAACCTAGATAGTATATGTGGCTCCACATAAGTCCCATAACATCTAATGACTGTGTAATCCTCATACAGATACCAATCTCCCCAATTGCACTCATAATCTGGGTCATCACCATATTCTTTTGGCATTAACAATTCCTAAATCATTCTAGAAATCTTCTCAACAGGTGCACCAACCATTTGTACCAAAATGGTGTATTTTATGATGTTACAAAATCTAGCATAATTTGAGTTAGGGCAATGTAAGTCCCAAATGTGTGTCCACATATGGATAGGTAATTTATTATTCCTTTCATCCACTTGTCTTACTTTCATGGCCTTTCCAAATACTTCCTTTCCTTGATATAAAATCATATGCATCAACAGTGAGTAATGTCTAAATGTCAATGGTGTTCTGCTTTCCTTCAACTTCACTGAATCATAATGTAACTGTTTTGCAACTCTACTAGCATAGTCAAACCATGTTTGCATGTTTATGTGTTGAATATCTAAGATTATAAATAGTAGGGGTGATGTTATCCTTCCATCACATCTGACTTTGAGCACCTGACATAACATGTAATATGTATATCTAAAATAGTCTGTGAACTCTTCACAATCCAATGGTTCAACCTCTTTGAGTGTAGACACATAACCCCTCTCCCGTCTATGTCATGGAATTTCACTTCTTCGGAGCCCTACCCTGTGTTCAGCATATTCCTTCTACAATTTTTCAAAATTAACCTTTTCACTGGCATCAGGTTTCATTATGAAAACTTCCATAACTTTGCTTACCTTTATCTTCAAAATTCTCCTACCCTCAATGTCTCTGATTATTCAATTCACATCATCATACCTATCTGCAAGGTACAACATTAGGTCTACCTCCACAAAGACATTAGGGACAACCAATTTCCCTAAATCATAACCCCAAACATTTTTACCAGGATGTCGAGCATCTCTTCTTGTGAAAGCATACAGAAATAACTCCCTTCTAGACTTTGGCACAATAATGTCACCAATTCCAACTGCAAGGTCCTTGAAATTGGTGGTTAGTATTCCTTCCCCTGTACCCTTCCTACTACTTGCCTTGGCATCTAGTGGTTGGAATTTATCCATGAAGTGGGTGTAGTTCTTTAGTTACCCATTTTTCTTCTTAGTTACTGTAGATATTTGGGGTGGGTCATAGGAGACCTTCTACTTTTCTTCTTGGGTATAGGCTTTGAAGACGATGACTCACCAAGTTGACTCATGTTAGCTTGTTCAGGTTTTTAATTTAGTTTGGAATTGAACTAGGTTTTGGATTGTTACCCTATTCTTAGCAGCTCAAACTCAAGTTCATATATTATTCTGCCTAATTAGGAAACTATACTTAATCAAAAGAAGAACCCCAATTAATCCTTAAAAACAATTCATACATTTTGGTTCAATACACCAGTTCTTGCAAAGTAAAAAAAGAAACTAGTGGGATTTTTTGATGGCAACTTAACCTAGAACAACTCCTCTACAAATTTCTTTAGCTTCAGCTCTAGTTGCTCTAAGATCTTCTTCAACTCCTCAAACGGTCAAATGAGAGGAAAAGACAAATTGTAACCCCTTTTCTATGAATTTGACCAAGTACACACCATTAATGGTGTAAAAAGGTTTTGCGCGAGTGAACAACTACTTCCTTAGTTGGTCATTCCCATTTGAATTAGGGTCATCAACACACGCATATGAAAACTCCATCCAACGACTCTCATTACTTCACACTCTCCATGGGGCCCTACCTACAATTTTATGTGTACTTTGATAAGCTAAGGAGTTGTTGCATGTATCTCTCCAACTTCCATGAGCATCGCTTGTCTCGTCTCCTAATTTTTTATAGAGATCTCATCAAGCGGTGGCTTAGAAGCCAACGATGAGATATCAACCATTGATTCTATCAAGGGAACATCTTAGTTGGAGGTTTGAATACCATTGCTCATCGCGTATTCCCTCTTCATCAAACAATAATAACCCATGATAGACCAAAGTTGCGTGATGGGAGGATACTCCACTCCATCTGCGATCACGGTCGTCGGTTCTCTTTTGAATGGCATGATGTAATTAGAAATAGTGCAAAGGCCAGTGATGGGTTAAGACTTTAACCACATCGCTCATCATGGGTCACTTTCCCTTAACAAAAATGAAACATGCAATGGGTGATGAACCAAGCGTCAAAGGATAAACATTATATCACTCAACACGAGATGAAGGAAACATTTCATGAAGTAACAAGTGATGGCTTAGAAGCCAATGATAGATAGCGAGCAGCAAACTTAAGTAACACTAAAAGGAACTTGTGCAAAAGTTATTCATAAAAGAGGGACCCGCTAGGCTCGACAATAACCAAGGTGTTTGGGCCGGTTGAAAAATGATAAGAAAGACCATAGGAGGACACTTAAGTGACTGGTAAACTAGTTCAACCCATCAATGCAAGAACATAAGTTGAAGGATAACCAAAGATGGCGAAATACATAAAATTCTTAAAACCCTAGACCCTAATGGAAAAAGATATGAACGACCAATGATATGACCATGAAACCAATGGAACCATGAAAATTTTAGGGTTCCACTAGTGGCTCTGACTAGGGATTTATGCCCCCCGTGGGCATAGGAAGATCTCATATCTCTGGTAAAGCAGACCAAGCATACAAGGATCAAAAACCAAGAGCTTGTTCGGACAAGACAAGTTGACACAAAAGAAAGGGAAACACACCAAACCTATGTACAACATTTACAAGATTATACAATGTACATCGAAACAACACATTTCATGAGAAATAGGGCTTCAGGAACTGTCCATGTATTGGTAGTTCCAAAAGTTCACCTATTAGTGACTACAAGAAATAGGAATCTTCCCCATGTGTATCAGCAATTAAGTAAGGTCCTAGCCATAGAGGATCAAACTTCCCATGTTTTCCTTTATCCTCTGATCTTGCATTCCACATTAAGACCATACATCCTACTTCAAACTTCCTTTCAATAGCTCTTTTGTCATATAGGTGTTTCACTTGCAATTGCAGCTTCTCATTTCTTTTATGTGCTTCTCTTCTTGTTTCATCAAGCTAAATCAACTCATTCATTCTCTATTGCATCTCATCACAAATATCGCTATCATATTCTTGTACGAATTTGTACATTTTGATCAAATTGTTGTGTGGTATTTTGGCTTCAATTCCATATACCATATTGAAAGGGGATTGTCCAATGACTTTCTTCACAGTTGTCCTATCATCCCATAGTGCAAGTTGCAACTTAGAGTCACAGGCCTTCTTGTTCTTCTCAATCACCCGCTTAATAATCTTCATGAGGCTTTTATTACTGGACTCATCTTGCCCATTTTCTTGGGGATGGTATGTAGATGAATATGATATGTTTATGTCATGTTGGTTATGAAAATAAAGGAATTCCTTAGACCTGAAACACATAGAATTATCAGATACAATTCTTTTAGGGACCCCAAACCTACTCAGAATATTGTTCATTAGAAAATCAATGACAACTTTACTAGTTGCCTTCCTGGTAGGAATGGCTTCAACCCATTTTGTGAAATAATTAGTTGCCACTAGAATCTAGGCATTTCCTCCACTGGACTTTACAGACATCTCTCTAATAAAATCAATGCCCCACTATTGAAAAGGAGCATGTGCTGACACTAGTCTAAGTGGTAAGTTTCTTGAGAACTTTAATTTATCTGTGAATCTCTGACAAGCATCACATTTATTTACAAATTTGTGTGCATCTTTAAACACAGTTGGCCACCAAAAGCCTTCTCTCAATATTTTATGAGCGATATTTTTGGCCATGTAATGGCCTCCACGAGCTCCTTTATGCATCTCAATCAACAAATATTTTGCTTGATCCCCATCCACACATCTGAGCAGCACACCCTCGGGGCTTCTCCACAAGAGTTCACCATCAATAATAAAATATTTGATTTCCTGCAATTTTAAAGTTCTCTTCTCATTGTTAGGAATGCCTTCGAAACATTGTATGGTCTTCAAGTACTCTACAATTCTACTATACCACCCATAGGTTTGCATATCACATATAGGTGCAACATTCTCGTACTCAGCCTAATTGATCTGGTTGGCCTCCAAGTTGGTCTCGGCCATCAGCTTAGCTAGGCTTTGACATCTCACCAACTTTGTGATCCAGATATCAATGTTAAACTCCTTAATCCTATTGATCAATTTGCACTGACGACTAGTGGTTTCCTGTTGGGTGAAAATGTCCTTGACTGCAGCTATTGGGACATAAGCTACAACTATAGCTCCAGTCAAATATGGTCTAAATTTTTTTACAGCCTTTACCAAGGCGTATTCTTGCTTCTCTATAACATCATATTTTAACTCAGTTGATTGTAATGATTTACTAAAGAAGGAAATAGGTTGCTCAAAACCATAGTCATTCTTTTGAAGTAACACTCTTGCTACAATATGAAATGAAGAAAATGTGAATAACTAAAATGGCTTTGAATAATTAGGGGATTTAAGGATAGGTGCCTCCTTAATAGCATCCTTAATGGCTTGGAAAGCTCTTGCTGGTTCCTCTATCCATGCTATTTTCTCCCCCTTCTTTAGCATTATAGAAATGGGTCTTATAGTTTCAGCAAAGTTAGTTACAAATATCCATAGAAATTTGATTTGTCCAAAGAAGGATAGTATTCCCTTCACATTCTTGGGCTAGGGGATCTTATCAATTGTTGATACTCACTCAAGGTCAATTTTGACCCCGTATTTTGATACAATGTGGCCCAACAATTTTCCTTCTTTAACTCCAAATTGGCATTTCTTAGGATTTAAAGAAATCACATACTTCAATGCTTTGATAAATATCTTTTCAAGGTTTGAATAGTGATCCTCCTTCTTCTTACTATGGGTTGTAAGATCATCTTAGTAAATAGCAAGAAACAGATCTATGAAATTAGTGAAAGCCACATCCATGGCCCTCTGAAAAGTAGCACCTGCATTAATCAAGCCAAATGGAATCCTTGCATATACATATGTCCCCCATGGCATTGTAAATATAGTTTTGAATTGTTTTGAATCCTTCACCATAACTTGGTTATAACCCAAAAACTTGTCCATCATAGAGAGCAACTCACATCCAGTCACCTTTTGCAGCATTGCCTCCATATAAGGCAAAGGGTAGTTATCTTTCAATGCCACATTTAGATTTCTAAAATCCACACACAGTCTTATTATGCCTATAGCACACACACCACATTTGGAATGGGGACCCTCTCTTTTTTGCTTTCACCGGGTCACTTTTTCCCTTGCCTCATTTTGTGTGCCCCCTATTTTGAATTCTAAGTGGTCAATAAGTCCTAAGGCTACCATCTTAAGTTGACCAAGTTTCACTACCCTTGAAATTTTCAAGTCTTCTGCTTTCATGGAGTTCCTCTGGCAGTTTTCCTTAAGTCCCCAAAATTGTCGTCTTTTGCCTGGTGTGGGTCCACCCTTGCGAGTTTCCCCTTCCAGAATTTCGTCATGCTTTTTTCATCCCCACAACAGCTGAGTTGATGCATCCACCCACACAGTGGGATCCGTGTCCTTTGTCACCTTTCCTTTCCCTAGTCTGTCAAATGGCAAATGCCTAGTTGCCACCCACTTTATGGGCTCCGTTATTCCTGCTGCCAGCTATTTTGAAAAGTGTGCCCACCAACCACACTCACCATAGTACTAACATTAAATGCAAGCATTTAATGACCGAAATCCTATAAATAGTGAAATTGACAAGTCATTTTCACTAAAATTCCTTATGAACTTGTCAAAGCTTGTCCTGCCTCCACCGCCACTACACCCGTGTTGCCTCAAGGACGAATCCAAAGCTTTCTCCTTTTCCTTCTGTCAGGTATGTCAGGTAAGTTCACCACCACCTTCGCTATTCATGCTCCAATTTTTTTTCTTTTCAAATTCAAAAAACTTAAGGAGAAAATATAGTAAAATCTTAGGAAATCTGGTCAAGAACTAAATTCTGCACAAAACCCATGTCTTAAAATTTGAAAATCCTTCAAAAATCAGCCATTTAGGGCCATGCAGAACCCAGCCCCTTGACCATTGTTTTGAACTAGAGAATTCATGTCCTTGTGGCTTGCAACCTTCCCTCTACCATCTAAAATTTAGCTAAAAACCCATGGCCTTTGCCCTCGATGGGTTCTCATGTGTGGGCAGATGCCCTCTCTTTGCCATGCCTTATTGGAGAAAAAAACAAAACCAAGTAAAACTACATCCCTCAGCCCTTGCAGGTCCACTTTTGTGGACTTCCATGTGTGGGTGGCTTCTCATTGATCATCATTTTGAAATGAACACCCAACACAGGCTCTCTGGTCGATGGGACCCACTAATGTCAAATCTGCCAAAATCATTCAACACTGAAACCCTTTTCGAGTCATTCCTAGCGAATTTCTTCACCCTCATTGTTGTTGTTTTAAATACTTAACATACATGGAAAATTCAGTCCTTCCTTCTGCCTCGTGGGACTTGGGTCTCTTATCGCTGCCCAACATCCTCAAAACTCCTAAGTCTGAACCCTTTGAGGACTTTAGTCTACAGGCCACATCATCTCCTTTATTTTTTGGTGGCTGTCGATGATCTTCATCCGTCCACCTTGCGAACCTTTCCCCATCCGCTTATGTTTGGGCCCCAAGAATTAAAATAACCAGCCATATTTCTTGTGGACCCTTTAATGTAGGTTTCTACTGCCATGTGTCCACCATTCCAAATGGTTGACTGACCTCATCCATCTGCTTTATGGACCCTAATGCTGACTTTTCCCTAAGCCTTCACCAAAAATCACTAAGTAAAGATGCAGGTGGGTAGTCTATTATGGATGGCCATCTACGGGCTGCCATCCTATTTCCACCATTTTCAAATAGCCAAGTCTAGCTTGCCACCTACCATGCAGAATCTGACCCCTCTACCATCGTATGACCAACTGCAAATGAACAACTCATGTCAATGCCTTTTTGAGGGCTTGACAATGTGGGTTGCCATCCCATCCTTGTCATTTCAAATGACTGTCTCTCAACGGCTTCATGTGGGCTTCTTCTCGCATCACCTTAAAGGATTGAAACTCGAAAGATAAATCCAAGTTGTCCCCCATGCCTGCGGGTCCCACTATGCGGGACTCCTTCTATGGACTTCTGCCATGCCAGCGCAATTTTCAAATGGTGGAGCTCCAAACTGCCTTGATGGCTTGTAGACCCGAATGCCAAAGTGATTGAAATAACACCTCCCAAACTTCATGAATGATGAACCCAAGTGTCCTAGATGCCTCAGCATCTTGGTGGGCCCCATTATGAGGCTAAAAAATTCAATGCGGGTGGCTGCATGCGGGCCGCTGTGCCCTCTTCATCGTTTGCCTGTTGCTTCCTCCAAAATGGCTGCCAGCCTAGGGAAACCCACATCCTTGGGTTTTTAGTGCTCTATCTTCCCCAAACGAAAGGAAAACGATGATTTTAAATGGATGTTATGATCTTTGAAGGATGAATTACTCGATCTAACATCCATTTTGCAGGTTTTCACTAGCACTCCCCTTATTTTATACATGAATATGCTTACTATACCTTTGCTTGTAGAATTTATGGAATCAACTACAAGACCATTAGGGGCATCCACAAAGAAGGAAAAGGGGAAGAAGACTACCAAAGCTCTGAGAGGAAAAGATGACAAAGATCAGATGAAATACCAGTTCCATAGGGTGGAAATCACCTCCAAGGTCACTACCAAGTGGGATATTATTATAGACACCAACCTTGGACATGTTGACATAGATGAATTCAAACAAAGGGTCATTGTCAACCCCACCGTAGAGAATGTGAAGAAAATAAAAAAGAGTGGTTTGGCTAAGGCAGTCGGTTTCCCACCTACTCTTGTGGCTGCAAAACTGGTAATGGCTTGCAGAGAGGTCTATCAAGAAAATACCAGAAGGATTGTTGATCATGATGGCAAGGTGTTGGCTGACCTATCTACCAAGTCCGTAGGGAGAAAATTCCACATTCCCACCTTTGATACTATGAAGGAAATGAAAAAAGAATATGCAAAATTATGTGGAAGGTCGACCCCTTAAAATGCAAGAAGTTAATCAACCAATACTGGTTGAAAGAGAAAAGGGGCAGTGCTAACAAGGTGCCCCAGGAATTGTTCAAGAATAATTTCTATGAGGACTATCATGACTTAGTGACCTTGTTGAGCAGGTTTATGGGCATCCCTACTGCATTCTACTTTCAAGACTGGATGTTCTATTTCATAGAGGAGATAATCAGAGGAACAACTAAGTTTCACTAGGTAGGAATGATTAGCAATTGTTTACATTAGTAGTTCCTCGCGATCAAGAGGACCTCCCAATTCTATATGACCTCTTATTTGGTCTATCTTATGGCTAACCCATTTCCATACAGAGGTTTATTTATAGCACAAATCCCAACTTTGGGAAGAGAGTTGAAAGTATATGACAGGAATTTGTAGCTCTAATACCAAAATTTAAAGAAAGACTACTGTAGGGTGAATGATGCCTTCATTGGGCACATTATCAGACTCCTCGGCAAAGACTTTGAGAGGAGGGTCACACATAGAACCCATTCCCTCATTCATGGGTTCTAATTTCTATTCATACAATTTCCCAAATTCAATTAAATCTAAATGGAGGGCTTCTCTAAGAGGCCATATGAGCTTCCCCAGTATCCAAATGATCAGCTAATCATACTGGAGGTCTCCTGATAACTACAACATGTGCATACTCTCCTAAGCAACATAGGCCAAGAATTCCTTACCCTCTCACTTTCAGCCAAGGCATGCATGTAATTCTCGCATCCCAATGTGCAGAGTATTCATAGAAGGAGATCACTGAATGCAACTTGGGTCTCCACACTTCTCGTCCAAGGATGGATCCATATAGAAAATTGAAGAAGGTGGTTAGGAGAGAATATTCCCACTTACACAATATTAAATATTTTTTGGGCTAACTATCGGGATGACAAGGAGGTGTGCATGAGGCACTATGTGCACATGACTGCTTACTTCTTTAAGACAGTCAAGTTGTTCCCAGTATCAGATCAGATCATAGAAGATGAGAAAACTATCATAGATTTGAGGTATAATGTCATTGCCAACCTGCCTTTGCCCCTAATAGACTGGAATGAAGAAGAGGTTAATGACCTTGATATCTTGATGAAGGTAGTTGAGCATAGAACAAGGCAATGGATCGATGCCAAAATTTCCTAGTTGAATCTCTAGGGAGCCACTCTGACCTATAGTGAGCTCGAAGATGAGCTCAAGAGTGAAACAAACAACAAGATTGTTGTCACCCCAACTAATGGGGCTCTAAAATCTCCTCTGGCCACCGGGTCAAGAAAAAGAAAAGAAGTATTAGAGCACCAACCAAAACATAAAGTATATTCAAGGAAGGCCTTGAAGGGTGAGACCTCAAATAAGGAAAATAAGTTAGGTGGCTTCTTCGAGATGCCAATAATTCAACAAGATCTATTGCACGAAGGAGAGGAAGAAGAGGTTGAGCAACCTAAGTCTCCACTTGCCACCTTTATTCTTGTTGCTACCACCACTACCACTTCTATTACTCCTCTGACATCTAAGGCATTACCTACTTCCTCCCCACCAGTAGTGGACATTTCGGTCCACCTTGCCTCCACCTCGCTGACTGCACCCATTATGGTGTGAGACTCCTCATCCATCACAACCTCCCCACTCTCGTCCTCCTTAATGTCCCCATCAAATGCAGTTCCTCTAGCTTCCACAACTACAATTCACACTCTCACTCTTCCAGAGGCCTTTTCCCGACTACACAAAATATACCTATGGAGCTCTCTAGAGTACTAATGAACCCTGCAATACAGGCTTCCCTAGCTCAAGTTGTTGTTGGTCTCCCCATCCCTCCTCTAATAGAACCACCAAATATGGAGGCAACAATGCAAATATCAAAGGAGTTGGAGAGGCAATAGAAGGAGGAAACCAAAGAAAAGGATGATGAACCTGAGGATACATTCAAGGATGACTACCATGAGCACCTAGAACATCAAAGTTTGGCCATCAATGAGGTGGTGTATGAAGAAGAAGGGTCACAATCCTTAGAAGAAGATGTCAAGGACCCTAGTGCCAAGTACATAGTAGAGTCCTTCGACCAAGAGCTCAAGGAAGAGTTGTCAAAACAACTCAAAGATGTTAGAGAGGAAGTTGAGGTGCAATATTCTGAGGAGAAGAAAGAAACAGATGATGATATGGAGGTATCTATAGAGCCTCCAGTAAAAGGACAAGATGAAGGTCCTAAACAAGAAGAAGAAGTACCTCCTAAGAGAGAAGAGGAGAAGAAAGAAGATGAAGTTGAAGAAGAAGATAAGCCTGAGGGAGAGGTTGAAACAAAAATAATTCCTAAGGCAGAGCACCACACAAAGCTTAGGAAAGAAGAAGAAAAAGCATCTGAAGGGGAAGATAGCCCCAAAGAAAACATAGTTTTTGTTGGGTCACAAGAAGGAAAGACTATATTAATTTGAGAGTCAGATGAAGAGGAAGAAGAGAAAAAAGAGCAAGAAGCCTCAGACCATGAGGAAAGGGAGATCCAACATACCCAAGGGGAAGAACATGATCATGAATCACCAAAGGAGGGGTCCCAGATGCCTGAATGGTTGGAAAAACAATTACATAAAAAGACCCCCGCTCTCATGGATCCAAAGGAAAGGCTAAAGGCTATCCTAGTATGAGCTCAAATAGGGGCGAAGAAAGAAAAGAAGCTGAGGTTCCAATCCTAGATTATGATGGATGCATCAGGATCTAGGATAGTACAAATTGCCACCCCAATAATGTACAAGGGAGAAGGAGTTAGCTATAATATCTCCACTATCGACCTCAATACAATGACAAGGGAGAAAAAGATCAACCATCTCCAAGGATCCGTTGCTACTATCGTGCACTAGATGAACAAGGATCAATCCTTCAAGGAGGGTTATGGGACATAATAACCCAGCCAAAATAACCCTGGACATAATAACTCGGTCATAATAACCTAGGGACAAAATAACCCAGGGTCATAATAACCCAAGCCAAAATAACCCATGGACAAAATATCCCCATAAGAATATAGAGAAAGGAAAACAAAATTTATAAATTACATGTATGTTGCTAAAAAAACTTTATTATTCAAATTTTCAATTAAAGTTTCAAATTATGAGCAATGCCTTATATAATCTAAAATGTTATGGTTGTCATAACCATCAACCAATCTTTTTAGTCTTTCTTTGAGTTCACGGTATTTTTTCCTGCTTGGTTGCCCAGTGTATCCAGCCATATATTTCTCTATTCTATTTTCTTGGAGACTCTATTCTTTTTTCACTGCTTTGATGAATTTCCAGACTGAGTTGTGTGATGCTTGAAGCAATTCACTAAATCCTTTGTGCCATCCCTCAATAGTATTATTGGTTATGGGAAGATCATCTTGAATAGCTGAATAGCAATTCTGCATTGTGATTGGAAACTTGGGTGATCGTCTATCGCCTCTTCTGGTTAGTCTACCAATCCATGTGTCTTCAAAATAATCAACTTATTCCCACGAAATTGCCTTTATTTTTATAATTATTTACCATTTTATAGGTTATTTAAGCATATTAAAGGTGTTTTAAGGCTATTTTAGGGGTATATAATGGATATATGGTCTTAAAATGACCTAAATAGCCTCTATGGTGCCTCACAATCATATTTATAATTTATTTTATGTCATTTCTAGTTTACTAGCTTGATCTAAAATGACCATGGGTTATTCTTTCCATGGGTTATTTTGACCACGGGTTATTCTATCCATGGGTTATTATGACCCTGGGTTATTTTGTCCTTGGGTTATTTTGGTCAGGTTATTTTGTCCAGGGTTATTTTGGCCAGGTTATTATGTCCTGATACCTTCAAGGAGGAGTTGAAAGAACAAGTGGTGGATCTCACCGCCTACATACAATAGTGGTCATCTACCAAGGAGTTACCCACAACTTCATTCGTCCCACCCTTGCTACTCTCCAAGGAACATATAAGAAAGTTGGAAAGGAGAAAGAACTGGACCAAGGCTACTAAAGAATGGTTCTGGTGGGTGCTCTACAATGTTGATATTGTCATAGGACATTTCGTCAGGATGATTAATAAATTCTGGACTGTGCAACAACAACTAGAGGGTATGGAAGAAATATACCATCACTTTGTTGAGCTCTACAAGACTACCTATACTAAGCTTGAGGCCATCCTTAAGATATCGGAGTGAACATGGGAAAAGTAGTTGTCCATTGTCAAGGATGACCATTGGTTGGTCGAAATGTGGAAAATAGGCTTGGACCATCAGAAGGAAGTATTGGAGAAAGTGTTGCAGGAGGTTGAGCTAGACCTCGAATGGGCCAAGGAAGATAGAATAGATGGAGAATATTATCTCAAGCTTATGATGAATCAAGATGCACCCTCTGAAGAATTGGATGTAGAAAATATTAGGGTGCATTTTCATAAGATGGAAGAAGGTGCAATTGATGATCTACTGACCAACTTCATGGATTTTGCTACAAGGGCCTTCGTTCAGTCAGAGCAAGTGGTATAGCACATGCCCAAATGCACAAAGAATTGGAAGCTGATCACCAGTCAATCCAAGAAGCTCAACTTCTAGATCCTCCATTCCGACATCAGAGAATGGGACAAATTCTAGGAATTAATCAATAAATTCATAGAGTACACCGCTACCAAGAAAAATGAAGGAAATCCCATTATTGATGATGAGTTCCTCACAATGTAGCTATAGCAAAAGGTAAATCAGCTAGAACAAAAAAGTGCTACAGTGCCAAGGCACTAGAGGACAAAATAGGAATAGGACAAGGAATGTAATTTTAAATTATGAAATATTGGGGGTAGGTGAAACCCTAATTTGTAGTGAATCTTGGCCACACAATGAGAATAAATCTTGGCCACTCATTTTTCTTTTTGAAAACTATAAATAGGGGGTCTCCTCACATTTTCAAGAGAGAGTTGAGTTGTTTTAAAGACATGCTTCTAAAATTCTAATAGAAATTCATTGCTTTTAGTGGATTCTTGAGTTTCCTTCATGTTTCATGATTCATCTCCCCATAGTTAATAGATTTGAGTAGATTTAGTTTGTTGTTCTATGCTTTTTACATGCTTTTAGTAGTTTAGTAAATGTTGTTGATTGATGTTGAAGAATATTGTTGTGTTGATGCCCTTCCTTATTCATGTTTTTGGTTGTTTGTTGATGATAAATATCAATGTAAAGCTAGCCTAAACATAGATCCATTTCTGCACTTAAATTTCATCTTTTATTCATGCTTTATGGTGAATGAATAGTTGAAAATCTGCAAACCTTAGAAGATAGCACTAGTTTCATGATACTGTCAGTCTATTTGGTTAAGTGGACCTTAGTTTTAGGAAGGTTTTCCACTATAGTATCCTCCATTGTCACTATTCATCGGTAGTTGCAAGTCTAGGAACTTCCTCCTTTCCCTTCCCTTTTGACTTTTCTTTGAATAGTAGTTTAGGCAAAGTTCTAGCATCATTGCAAAGCCAAATATGATGATAAAAGTGGATTTTTTAGAATGTTGTTTTGAACATGCAGCAATTGCACATCAACTTAATCATCTTAGGAACTCCATTCAAAACCATTCTCACTCCAACTTAACATACGTAAGGCTTCCCTGTGATTACCAACAAATCACATCTACCAACTAATATATTCCAAGCATAGTCATGACCTGACGCCCGAGAGACCTTGGGGTAGTGATTTGTAACTTGTTGCAGATTTCTACCTTTCAAGAGAGGTGATGCACCTATGCATTACCTGTGTTGAGAAGTGAAAAACACCCATCAAAAAGTCTTAGGTCTCCATTTTTCTTCTTGACTGGAACTAGATTTGAAACCCATGATGAATTCCTAGTAGGATTTATAATCCCTACGTCTATTAGCTTAGTAAGCTCTTCTTGAATTTTTGGTTGTAGAGTGGGGTTAATTGGCCTTTGTTTCTACCTAAAAGGCTTTGCATCAAACTTCAGTGGTATCTCATGTTAGAATAAATCCTCACTATAGGCCATCAAATCATCATACGACCACACAAATACATGTATGTATTTCCTCAACAAGGAAATTAACATACTCCTCACATGGGGTTTCATCTTCTTGCATATATACACCATTTTAGGGGAATTCCCTATCCCTAAATTTATCTCCTCTAAATCCTTCGTGTGGGAAGAAGCATTCTTAATATTTGATTTGTCAGGGACATCAAAATCCCTCTCCAATGCGACCAGTCCCTTGGGAATCTTATTTGTCTTTAATTGAATTATCTTGTTCCCAAATAATGTCTCTTTCTCATTCTCCTCAACTAAAAATCAACTAAAGTCTATCTCTTGGCCTTCACATTGGTCAATACAATGTAGGAATTTTAGAATGTCATTATCATCATTAAAAACTTGCCAATTACAAATGTTATCAGGCATTGCTATCCTATTCTGTACTTCTATGTGTGAGACATCATCAAAAGTAACATCATCTAATCTGACAGCAATATTGGCTAATAAGTTTGCTCTGAAATTTTGTCCTCTCTCTATCCATTCTATACCAAAAGCATCAAATGCCTCAACATAATCCCAAATTTCATTCCTATATTGCCTAAACCTTCTATCTTTAGAAACAAATCTAGACCTGATTTGAGAAACTACAAACTCAGAATCCCCCAACACTCTTAACAACTTAATGCCATGTTTGGAAGCTATTTTCAAACCAAGCAAGAGAGCTTCATACTCAGCAACATTATTTGTGCAAGCAAATTGTAACAAGAAGGAATGCTTAAAGGTTTTACCTTGTGGAGAGATGAGGATGACTCCTACACTCGATCCCTCCTTCGAACATGCTTCATCAAAATGCATAGTCCAAACGTTGTCCTCTTGTGATGTTTCCTAGACCTCCTTGTTGATTGGTGTAGGCTTGACTGCATCTTCTGGCATCTCTTCCTCAATTCAAAAAGTGTCCAAACCAGTATCTACACAATTAATCCTCACTGGTTCATCTGGTTCCTCAATATGTTCGATCATGTGAGGAGCTCTTCATTCTCTATTAACCTTGACATATTTTTGGTCAATAGAAAAGGTTGCAAATGACAAGTCACATTGAATACTCCCTCCCATGGAACCACTCCAATGTCTGGACAATAACATTCCATAAGTTGGTGGGATATCCACCACTGTAACGCTCATATATAACTGTTTTTCAAGAAAAGCTGTCAATTTATATGGAACTTTGTTGATCACCCCAATAACAGGGACTTCCCTTGAATCCATGGCATAACATTTCCCATATGTACTATCAACCTTCAAGCCTATTGCTTCCATAATATTCACTGATATTATATTGTTCAAAGCCCTTGAGTCTATCATGCAATTCCTAATCAATTTACCATCGATAATCAAGCTCGGGGAAAATCGATTCACATGACTTGGATTGGCTATAATAGTAGTTCCAAGATATATCTCAAGATTTTCATTGATAACTACTTTGGCCTGAACATTCTTTTCTTGGCTTATGCTTGCTTCAAGCTAATTGACTATCATTTTATCTTTCCCAATGGCAAAAACACTATTGATAAGAGCAACAGTTTTATTCTTGTGCTTATCTATTCTCATCATCTCTAAGAGTGGGATTGTGACTTTGACTTGAGACAAGACCTGAAACATATCTACTGGAGAATAATTCGGTAACGTAGGGAGTACAAATTCTATAGGAGGCACCTTCTCACCTTGTCTTTGAATCTTTTCAGCACTTTTTTTTACATATTTATTCTTCTCAACTTGAGGAACAACTTCACCATCAACTTTTTCTTTAGTCCCTTTCTTGGCCCAAATTCATATTTCTTTTCCCTCCTTGGGCTTTGTTTCTTCTTTCTTGTTTTCAGCCTTTGCTCCTTTGTTTGTCGCATTGTTTTCTATAATAAACAAGCTACCTGGGCTACCCTAATTACCACTCATAGTTCTATTCCTTAAATGGTAATCACTCCTTCCCTTAATAGCCAATGCAATTGTATACCTTTCAATTTCCTCATTTGAGGGTATCCTCAAAGAAATATTATTTGATTCAAAAGTGTAGATTGTGAAATCATTATTTCCTTCTTCATCTGAGAACACTTGTTGATGATAAGAATTTATCTCCTTCCTTTGAACATAAACATCACTCCTATGAGGCTCATCATCTAAGGAATATTCTTCATAACCAAGGTCTGAATTGGTCATGAGTACATTTGTCATTTCATCATGATCTTGCAAAGAATCATATCCTACTTGATTATCTTGAGACTCTTCTACTAAGATCACCATAGCACATTGTTTTGGAGAATGGGGCATCAGAAAAAATCCACACCAAGGCAAGTCCTCAGTAACATTGGTGGAATGCATTTGTAGAGGATCAAGTGTACCTTGGACATTTCTCTAATTATTATTAATTGGCTTTCCATTATGCCAGTTTGTATGATAGGGATAGTCTTGTAGTCTCAAGGTCCTTTCATTTCTTTAGAACTGTGACTTGTCATTCTTGGCTTCCTTTTGCAGTAGGCTAAGAACCTGATCTAACTTCTCATTAGGAGTTGTAGCTTTACCAACCTTGTCATTTTGGGATCTAATATTTTTCAAAGCCTTGGGTCTTCTCTTCTTCCCAGTTTACCAAAGGCTCTCCTATTGTTTTCGATGTTGACTACCATCTTAAAGGCCTCTCTCAAGTTTTGTGGGTTCTTAACCTTGAGTAAATAACACATCTTATAGTCATAAGCATTACAATAAGTCACCAAAAATGCATTAGCATCAGGCCATAGATAGGTAGGTACTCTATTCATAGACTTCTAAAATCTTATGTTGAATTTAGTGATCAACTCATTATGTCCCTTAGTGATATTATTGAAGTCATTCAATCTGAACTTGGGATCAGTTTGATCCATGTACTGCTCTCTGAAGACTATAGAAAGACTCCTTTGAGTCAATACTCACATCTAGTAACCCTCTGTACTAATCCCTTGCATCCTCGGTTAGGGACTACATAAATTATTTCATGGCAACATCTTCCTCCCATAATTCAAAGTCTTCCACAAAACTTTGGAAGGCTTTCAAGTGATCTTCACCACTAAAATCATTATTACCAATAAATTTAGGGAGCTGCTTCCTTGCATTGTCTGGGATAGGGTTTGGGTAACCAGGGACATTGTCAAAACACAATTGCCTATACCTATCAGTTTGAGGTGGCCCCTTGGGATGTCTATCCCTATGATTATCTATTTGTTCATCATCCTTCTTGTTGTCAAATTGATCTGCATTCTTACCTTTTCCATTTCCATTATTACCACCATTCTTCTTATCTTCTTCATCATCCTCAGAATAAGAAAAAATATTCTTGTTACCTCCTCCACCTCCACCACCCTGGTTTCCACCACCACCTCCACTAGGAGCATGCCCTCTCATTTTATTGTGGGATCCGCTATCATTCTACCTAGAGCTTGAAGGCTTTGGAGTTGGTATAGACATTTTAAGGAAGGAAATATTTTTGGCCATTTTTGCATTGGCTACTTCAATTTTTGCCTTCTTCAAATCTTCCTACAACTTCTCATCGCCAACTGCAATTTCATGAGTTCAAGGTTTGAGGGTGCAACAAATCAAATGGGATCAGCTTTGGGATTATTTGCAGGATTTTTGGTAGATGAGGTGTGGGTATTTGTATTAGTACTACTGGTGAATGTATTAAAGGTATTCTTTTGGGTTTGATCCATAGGTTTCTTCCCATGATCTATAAATGATGTTTTCTTAGTAGGATTAGTGGTTTTGGTAGTGGTAATGGTTGTAGCATAGGTGCTAGCAACGAAAGTTCCCATTTGAATTGTTACCTTAGGAATTTTAGGGGTAGCTTGGGTTGCTATTTTAGTAGCATTATCTTCAGAAGCTTTATGCCTAGTAGTATTCTCTCTCATTTTCTCAACCCTCTCTCTCCTAGCATCCCTTTCAAGCTGCTTAGCTCTAACCCTATCCTCTTTTTCTTTCAATGCCTATAATATTTTCTTTTCTTCTTGCTCAGCAAGCCAATTTTCCTCTTCTTCCAAGGCTTGCATATCCTTGTCTATATCTTCTCATTTTCAAGGAAATCTCCATACTCACTCAGTGCTGGGGTATGAAAGGTTTGATCAGCTGGATCTTCCTCAGTGGGAACAGGTATTTCTAGATTAGGGAGTTCTCCCCTTGGGTTAAAGTTTCCTCCATGGAAGATAGACCCAAACCCGAGTGTTGGTGGTTTTGGGAATCCCTTACTCTTACTCCAAAATTCCCACTTATCTTCTTCTCTAGAAATGTTGAACTTATTATCAAATACTTGTTCAGTAGGAAAAATTCCTTGACCTCCCTCAGGTACCCCACCATTTTTTGAATTATCATTAGTATTTACACTATTCACTTCGTTATTAAAGGTAGGAGATGCTCCAACAAGAGATTCGGTAAACTTGCTTGATTCAACAGTTTTCTTCTTCCATAGAGCTTGTTTATCCTTTGCAGGTTTGGGTTCCAATTGCTGCTCAGGATTTTTCTTTGTGTAGCTTTTGGTTTTCCTCATGGTGTCAACTGTAATTTCAATATTCTTCTCCTCAAGTCACTTTCGAGATATTATCGTTGTATTGGTATGAGAAACTTCAAAGTAGCCACCTAGAATGTTGAGAAATAAAATTTGATTGTATCTTGATTTTTTATTTGTGACCTCAAAGAAAATTCTAAACATAACTTGACACAATATGATAGAATTGACTAGAATTTGACACATGAACTGACTATGATGTATGTAGCTTTAAATTTTGAACCAATACTTCTTCCAATGAAGAATAATAAAACACCTGACTTTGACTATGCCAGATCTGCACTAGAGACACCAAAATTTAGAAAAGTCCCCAGTAGAGTCACCAATATGTTAGCTCTTTTAAATACCAATTGACTCTTCAAGGAAGGCTCTAGATTTTCCAATTCTAATGATTAGCAACCTGGAAGGGGTTGGCCAATGAACGAGAGAAAGCAATTAGGCTTTCCTTCTACACTTCTTATTTTGCAAGACCTGGGAGGGTGATCCCACAATACACTTATAATATTTCTTCATAAGACTTAGACATACATTGTATTCTAAACGAAAAAAATCTCACATCTATGACTCGACAAGTGCCAATTTGTAAAGAATTGGAAAATCCTTTAGGCCTTTACAACTTGGATCATATAATGGGCAATTCAAGAGAAAACCAGAACAACCATCATCATTATGAAATTAAATTAAATTAAATTAATTGTTCTTTGATATAATCTAGCTGACAAGATACATTTGAAATTCACTTAACATATAGAACAATGCAATTTCCTAGGGTGACGGGGTCAAATTCACATGTTGTAATGCAATGAAAAAGGAATTTGACATTTGTAGACTATTATGGATTTGCATTACAAATTCATCACTTGAACCTCACATATAAAGAATACTTAGAGATCCTATGAATTAACACACAAAATAGTGTCTGCATTTAAGCATTTAAATCAACCACTTGAATTGAAGTATAAATGCAAACACACATCCAACCACATTAATCAGAGACCAATAAAATAATCCTTGATCATTTCATTGGCGCTTATTCATAAATAAATCCATAGGAGACAAACTGTATGCAATTTTCCATTATTAATATTCAAATGCTACAATTGTTGCAAAACCTTTTAGCTAATTGTAAAGTAAACCCATAACCTAAGAATTTGTGAGCAATTATATATCCATTGTATGCTTTATTACACTTTATCAATATATATGCTAAACTACCTGAGATCAACCAAAATTTTCAAAGACCCCTACACAATAGCCTTGAATTCCCTTTTATAATATCAAGGGAGAAAACAAAATTGGGCTATTGGCTAATTATATTTCACTTCAATTTGAATTTCAAAGATATTTCACCTCATTTCAACCCCCAGATGGTTATATTTACACTTTGAAGAAATGGGGGGAAAATACAAAAGGACAAAAACTTGTAGAAGCTTATGGAACTTGTATCCTCTTTGCTATAGAATTCCACGTCATCACCCATTTGGAGAAAGGCATAAAGCATAAAAGTAGAAAGAAATATAAAGCAAAAATAGAGGATTGGCTAGATTACCATGTGCACTTTCAAATTTGATAAGATATAGATTTTCCCAATATATTTGTTTCGAAGTTCAGACCTATATTCTACTAGACCATGTTCTATATCTATCTTACCATCTTCATGACTTATTCAACATACTATTCCAAGAAATTCTTATTCTCATCTTATGTACGCCAGTTGATATCTAATAACTTGTGTACCATTGTATTGTACGCATGATATCTTGCATCAATTACTACTCTAGCCTCATTCACAAAGGTGTCCATGTCAACCTGAATTGTGATGAATTTATCAATTATACCATTCAACATAGTTAAGTCCAACTTATTATCAATGTATGTTATCTATGGACCTATAGCAGTTTAATGCCTAAAGAAATCCCTCCATGGTTCATACTCTTTGAGTGTTCCATCTTCATTAAGCATCTTGCACATACCACATTCTTCCATATCCCTGAAGGCCTTGATTTTACCCAATAGCTTCCCACCAATTCATTCATGGGAGCCTATGACCTCGCCAATCATTTCAATTCCCCTTATGATGTCTTGAAGATTTGTTGGGGCTTCAGGGTCATCCTTTGTATTTGCTTGTATCTCCCTTAAACTGTTTAATCTACTGCTCCACCTATTCCAAATTCTCTAGAAAACCTCTTAAACATGTTGGAACCTCTCAAATGCCTCATGTATTCCTTTATAAGTTGACCATGTGGCTTCTACTTTAAGGGCTACCTTGGCCAGGGAGTCGCGTTCGCCCTATGACTACTTTCAAAAAGGAAGGAGTCGAACCTTCACTCCCTTTATCAAGGGAGCCCACCTGGCTGATCTTGATCAAAGATGAAATCCAATTAGAGTAAATCCATACATAACATAGGCGGGGATCCCATTGTTATTCCCCTAACCCCAGGGGGCTTGTTTCCTAACTAAGGTATAAAATGATATCCTTCCACACTGTTTCCCCCTGTACCTTGTCCAGCAAGAAAGAAAGACTCACTCTTTGTTCCTGCCCCCCATCCCACCTTCTACCTTCCCCTGAAAGCAAAGATAGAAGGAAGCTTGGGTGAAGTTAGGCCTTTCACCTCCCTAAAAGCAAAGAGAGAAGTCAGGGGGTGCTGAGGCCCAATACCACCCGATAGGGGGGTATTGGATAGGCCGAGGTCATTCTCAGATTAGTCCTCCTTCCCAACCCAACCTGACTTCTACCGAACCCTAACAACCCAGATAGAAGGAAGGTTGGATGTCATCTATGTTGGAATCATGGCCCGGAGCCCCAATAGGGGCGGAGGTACCCACTTACCATGAAGCCAACTAGTTCATAAAGAGTGAATAAGGTTAGTGTTTCCAGTAGAAAGAATCTCTTCTTCCCCCAACCCTAAGAATCCCCACCGTTATTCTACTTTCCACTGAAAGCAAAGATAGAAGGAAGGTGGGGTTGGCATGATACCGGGGGGCTTGTTTCATAACCAGAGTATCCAAGTTTATCCTTCGACCCCTTCTCCCCCCGTACCCAGAAAGAAAGAAAGACTCACTCTTTGTTCCTGCCTTCCAACCTAATAATCCCAATCCTAACTTCTCACTTGCCCTTACAGGGAGATAGAGAATGGGTTGAGTTAGGATTCATCCCTCTGCTCGGGCTCTTCCGGCAATAAGAAAGAAAGAATGGTCGGTGGGGTTGAGTTAGTCCTACTTTCCCTACTAAAACCAATCCTAACTTCTACCTTTCCCTGAGATAGAATGGGTTTCCCAAATGAGGGGTCCGGATGGCACTTATATCTTGTCATCGGCCAAGAGGCAGGATTAAGAAATGGTGGGGGTGGGGGTTCAACCCATCTTAACATCATAGGGGTGATTCTATCCCGACCGGGAAACCAAACGGATGCCATGGGAACAATTTTATGCTTTGACTCAAAGCAGAATGAGACCGGGGGGGACAATTCCATCGATTTGATCATTTCGTCATTCAATCCTAGATTCTCTACGTAACATGGTTGTTCTCGAGACTGAACCCATGTTACATATAGAATCATAGGGTCCATCTTTAGAATATATGACTGATAATTCCTCCTTCTACCCGACTAAGGGAGAACAGCTCGGTCAAGTGGGGGCCGGCCGAGACGACGCCAACCCAAACATGATAGATGTTAGGTCCCCCTACATCCCCGCAGGGGGGCAGGCAAAGATTTCAACGAGCGATTATGTACTGGTCCTAAGGCACAATGTGGTCGCCGGTTCTGTCTAAGGCGGCTAGGATGTTGGCGCGGGTGTTCTCATTAGGTCGGATCCAGAATGTAATACCATTTGAGGGCACATAGGCGGCAAAAGCATATGAACATCAGTGATAAATCTCACCAGTGCCATCTGGAGCAAACCGGTCTTCCGACAATCAACCCTGGTCACACCAGGCTAGGGTTTCCAGGTACAAGCTCGGGCCAATGGGTTGGCGAGTGAGTGCCCAGTTTGGTAGCAAGCATTGGGGTGGGCTAGATTTCGTTAAACCAGTTCTGAAAGTTGATGAATAAGTCATATATCCATCGATATACATCTCTATGATAGATGTGCCATGGACGTTGCGCCATAAAAATTGATTAGTATTCTGGGTCGATGGCATTATCATGTCTGTTATCGGTGAGCGTCTGCGATAAAAGGGATATCAGGATAGGGCGTGGCCGCTTACACTTAGGAATAGGTAAGCGCAATTCCCTATGGGACCATCAAAGAGGGACATAGGGAATAGCCCACGTCATTGAACACCTCGAAAGTGTCTTTGCTCATGATGGCTATAGAAACCCAACCTATTCAAACTTCTTCCATCTGCAATTGGCAGCCCCTAGAATGCTTAACGTGCATCCTCAGTACGGTTGAAATGGGACGGGCTCTGGCTTTGGCCATATCCTTTGTAACCTTGTTCAACTTCTCCTGGAGCATATTCCTCTTGAACTTGGTTGTTTGGCATTCAACCTTCAGGGTAGTAATTCTTGATTTGAAAGTTTCATTTTCCTACAATAAGGTACTAGATGGGTAAGTAGGAAAGGTCTTCTAACCCACACTAACCACAATATCCTTCTACTTATTGTATTCCTCAACTAGTTTTTTATGCTTTTCCAACAATTTCATATACCTGGCCTGAGAAATCTCTATAGTGTCTACACTCAACATGGTTGTATAAATTTTCAACCTTGCAACCTGTGGAGCATTCATCTCTAAAGCCATGTCTATTATCAAGTCTCTTGAGAGGCCATTCATTGCTCTACTGAGTCTACACATTTCTAAATTTGGTGTCAATGACTAAATGGCCAATGCATGTAGACTAGAACTAAATCCTGAACCAAAAAAATTCTTATCAAAAGTTTCCTTTGACACCACAGCATTTGGGTCATTCTTGATTGCATCTAGAGCAATTATTGATGATAAGCTCCATCCTAGCATCACCATCATTCCACTATCCTTGACCAATCTTCTATCTTCCACAAGATTCATTTGCTCAATTTCCTGAATGATCTCTTCTGTAGTCTTTTTTCTAACCTCTTCCTTCTCAGAAGGATCCACTCCTTCCTAAGCCTTTTGTATCCTCACATTTATTTCCTCAGCTTTCAGTTCAGCAATGTATTCCTTGAATTCTTTTGTTGTCACAAAAGAGTTGTCTTCTAGAAACTTAGCACAAGCTAGTACCCTTGCATCATTATCCTAGCTTTCATCATACTCCAATGGTACTAGCCTATTATTTGGAACAAAAGGTCCCATTGCATCCCCAACATCAGGGTGTGAAAATTTAGTCTCCTCACTTTGTTCAATAGGTCATGATTCAATGGATGGTTGTTGCACATTTTCCTCAATGCCCTGTGCGTCATCAACATTTGCAGAGGGAAATTCCATAGCAGGATTATCTTCTACTTTCATTGTTGTTGTTGCACTTCCAATGCTATAGGTTCCTTTCGTTGACCTCCATTTTTTAACAAATGCTCCTCTCGAGCCCATTGAGCTAACTCCTCTGCATGTTGAACCTTCTCAAGAAAAGTACCATCAGTGAAATCATTAAGGACCAATTCCATCCTTTTATATTTTTCAGTGAGGTGATTGTAGAGGCTTTCATAATAGGAATTCTAAGTAGAAGCCATATGCTCAACTTCAGCAATTTTCAACCAAATCTTTTCTCTATCATTGATAGTAGCAAGTGTTGGCAGATTCTTTATCACATCTTCCCTGAAGAAAAAGGCATGAGGTCCATATCTAGAGATTCCCCTCTTTATCTTTTCTCTATTGATGTGTCCTAGATCAAAATTTCTAGTAGAGGCTACTCTCATTCTTAGATTACTGATTATTATACCAAATACCTAATATGCTTCCTTTTCCAATACAACAAAATAATCAAAGGAGAAATTTGATGCAATGATGGAGGCCTTTCTGAACAACCTAAAGTTCTCTGCATCAGAATGATCCATTTTCCACATTATCTTAGTGAAATCCAACCTATCAGAAACAAACCTAGGTAGTATATGTGGTGCCATAGGAGTCCCATAACATTTGATGACATTGCAATCCTCATACAGATACCAATCTCCCTAATTGAACTTATAATCTAGGTCATCACCATATTATTTTGGCCTTAATAATTCCTAAATCATTCTAGAAATCCCTTCAACATGTGCAACACCCATTTGTACCAAAATGGTGTGTTTTATGATGTTACAGAATCCAACATAATTTGAGTTAGGGTAATGTAAGTCCCAAATGTGTGTCCACATTTGGACAAGTAATGTATTATTCCTTTCATCCACTTTTCTTAGTCTCATGGCCTTTCCAAATACTCCCTTTCCTTGATATAAATCCATATTCATCAATAGTGAGTAATGTCTGAATGTCAATGGCATTCTCCTTTCTTTCAACTTCACCAAAACATAATGTAACTATTTTGCAACTCTGCTAGCATAGTCAAACCATGTGTGCTTATTTTTATGTTGAATATCTAAGATTATAAACAGCAGGGGTGATGTTATCCTTCCATCACATCTGACTCTGAGCACTTGACATAACATGAAATATGTATACCTAAAATAGTCTACGAACTCTTCACAATCCAGTGGTTCAACCTCTTTGAGTGGAAATACATAACCCCTCTCTTGTATATGTCATGGAATTTCACTTCTTTGGATCCCTACCCTATGTTCAACGTATTCCTTTTGCAATTTTTAAAAATTAATCTTTTCACTGGCATCAAGTTTCAATCTAAAAACTTCCACAACTTTGCTTACCTTTATCTCCAAAATGCTCCTACCCTCAGTGTTTGTGATTATTCTATTCACATCATCATACCTATCTGGAAGGTGCAACATTAGGTCTACCTCCACAAAGATATTAGGTACAACCAATTTCCCTAAATCATAACCCCATACATTTTTACCAGGATGTCGAGCATCTCTTCTTGTGAAAGCATACAAAAATAACTCCCATCCAGACTTTGGCACAACAATGTCACCAATTCCAGCTGCAAGGTCCTTGAAATTAGTGGTTAGTATTCCTTCCCCTGTAGCCTTCCTACTGCTTTCCTTGGTGTTTGGTGGTTGGAATTTATCCATGAAGTGGGTGTAGTCCTTTGGTTTCCCCTTTTTCTTCTCAGTTACTTCAGATGTTTGGGGCGGGTCATGGGAGACCTACTTTTTCTTCTTGGATATAGGCTTTGAAGACGATGAATCACCAGATTGACTCATGTTGGATTCTTCAAGGTTTTTATTTAGTGTTGAATTGAACTAGGTTTAGGATTGTTACCCTATTATTAGCAGCTCAAACTCAAGATTAGATATGATTCTACCCAATTAGGAAACTATACTTAATCAAAAGAAGCCAGAAACCCTAATTAATCCTTAAAAACAATTTAGACATTTTGATTCAATACACTAGTTCTTGCAAAGTAACAAAAGAAACCAATGGTATTTTTTTATGGAAACTTACCTAGGAACAAATCCTCTACAAATTTCTTTAGCTTCGGCTCTGGTTGCTCCAAGCTCTTCTTCGGCTTCTCAAACATTTGAGTGAGTGAAAAATACAAATTGTAACCCCTTTTCTATGAATTCAGCTGAGTACACACCATTAATGGCACAAGAAAATTTTATGTGAGTGAAAAACTACTTCCTCAGTTGGTCATTCCCATTTGAATTATGGTCGTCGATGCATGCATATGAAAATTCCATCCAACTATTCTCATTACTTCACACTCTCCATGGAGCCCTACCTGCAATTTGATGTGTAATTTGATAAGCTAAGGATTTTCCACACGTATCTCTCCACATTCCAAAAGCATCACTTGTCGCGTCTCCTAGTTTTGTATTGAGATCTCAACAAATTATGGCTTAGAAGCTAGTGATAGACAATGAGTATCAAACTTAAGTAACACTAAAAGGCACATGCACAAAATTTATTCATAGAAGAGGGACCCACTAGGCTCAATGGTAACCAAGGTGTTGGGTTCAATTGAACAATGATAAGAAAGACTATAGCAGGACACTTAAGTGACTAGTAAACTAGTTCAGTCAATCAACGCGAGAACATAAGCTGAAGGATAACCAAAAGTGGTGAAATACATAAAATCCTTAAAACCCTAGACCCTAATGGAAAAAGATATGAACGAATAGTGATGTGACCATGAAACCAGTGGAACCGTGAAAAATTTTAAGGTTCCACCACAGAGGTGTTCTGGTTTTTCTTTACATTTCTTCTAAGGTGAAGATATGATTTTTTTGTTTGGATATGTTGGTTAGAGATGTTTAGAGTTTCTATATCCATAATTTTGGCTTCTAGATCATTGGTTAGAGGAAGTTATGTTCACCAATGTGTGAAATGGTTTTGTAGTGTTATGTACATAGGTGTCTAGAATAAATGTATTTGCTTCGCATTTCTCTACAGTTGTTTTCTAGGACTTGTGGTTCTAAAGGAAAGTTGATGGTGTTGTTCTCTTTCCTATGTCAAGAGTATTTGTGGTTAATCATATTGGAAGAAGGTCTTCTAATTTATTGATTATTGAAGTCTCTAGTAGTGTTGCCTAGATAAACAATATGTTTATAATCTTCAAGAAATATTTGTTGTGAAGGAGTTTTTTGGACTCTAGGATTTTCTTGGATCATGTTCAAGTGAAGTTTGTTTCCTGAAAGCTTCGGATTGATCAAAGGAAGTGTTTAATTCAAAGTTAAATGTGTTTACATGGGTAATGACCGACCTGGTGTTTACACAACATTTGAAGATATTCAAGTGTTAATGAAGGCATAGCATGGCATGTGATATTTAATTTGGGTCCCAATTAAGTGTTTGTTTGGTCCACTTTCATTCCTATCCACCATTGGAATGTTTAGTGCCGACCTAATTTAAAATTGCTAAGTATGAAGCATGTGTTGCCGACATTGGAGAAATTTTTCAAGGTTGAGGATGGTATAAGTATGAGTTGATATGTTGAAGGTTGAAGAGATAGAAAGGATAGATGTGTGTGATGCAAGTGATGCAAATTTGTAAAGATTAGAGTGTGAGTTTGAGCAAAGCAGTACAAACTTAAAAGTGTTGGATTTTTGAATGTAGTGAGTTGAAGGTGTCTGCAATCATTCAAGCAAGACTGTAAAAGTGTTGGAGCTATTGTGGTGGATTCTTTGTTGCATTGAGAATTTCCTATCTATGTAGCATTTCTCTTCTATCTTGTTTTTCCTTTCTGTGGTAGTGAGCCCTGGTTGTGAGCCTTTTTAGATAGTGTGTCCTATTTTGGCAATGAGCCTTTGTATCAGTTTTGTAATTACTTATATTGTGAGCTAATCCTCACTGTGGTTTTTCCCTCATTGGGTTTTCCATGTAAATATGGTGCTCTCTTGTGTATGGTGTTGGTTGTTTTAGTTTCTATTATCTACTTTCCATGGTTAAACATTTTAATAGATTAAGGGTTTAATGAATGCATGTGGATCTGATTACTATTGAGGATTTTAATGTTTTGATTTAGTTCAACTAATTTACCCCCTCTTAGTTTTCTTTTTCATTTAACAATTGGTATCAGAGTGAGGTTCCTTGGAGAAAATATTAACTGCTTGAGGTAGATCCAGGATGGTGAACAAGATAGATTTCCCTAAGTTTTATGGCATAGATTATGCATTTTGGAAGATAAAGATGGAAGGATATTTGGCATCCTTTGGATATGAGATTGAAAAAGAAATAAAGAATTAATATTTTGCACCTATGAATAATTTAATTTGAGAACAAGTGATGAGATCAAGGTAGATGAAATAAATGGTAAGGTGAGATTTATTCTTATGAACAGTCTTTCAAATTTTGAATTAGTAAAAGTTATGAATCTTAAGACTACTAAAGAAGTTTAGGATATGTTAGAAAGCATTTATGAAGGAGATGAAAAGGTTAAACAAGAAAAGTTGTAGAATCTAAAGGCACAATTTGAGACTCTACAAATGTTTGAAGATGAAACAATTACAATCTACATGCAGAGATTTGATGAGCTAGTAAGTGTGATGAGAAGTCTTGGTGCACAAGTCAAGGAACCAAGAGTGGTAAAGAAATTTATCAGATCTCTTCCTGATTCTTACAGTGAAAAGGTATCTACTATTGATGAATTTGAAAATTTTAATACTTACTCTAGAGATCAGTTGTTGGGTACACTAATTTCCTTTGAAATGAGAAAACATGGTTTGAAAAATGGTGCAAAATTGGAGACTGCTTTCAAGGTTGGAAAATCAAAAAAGGTTGAAGATTCAGGTGAAGAAGATCTTGATGATGTGGAAGCTAAATTTGTAATAAGGATGAAAAAGGGCAATAGTAAGTAAAAATTTAAACTACCTTTCAATTTTTTTAGCTATGGAAATATAGATCACTATGCTTCAAGATGTCCAAATAGAGCTGTGAACAATAAAAGTAAGGAGAAAAAAGGAAAGATGATTAAGAGAAGTTACTATGTTAGAGAACATGCTGATATTTCTGATGATGAATCTGATTATGGAGATGATGATGAATGCTTGTTCTTGGATATAAAATATGAATCTACTTCTGCTAAATCTAAAATTTGTGTGAAGGAAAGTGTTCCAGAAAAGAAGGATAAGATTGAAGGTACTTTGGTATCTACTTTTCATGCTAGAAAGTATAAGAACTATTGGTTTTTTGATAGTGGCTACTCTAATCACATGACCGGAGACAAAATTAATTTTGTTAAACTTGAAAAGTATAATGGAGGATTAGTTAAATTTGGAAATGATTTAGGAGCTAAGATTTGTGGAATAGGTTCAATCAATTTTGATGGAAAGCATAATACTGAAGATGTTTACTATGTTAAAGGCTTAAGGCATAATATTTTGAGTGTTGGAAAAATGTGTAGGAAAGGTTATAATATTATGTTTAAGGATGAAATTTTTGAGATTAGAAAAGGATCTAGAATTGTAATTGTTGTTGGTAAAAGAATAGATGGAACTATCTATCAGCTGAAGAGTGTTGATGGTCATTACTTTATGACTCAGATTAATGACAGTTGGTTATGGAACCTGAGGATGTGTCACATGAATTTTGAAAATATTGTTAGAATCAATTTAGTTCAAGTAGTAAGAGACCTACTAATAATCACAAAGCCTATCAATGCTATTTGCAAAGATTGTCAATTCAAAAAACAAACCAATAGTTTCAAAGAAAAAGAGAAGTCTTCAAGGTGATAGTTATTTCATGCTTTTGATTGATGATTATTCTAGAATGACACGGGTTACTTTTCTTAGAGAAAAATATAAAGCTCTAGATAAATGTAAAGAATTTCAATTTATGGTTGAGAATGAGATGGATTTGAAGATCAAATTTTTGAGGTCTGACAGAGGTGGAGAATTCAACTCCAATGATTTTAACATGTTTTGTGAAGATCGTGGAATAAAGAGGCACTTGTCTTCCCTTAGAAGTCCTCAACAGAATGGAGTTGTTGAAAAGAAAAATAGAACTATTCAAGAAGTTGCAAGGACTATGATGAAAGAAGCTAAACTACTGGAAGTCTATTGGAGAGAATCAATTCATATTGATGTTTACATATTTAATAGAGATCAAACCAAAGCTAACAACACAAAGACTTCCTATGAGTTGTGGTATGGAAGGATTCTTATTGTCAAGTAATTTAGAGTATTTGGAAGAAAATGCTATATCAGAAGAGATGAAGAAAACTTGGGAAAATTTGATGCAAGGTTTCATGAAGGTATCTTCCTTGGATATTCTACTAAAATAAAGGTTTACAAATGTTACAACAAAATACTAAGAAATATTGTTGAGAGTGCAAATGTCAAGGTTGATGAAGATTTACATAATTTAGTTGCTATAGATGGATATGTGTCAGATGAACCTACTTGCGGAGAAGAAGAAGAAGAAGAAGAAGAATAAAAAGCTAAGGAAAAATAAGTACAAGATGAAGAGGAAGAAGTTGCTCTGGAAAAGACCCCTAAGACCCCCAACTATATGCAAAGAAATCATTCTGAAGAATAGATTATTGGAGATAAAAAAAAGGTGTATTGAAAAGAAGAAGAGTTGTTGAAGCTAAGATAAACCTATGTTTACTTTCCAAAACTGAACCAAAAATAGTGAGTGAGGCATGTAAAGATGAATATTGGATGAAGGAAATCAAAGAACAGTTGGAACAAATTGAGAAAAGTCAGACTTGGGAACTAGTTCGTAGACTTGAAAATAAGAATATAATTAGAACTAAGTAGGTATTCAGAAACAAGTTGAATGAGAATGGAGAAGTGGTTAGAAATAAAGAAAAGCTTGTGTTTAAGGGTTACTCACAAGTTGAAGGAATATACATTGAAGAAAAATTTACCCTAGTGGCTAGAATGGAAGCAATCAAGATTTTTTTGGAATTTGCAACACATAAAGACTTTAAAGTTTATCAGATGGATGTGAAGTCCACTTTCCCAAATGGGGAATTAGAAGAAGAAGTTTACATGGAACAACTAGAAGGATTTCAGTTGTCAGATAAACCAGTTATGGTTTGTAGATTGAAAAGGAATTGTATGGATTAAAGTAAGCTCCCAAAGCTTGGTATGCAAGATTGGATAGATATTTGATACAACAAGGTTTCAACAAGGGTACCATAAATAGTAATCTTTACTTTAAAGTTAAGGAAGATAGAATATTGATATTGGTTGTGTGTATGGATGACATTACCTTTGGAGGTAATGAAGATATGTGTAAGAAATTTGTAGAAGAGATGCATAAAGAGTTTGATATGTCTATGTTTGGGGAGATTAATTTCTTCCTTGGGCTACAAATCAGTCAAATAGATAAAGGCATGTTCATTTCACATTCAAAATATGTTAAAGAGATGTTGAAGAAGTTTGGAATGGATGAATCCAAATCGGTATGTACTCCTATGGTTACTGGTTGCAAATTGAGTAAGGATGATGAATACCCTAAGGTTGATCAAAGCAAGTACAAATCTATTGTTGGTGGACTACTATAACTAACTACTACTAGACCAGATATCATGCATGCAATTTGTCTTGTGGCTAGATTTCAAGAAGATCCTAAAGAGACAAATGTTACAGAAGTAAAAAGGATATTCATATATTTAAAAGGCAGTTTAGATTATGGCTTATGGTATCCTAAGGATATTCATTTCACACTAAGTGCATACATAGATGCAGATTGGGTTGGATGTGTTGATGACACAAAAAGTACAAGTGGTCGTGCATTCTTTCTTGAATGTACATTGGTGGCATGGCTAAGCAAGAAACAAGACTCTATTTCTTTATCTACTATAAAGGCTAAGTATATTGCAACAACATCTTGCTACACACAAGTATTGTGGATGAGACATACGTTGAAGGATATCAGAGTAGTGTATGATGAGCCTATTTTTATCTTTTGTGATAATACAAGTGCAATTAACATTTCAAAGAATCCAGTGATTCATTCAAGGATAAAGCATATATCAATCAGGTATCACTTTCTAAGAGAGAAGGTTATGGATAATGAGGAGAAGCTTGAATATGTACCTACAAAGGATCATATTGCTGACATATTCACTAAGGCTCTTCCTAAGGATACTTTTGAGTATTTTTTGGAGAAGTTAGGGGTTATTTCCCTTCCTTCATTGAATTAGATGCATATGGAGATGCATCAATCCAGTGGATCTATGGATTCATTCTTTTTCTGGACTGATGTTGGTGGCTACTTCTTAGGGGGGGTAGGTATTAACATTGTTGCAGTATAAATTTTATGTTGGCATGATGCAGAGGTTGCTGAGTTGATTGGTGTGTACTCCTAAGGGGGAGTATTCATAGCAAGTATCTTGGTTCTATGTCAAAGGGGGAGAATAATGCAAAATAATTTTATCCTTTACCATTGATGTCAAATGGGGAGAGAAAGAATCATGTGAAAAAGTCTATCTACATAGGGGGAGAGAAAGTGAGAAAATCATGAAAGAGAGGAAGTGTAATGAGATATTTGTGAAAGGGGGAGAAAATAGAAAAGGAAATAAGTATGTTCAGAGCCATTGTGTATTTGATGGTTTTTCATATCTTGTGCTGCTATCAATGACAAAGGGGGAGATTTTTGTAAGTATGAAGGTTTTTTCATTGATTTCAACAAGCCTATGTTGTCATTGATGGTAGTAGTAAAGTGGTTGAGAAGAAATTGTTGCTTTGATGATTCAGATGTCAAGGATATTTAGAAAATTGATAAAATAAGGAAATGGGGTGTTGCAGAGGTGTTCTAGTTTTTCTTCACATTTCTTCTAAGGTGACGATTTTCTTTTTTGGTTTGGATATATTGGTTAGAGATGTTTAAATTTTCTATATCCAAAATTTTGGATTCTAGATCGTTGGTCAGAGGAAGTTATGTTCACCAGTTTGTGAATTGGTTTTGCAATATGATGTACATAGGTGTTTGGGAGAAATGTGTTTGCTCTGCATTTCTCCATATTTTTTTTCAGGACTTGTGGTTCTGAAGGAAAGTTGATGGTGTTGTTCTCTTGTTTTTGTGAAGAGGATTTTTGGTTAAGCATATCAGAAGAAAGTCTTTTGAGTTATAGAATATTGCAGTGTCTAGCAGTGTTGTCTGGATAAATAGTATGTTTCTAATCTTTAGGTAAGATTTTTTGTGAAGGATTTTTTTGGTTTCCAAGATGTTATTGGATCATGTTTAGGTGAATTTTTTTGTTCGGAAGTTTTAGATTGATCAAAAGAAGCGTGTAGTTCAAATTTTAATGTGTTTCATGGGTAACAACTGACCTGGTGTTTACACTACATTCAAAGATATTCAAGTATTAATGAATCCATAGTGTGGCATGTGAGATTTAATTTGGGTCTCATTTAAGTGTTGGTTTGGTCCACTTTCATTCCTATCCATTGTGGGAATGTTTAGTTCTAACCTAATTTGAAATTGCTAAGTATGAAGTGTGTGTTGTCGACATTGGAGAAATTTTTCAAGGTTGAGGATAGTATAAGTATGAGTTGAGATGTTGAAGGTTGATAAGATAGAAATGATAGATGTGTGTGATGCAAGTGATGTGAATTTCCAAATATTAGAGTGTGAGTTTGAGTAGAGCAATGTGAACTTCAAAGTGTTGGACTTTTGAATGCAATGAGCTAAAGGTGTTCGCAATTATTCAAGCAAGACTACAAAAGTGTTGGAGCTATTGTGGTGGATTCTCTACTGTATTGTGAAGTTCTTTGTGTAACATTTATCTTCTATCTTCTTTTTCCTTTTTGTGGTAGTGAGCCCTAGTAGTGAGCCCTTATACTAGTTTTTCAATTACTTATATTGTGAGCTAATACTCACTATGGTTTTCCCCTCATTGGGTTTTCCACGTAAATATGTTCTCTTGTGTATGGTGTTGGTTGTTTCAGTTTGTGTTATCTACTTTTCATGGTTAAACATTATAACAGATTAAGGGTTTAATGAATGCATGTGGATCTGATTACTATTGAGGGTTTTAATGTTTTTATTTGGTTCAACTAATTCACCCCCCCTCTCAGTTTTCTTGTTCATTTAACATCCTTACATCAAGATTCATTTAGATTTTGGATCATAATATTCTTCTAACCTTTATTTTAGAAAAATGTGTAGCATTTTGAGTAATTTTCTCAAGATGAGGGCATGATTTGAGAATACTCAAATAACAGAGTAGAATTATATTTTATTACTTTTAAAATATGGTTTTTCTTCTTATCTACTTTGTGATATATTTTTTCATTCTTTATTAAGCAAGTAATGCTTCATATTCCCATACCCAATTTAAAAAATCCATTATCTTCTTGAAACACAATATTTTGCATCATGTTCTCTCCCTTGGTTCTCTTGTGACTTATTTTTCAAAATTTTCATTGAAGATGAAGAATTACACTCTTGATTGTTTCTCTTACTAGTAAAATTTCATAAAGGATCATTTCACATCTATCATATCCTCAAAGAGCTCAACATTTTGGGTAATATTATTCTTTTCATTTGAATAATAAAGTTTTATTGGGTATTTTTTCTCCATTACTTATTTAGGGAAACTATTTTAGTGAAATCACCACCTTGTTAAATATATTCACAATGGTAGTATTCCACATAGGCTAGGGTTTATACCATTTTTATTTATTATTCTTAATTCCTAGATGCACATAGGATAAGAGCACGTGCACATATTTAGTATTTTTCCCATTTGGCTATTTGTGGAGGTCAAAATACTAATACAAGATTTTGACCTAAAGATAACCCCCTAAACAACCACAATACTTTTCTCTCTTTTCATATTTGTAGGTTGAATAAACTAGTAAATTGAAGCTTTAGATTTTTGGAAGTATTTTGTAGCTTAGCTCATACAGATGATAGTGTGATTCATTGGCATTCACATAGTGCATTGACATCCTAGATAGTGAACTTCAAATTTTTGTGCTAGGTTCAACTTTGTATCCCATTTCTATTTCTCTAACAAAAATCTATAAATCATTCTTAAGTTTCTAGAAAATACTAATTTCTTAATTCTTTTCTATGGTTTAGTTAAATATAAATTATTTATTTTTATTTTAAAGAATATTTTTGGAAGTATCAAAATGATTATTATTCATATTTTAGCACAATATCAAAATATCTTTTATTTGTAAGTTATATATTCTCAGTTGAATTAATGTAGGAAATTGTTTGGTTGGTGAACTTCTTTTAGAAAACATAAATCTGCATAACTACATGTCATGTAAGTCTCCTTAATTCCCTCTTACTAATTAGTGATAATTTGAAACATGCCAATATTTTAACCTATTAGAGTGTATCTTGTGTTTAAGACAAACATCTTATATCAATAATAAGTTTGTATTTCGTTATAGTACTTTAACCAATTAGGTGTCATACCTTGTTTGATATAATAAGCATAACCATCCTATCTATATTATAAAAAATCTCTTGGATTTAATATTAGATCTATGATGCCAAAGTTTGAAAGAGATACCAATATATATCTCCTATACATGATAGGAATAGTCATGAATTCTTTATAAGCATGAATCACAATTCTTATTGCTATTATTATAGTCTAACTATAATCTATTTTTCTAAAAGAATGAATACTCATAGGAGGAGATGGATAAGATGTTATATTTGTATTATTTTCTCAACATAACTATCTATTAGTCTAGGTAGCATTCCTTTATGCTTAGATAAGCCTTTGGCTTAATAACACGACCAAATCTATTTTTTCTTTGAATATAAAGGATAATATATTCTCCTTTTTATTTATTTTGTAAATCTATTAACAATAATTATCTATCATTATTATATTTCTAGGTTAAAAAGACTTCATAGCTTGGGAAACATGAAAATAAATACCATATTTTGTCTTGGAGGTAGTCCCTCTAATGACTAGTGGAGGATAGAAATTTAAGTACTTGAAATCATTAGGAGGTTCCTAGTAATCCTTGGACTATATGGTAACCTTTATATACTTCGATAATAGTCCCTCATATTTGTAATTAATTTGCTAATTGCATGACATGACTAACTTTTTTCTTTTTTTACTACTAAAGTCCTTGTGGCATCTTGAAAACCCTTGGTCTTGATGGCTAACCATTTTTTAAGATGAAATTAATACTTCGATATCTTGAGCTTCCCATAATATTCAAATGATAATGATGTGGCAAGACTATCTTGTGTCATTCAAATCTATGCTTATAGTTGATATGAATGTGCCATGACAAACATTCCCATTATTGAAGGTCTGCCTACGATTCTATATAATCTCAAGCCTTTTAAAATATGACTATCCCATGGAATTTAAAACTATACTCATGGTTGATATGACTATTCCATGATGAAATTTCCCTTAACGATAGTCTATTTATGATGCTATATATTTCAAGTTTAAGTGTCTATCCTTTCTTTCCCATGAAATTTTCTATAGAATATAAAATTACCACCTAGTATATTGGCTATACCCAAAAGGATATATATGTTATAAATTCATGATTGTTCTATGATTGCAGGTAATTATATTAATGACCAAATATTCTTTTTGATTATCAAATAACTTGATTGTTGCTAAGATAATCATATAAATTTCATGTATTTCTTAATTATCTTGATGAGTTTATATTTTATAACTCTAAACCATTTTCTTATGGATCCTACTCCTACCATCATAGGGTATGCTAATATTCTAATAAAATATTTATCTTATGTCCAAAATTCTCTGGTCATAAAAAGATCATAAAATAGAAAGACATGATTTCATGTCATTCATTTATAGCTAGAGAAATTAAGGCCTTAACTTATAAATTAGTCTTATGATCTCCTATTTTCAATTTGAGTAGGTTTCCTTTAAAATCAATCATTCAATCATCAAAGAGTCTCACATCAAGATTGTATGAGTTTTCCATTAGATAATCAAATCTTGAACTCATTTATTCTCTTTCCCTTGAATCATCAAGACAATAAAATATTATAAACCTAAATAACAAATGTATAAATTTAAATTAAAAAATCAAGCTATGAGCCACATGTAAATAACTAGGTAAAAAAAATGGATACAATGACCTTATATTATGTTTGTTGGAAGATTGTCATTGATGATGTTATTCAGCAACATGAGCATGGTATGTACATTTTGCATGATCTAGTGTTGTAATTGATGTCAAAATTGTTGTGGATCATCATAGCATGATTTAGAAGTGTTTTTGAAGATGTTTGTACAGGATAAGTTTTCCTGGAAAGTATAGCTACATAGAAAAATGCCTAAGTATCAAACCTACTTATATAGTAGTTTAGTGCATCAATTTTTGGGTTCACACTTCACCGAAAATAGTGATATCACTCTGTGATTCTAATAGTAATTTGGTGATCATCAAATGAATCTAAATCCAATATTTTTAGTTGTTTAGTGAAGTATCCTGGAAGATATGAATGACAGAGTTTAGTCTTGTATATCCCAGTCATTTCTTGTACAGTGTGTCAGTGAGGGAGATTTTGCATTCCTTCGCAAATGATTATTTTGAGTTGTGATGTTGAATATAGGCCTCAAGATGTCAGTTGAGTGGGAATTCCAAATGGGATCAAGTTTTGAATTTCATGCATGGTCAATTGGGTAAATAGATGAAGGTTTTTGTGTTTAAGTCTTATTTGAGGCCGACCTAACACATTTGAAGGATTAATATGTGTTGTAATCTTACATCAATATGAACATACTTTGACATGGGATGGTAACATTGTAATTCATGAATTCAGTTTATGTTCTCTTTCATGATTGCATTGCTTAATTCATTGCTTTATAATTTCATTTCATGAGTAGGTTGGGATTTGTCTTTGTTTTGATCTCTTTCATTTGATTTCATTGTTGTTTCCTTATGCTTATTTTCCCCCTTACACTTTGTAAATAGCATTGATAGGATTTTTGATTCTTGGTATGTCTCTTACTACATTAACCAAACTGATTTTAAACATATTGTCAAAATTCAAGTGACACATCCTCTAATGCCATAACCAATTGTCATTAATCTGAGTCATAAAGCAATGACCATCAACACCCTTGAGCTGATAGATATTTCCATTTGTCCTCTTTCTAGCAACAATCATGGTTTGAGATCCTTTTCTAATCTCACAAGCATAATCATGAAACACAAGATTATACCCTTTTCTACACATTTGTCCAACACTCAAAAGATTATGCCTTAATCCTTTAATATAGTAAACAACTTCAATATTATGTTTGCCATCAAAACTGATTAAACCTTTTCCACAAATCTTAGCTCCTGAATCATCTCCAAATTTAGCTAAACCTCCATCATAATTTTCAAGTTTAACAAACTTACTTTTATCTCTGGTCATGTGATTAGAGCAGCCACTATCAACAACCCAATAGTTCTTATCATGTCTAGCATGAAAAGCAGATACCAAAGTACCTTCAATCTTATCCTTCTTTTCTAGAACACTTTCCTTCATACAAATTTCAGAGTTAGCAGTAGTAGATTCATCTTTTATAGGGTATGTGTAGGATCATCATGGAAAAAATAGGCCCTTATGGCAAAAAATTTAGAAAACTTAGAGTTAGGAAACTTGATGTAAAAATTTGAATAAGTTATCTCTAGTATTTCAAAAATATGTAAGAATAGAATTTGTAGCAAATTGAATGTAGTCTTTAACTAGTAGGTTTGTTTTAAAAAATATATATATTTGGTGAAAATTTGAAATTTCAATGTAGTGGTACTTTAAATTTCGGGAAAAATAAGAAGTACGTGGTTCCGTCTGACCACCCTAACCACAATAAAATGATATTATTTTTTTAGAAGATTTTAGATATAAGTATAGGACTCATGCCCCAATGTGATGCATATTTTTTTGTAATTTTTTCCAAGTAAATAATTAATTATGATTTTTTTATTACAAATTTTTAAAAATTATAAAAACTCATATGTCTGACCACCTTAACTTGGTCAAAACTTCATGAAATTCAATTTTTTATTTTTTTAATCCTATAGAATGTGAAGCATAAAATGTGACGCATGTTTTGGATTCAAAAAATGTGATACCGTTTGAAAGCTATAGATATTTTTCAATCAGCTTATCAATCAGGACTTTAGTCGTAATTTGAATAAAAAATGAATAATAATTACTTATTAAATTCAAAGTAAAACATAATTTATATCGGTGGAAATTTGAGAATCTCCTTTAAAACCCTTTTTGTTTCATCAATTTTGGGTAAAAAACTAGTCGTCAACCACATACCCATCATATTGCCACTTTTTGGCCCATCATGATCCTGCACATACCCATATCCAAGAATAAGAATTCATCATCATCTCCATAATCAGATTCATCGTCAAAAATTCCAACATCTTCTCTAACATAGTAACTTCTCTTGATCTTCTTTCCTTTGTTCTGCTTTTATTGTTCACAACTCTATTTTGACATCTTGAAGCATAGTGACTTATATTTTCACAGCTAAAACATTTGAAAGGTAGTTTACCTTTGTACTTACCAGTGTCATTTTTCATTCTTCTTACAAAGTTAGCTTCCACATCATCAAGATCTTCTCCATCTAAATCTTCAACCTTTTTTTATTTTCCAACCTTGAAAGAAGTCTCCACTTTTGTACCATTTTTCCAACCATGTTTTCTCATTTCAAATGAAGTTAGTGTACCCAAAAATTGATCTCTAGAATAAGTATTAAAATTTGCAACTTCCTCAATAGCATATTCCTTTTCACTATAAGAATCAAGAAGAGATCTAAGAACTTTCTTTACCACTCTAGGTTCTTTGACTTGTGCACCAAGACCTCTCATTGCACTTACCGACTCATCAACCCTCTGCATATAACTTGTAATTGTTTCACCTTTAGACATTCATAGGGTCTCAAATTCTGCTTTCAGATTCTACAAATTTGCTTGTTTAACCTTATCGCCTCCTTCATAAATGATTTCTAGCTTATCCTCAACTTCTTTAGCAGTCTTAAGATTCATAACTTTTACTAATTTATAATTTGAAAGACTGTTCACAAGAATAAATCTTTCCTTACCATTTATTTCATGTCCTTTGATCTCATAACTTATGCTTGGACCATTCACAAGTGCCACATATTAAGTCTTTATTTCCTTTTCAATCTCATATCCAAAGGATTCCATATATCATTCCATCTTTACACAACTTCCAGAATGCATAGTCTGTACCATCAAATTTAGGATTCTCTATCTTGTTCACCATCACAAATCTACCTCAAGCAGTTAATCTTTTCTCCAAGGAACCTTGCTTTGATACCAATTGTTAAATGAGCAAGGCAACTGAGAGGGGGGGTGAATCAGTTGTATCTAATTAAAACATCAAAACCCTCAATAGTATTCAAATCCACATGCATTCATTAAACCCTTTAATCTGTTATAATGTTTAAGTGTGAAAAGCAGATAACAAAAACTGAAACAACCAACACCACACACAAGAGAACACCATATTTATGTGGAAAACCAAATGAGGTAAAAAACCACAATGAGGATTATCTCACAATATAAGTAATTGCAAAACTGGTACAAAGGCTCATTGCTAGAATAGGATGCACTGTCCACAAGGGCTCATAGCCCAGGATCACTACCATAAAAAGAATAAGAAGATAGAAGAGAAATGTTACATAAAGAACAACTTATCAATGCAACAGAGAATCCACCACAATAGCTCCAACACCTTTGCACCTTGTTTGAATGATTACATAAACCTTTAGCTCACTACATTTAGAAGTCCAACTCTTTGAAGTTTGCACTGCTCTGCTTAAACACACACCTTACCTTTTCAAAAATTTGCATCACTTGTATCATGCACATCTATCCTTTCTATATTATCAACCTTCAAAATCTCAACTCATACTTATACTATCCTCAACCTTGAAAACCTTCTCCAAGGTCCGCTAGCTATACACACTTCACACTTTACAATTTCAAATTAGGTTGGCACTAAACATTCCCACGGTGGGTAGGAATGAAAGTGGACCTAAAAAAAACTTATTTGGGACCCAAATCAACTCTCACATGCCACACTGTGCCTTTATTAACACTTGAACATCTTTGAATGTAGTGAAAACACCAGGACGGTTGTTACCCATGAAAACACATTGAACTTTGAATTACCTACTTCCTTTTAACAATCCAAAACTTTCAAACAACAAAACTCACTTGAACATGAACCAAGAACATCTTGGAAACCATCAAAATCCTTCATAAAAAATATCACCTGAAGGTTATAAACATTCTATTTATCTAGACAACATTGCCAAATACTGCAAAACTCTATAACTCAAAAGACCTTCTGATACACTGAACCACAAATCCTCTTGACACAAGAAAGAGAACAACACCAACAACACTCCTTCAAAATTACAGGTCCTAAAAAACAACCGTGAAGAAATGTGGAGCAAATACATTTCTCCCAAACACCTCTATACACAACACTGCAAAACTAGTTCACACACTAGTGAACAAAACTTCCTCTAACCATTGATACAAAAGCCTAGATCTTGGATATAGAAACTCTAAACATCTCTAACCAACATATCCAAACCACAAAAGCATATCTTCAACCTAGAAGAAATGTGAAGCAAAACCAAAACACCTCTTCAAGCCAAGACACCTCTACAACACCTTGTTTCCTTATTTTATAAATTTTCTTAGTATCCTCGACATTTGAGCCATAAATAGAAGCTTATCAAATCAACAATAGATGTTAACATCAACAACTTAACTAATGACAACATAATGCAACTAATCAAAGAAAAAATCTCTTCTCAACCACTGCACTACGGTCATTAATGAAAACACAGGCTTGTTGACATCCATGACAACACCATACTTGCAATAGAGAGGATGCAATGCCCCTTCTAGATTGTAACCTTGAGTTGTGGATATTTGCATCATTCCTCTACTATGTATCTAGGGATGCATATGTCATGCTTGTAATTATTTCCTTGGGTATTGAATGGTACTTCAACTTCACCATTTTTTTGGTGAGTTTAGTTGTGTTTGTTGTTCTTGTTTTGAATGGTATGTTTGTTCCACCCACATGTTTCGAGATGTGGTTCCTTGACATGTCATTTGTTGGCATTTTGTATGCTCATTTGACACTTACTTTCTTAGTGCATTGTAATATGTCATCCCTTGTTATTGAGTATTAATATTTATGTAGTGATTAAATATTATCCATGTCCTAGTTTCCAATACGATGTTGTACACGGTATCATGTAAGATATGTTTCCCTAATTTCACCTAAATTCTCCTAGGAATTATACTTACATCTAACCCTAAATATACTAGTATAGTACTCGTCCACCTATCATGGAATCTTAACCCAATCAACATAGGGTGTTTCTACCATTTTATTGTTGTTTTCTTTTCTCTTATTATATGTTCTTTAGAATTTTTATTAAGAGATCACTCTTTAGGTCTCTAATTAAAGTTTTGGTCTTTCCAATATGTGATTTTATGGTTGAAATGAAATGTGTTACAGATGATACAACTATTTTTTGTTAAAATTGATTGGCTCAATTTTAGGAATCCAGATAAGAGTGGATATTTATTGTGCCACATAAGGGTCTAAAATTATAGTGCATAAATCTAATGTGGTACTTGGCTAGGAAGATAACTTTCCCAATTGACTTTTGAACAAAGATTGGAATTTTTTGGGCCTCAATGATGTAATCAAGTACTTGGGGGTCCCATTATCCCTTAATCTTTCCTTGAAAAACATATGGTTTGAGTCATGGACAAACTTAATAGAATAATCACTTAGTGGTAGGGTAGCTTGTTGTCTCTTGCAAGGATATTTTAGGTGTGTTAAAAGTGCTTTCCTCTTACACCTTGTATTTGTATTCCTATTGGCTAGCTTCTTCTTCTCATGTTAATCAACTAAGAAATATTATTAGAATATTTCTCTTGTTTGATAGAAAAGGAAATAAGAAGATGAATGCTTATCTTTTGAGAGTAGTGTGTTAAACCTATAGTTGTGGGGCATGAATATGGAATTTTTTAAGCATGGTGTCTCTCTAACTACAATGTTCCTAAATTGAATCTAAAATGGAAGGAATTGTACTTGTGGGATGTACTTTCTATCAACTTTAAAATTAATCCATATGGTTCTAATATTTTATACTATATTGGAAGGTGTGGCTGTGTTAAATAGTTTACTAAAGGAAACAGGTTCTCTTTTGATGACTAAGGGTAAAATTCTTGAATTTAGATATGAGTGGTGGGATCTTGAGGGTAAGTCTACTCTTCTTGCTTCTACCAAATGGTTTTCAACTATTTTTTATAAAAAAATATAGCTATTAATTTTATACAAATTAAATGTATTAATTTTAATGAAAACATTCATTTTGATGGGGTCTTAATGCATTGGGAAATTATTCAAGTTTTTTTAATATTCTTAGTCAATATAAGAACATGCATACCATGGTTAAGATTTTTGGTTTAAATGGTAATTTTGAGAACATTCATTAGTATGATAAGATTTTGAATGAGATCTAATAGGTTGGAGGCAAGAAATTTTTGCATGTCCCTCCAAAGTATCAATACGATTTGATATATTTCTTTGAAGGCAAGAAATTTTTGCATGTCCCTCTGAAGTATCAATTTTTTTTAATATTCTTAGTCAATATAAGAACATGCATATCATGGTTAAGATTTTTGGTTTAAATGGTAATTTTGAGAACATTCATTGGTATGATAAGATTTTGAATGAGGTCCAATAGGTTGGAGGAAAGAAATTTTTGCATGTCCCTCCAAAGTATCAATATGATTTGATATATTTCTCAATGAACTAGTTCAACAAGCTAAGTTCCTCATGTAAGTTTCATGATTTGGTGTATGTTTGATCTAAGAGATTAACAACCAATTTGGTTGAGTTATCTTGAGCCTAAAATATCTTTTTTATAAAGATCTTATTTTTTAATAAATTGGTTATTGGTGCTAGCATGTTAAACCTTCAGTCTAGACTGTATTGTCTTGTTTGTGTGGGTATTGACTCTATTGTTTATTTATTTTATTAGTTCCCTTTTACAAAGAAGGTTTGACATTGCTTTCTACCCAATTAATCAATACATGCTAGTAATATTTCTATTGAGTACCTATGATATATATTTGGATATAATCATTGTTCTTTTCCTCTTGTAAAATTTATATGTAGGTTTTGGTTAGTTATATCTTCCAATTTGTTTTGGTTTATATTAGTTTCTAGGAATAATGAGATCTTCCAATGTGGTAAGAAAATGCTCATTAGCTTTTCTCAATAAGTCACTTGTCTATTGTTGTAAATAATGTGGTCATGTAGACTCGCAAGAGGAGTAAGGATGCTAATAATTTTTTATATGATGGCTCTTCTATCGTAGATTCATAGATATGCAATAGGAGGTTGACTCTTAAAATATTGCATATGACAAGGGTGGATGATCTATTGCTTCAATTATTTCAAACGTTGTTGCTTATGTTGCTATACATTTTGTTGTTGCTCTAGTTGTTCCTTAGGGTGTTGGTGACGCTAATCATCATTTGGGTGTAGATAAAGGAAAGTTTATTATAGATGTTCTTGTGCCAAGTGTTGAATATTTAGTAGGTGGAATTTCCTTTGATAGTGAAAAAGATAATGCCACTACACCCTAATCAATTGTTCCAATCAACATTTATCTTGGCTCTAGGTTACAAAAAGTGTGGACTTCAGGGTGTAGTCTTTGAAGAAGAATGTAGAGGATTTCATTCACTATCTAGACAAAATTGGATGGAGAAGTTGGCAAGTAGTGCTTTTCATGGATTGTGTTCTTGTCTATGGGTCCTTTCTTGGCACATGTTTAGTCTATGAGTATTGTAATTATCTTGCTAACCATGAATGATATAGATAGGCAAAGTAGTTTATTTTGTGCTATTCTTCTCTTTTATTATCATTTGGGTGGTATATACTATGTTAATGTTTAAATTTATATTATTATTTTTCATGTTCTTACTAGGTATGAATTATTCAATTGGATAAAGTAGTTGAGCATGTGTTATACTCTTTTTGTTCATCATTATGAGTGAGTTAAAAGATGCTATGAACTATTAATATTGTATACTAATTTTGGATGGTTCAATTGAATGATTTATTTTTGTTTATATTATTAGTAATCATAGAGCCCCCCCAAAGTCTTGATCTAGGTCTCATAAAATTGATCTTTATTATACTTTATAATTTATTGCTAGCATAAATTATAGTAACAAACTATATTCATTATTTAAATTATCATTCAAACAGATAAATCAATCTATCATAAACTAGAAAACTAAACCAAGACAACAAATATAAATTTGAAAACATAAGACAAATAAATCAATACACAATGATCCAAAAGTTGACTCAAAATACTTTTAAAAACACAATAAAATTTTCCCAAATCAATTTTTAGCATAACAACAATTTAGTTGCCAAAAGGTTAGGTTTCAAAATGACAAACGAGGGAACACAAATTGACCAAATACATGTTCCTAGTTATAATGTGATCCTCTTAATCATACTATATCCTAAATATGTTATATGTGCTATTTTTTAAAGTATTATACACTCTCTAATAAATTGACCGTTGCACTAATTTTGGGAGAGGAGATTAAGTCCTAGTGATGACAAGGGAAGTTTGTCGTATTCTCTACATGAAAAAATCATATTAAGGGTGGGGACCCACATCCGTATTTTACGGGAACAAAAATGCAAAAATAAATAATTTTTAAGGGAAAAAAATTGTTTGAGGTCCTTTCGAAAAAATCACAAAGGAGGTTTGACTAGAAGTGGCTGAGCGTAAGGTGCATTTGACCTTTCTAAGTGACAACACTTAGTCATTAAGTTATTCGCTTTTCTTTATTTTAAAAACCTTCTCATAAAAAATTTCAATATAAGACAAACTAAAGAACATGTAATTTAAGACTATGCAAATATAATAAGTTTATAAAGATGTCCAACATGCAAGGTGGACCACATTAATGGTATGGCTTCCATATGAATAGGGAGATATTTATATTAATGTGAAAACCGATCTGGGTTCATATTTAGCATTGAAGTTCATTAAATACAAATTCATGCTTTGGTTTCATTCAGTTTGGTTTGGGAGGTATTTTTAATGGTTTCAATGATGTAGGTTCTAAGTGTTCAAGTGACTTTTGTGTAAACGAAGGGTGGGAGGGTTAGTTTTCAGTGAGTCTATAGACAATAGTTTAGATAGTATTCTGACACCTTTTTGTTGGTTTGGTGATGGTCTATGTGTAGTATTAAAAAAGCCTACCACATGTCATTAGCGTGTTGACCTTGACTAGACGGGTGAGCAAGCCATATTCAAATTCATGCCTAGTCCAATACCCCATGAACGTGGATTTAGAATGAAATGAATCTCAACTATCACGATAAGTTGATATTTAACGAAGTTAAAAGAACATAAGTGTTACTTTGCAATGAGCTATTTTAACTTCATAATTGCAAGATAATGTTTTTTTAGTTAGACAACTTAGAATAAAGCATTGGATGTTATATTCTTTGAGACACATGTTGATAGGAGGGTGAAATACACTTGTTAAACCATGGGCATAAAGTCTCATGTGTTTTTGTTACCTAAACTCTTCAATTTGGATGGCTTTTGTTGATCCCTTGATATGTGACAAGGATTGATATTATCATGGTATTGGAACATTTGAATACACTGACAATAAAATAAAGGAGAATTTGAAGTGGCTCAATTTAGTTGGTCAAGAGAAGTCAAAATATGTGGTTAAGAACCAAAGAAACAATGACACATATATATATTTAAAATGAATTAGAGTGGGATTTTATTATATTTGTATATACATGAGGCATAAATTTTGGAGGCATGACCTTGAGGACACATCCATTCCCCTTTCTAAAGTAATTATTTAAAAATACACAACTTGACTCATTGTATAGCCTTGATTATTGGATCTCGCTAGATTTTCTCATAATGCAAGTTCTTCTTAGACTAGCCAAACAAAGCAAAGTTCTTTGCAATGTTAGTTTTAATGGTCATGTAGAGTGTGAAAATGACTTGTAGGTCCATCTTTACATGAATTACATGATATTTTCAATTGTTAGCTAGTAATACAATAAATTTCAAAGACCTTCAAACATGTAAGATAATGTATGAAATAACTTTGATCAATATTAAGACCAATGATGCAACCATTGTTATAGTAATTGAACCATGGATCCCCTTTCATTATTGTAACTTTGACAGTAATTATCGACTAAAATATACCAAGATTCCAACTTGATCCTAGCAAGTGAGTTACCAACCCACGCCTTATCTTTGCCTTGATGGACCACTACCAAAGATTTTAGGTGAAGTGATTTGTGACCATTATATGTATATGCAGTTTATCATAGCTAAATGACATAAACTTTAATTTATTGACCACATTAGCCCTCACGGTCTCCTTTTAATCTTTTTATTTCAAAATCTACAAGTTTATTTTGGGGCCTTGTTGAAGTTAATTTTATTCTAAATCTATATTCTTTTGATTTATTTTTTGTTTTAATATCATACAATAGGCTTATCTTGCAAGTGTGCATTTTTTATAACTTGGTGTTGACTTGTGATTTTATTAATACAAGAACTACAATTGGAGGTTTTCTTCCTTGTTCTTTCCTGGCGGTATGCTCATTTGAACTAGGTTTTGTAATATTTTAATTATATATATATATATAGTGGCTTGCCACTTTTGCCTAAAAAAAATATATCCTATACATAGTGTTAAAAGAACCCTATTATGTGTCACACTCATAATTTTCCAATCTCGTGATTGAGCCAAACAACATACACTCTACCTCATTCTTAATGTCTCGATACCATTGATTAAAAAAAAAAGATTTGAATGTTAGATTATGCCCAAGGTTTAAGTGAGCCTATCTATTATAGTATTGCTACCTAACTAATGGTTAAAATGCATAATTATAGGACAATATAACAAATAATTTTTTTCATTAGCAAATTAAACAATGAATAAAGTATTATATGAAATAGAGAGCCATACATATCATGTGCACATGATAAAACATGATTTTTAAATCATGGGTAGCTTGATTGGTGTGTTGTAACCTTCACTACCAATCAATGTAGCTTCTATTGAGTCATTTGATGATGGTGCTTCTAAATAGAATGAGTAGAATGAGCTTTAGCCTAAGAAAATTCATGTTAGCACGTCTCTTAAAGTAAAAGTAAAATTTAATGTGTTGTGACTTCATTGGTAGATGAAATTAATGTAATGTGGAGTGGCAATATAATGATCCAATTAAATAAATACCATGTACATAGAAATTTGATTAGGCTAGATGTTTTTTATATATCTGCACACTTTTAGTGTTATTTGAGGAAGTGTTACTTATAGGACATGCCTCACCATGATGCTAAAATAGCCAGTTAAAATTTGCACATCTAATCTCATGCAATGTAGCCTATGTTGTCAAATCTTAAAAGATTATGGTAGGTCATTTATTTTTGAAAAGCCCATGTTGCAATGTCAATTTTAAATTTTTTAAACCATAAAATTTAACTTAAAAAATAAAATAAACATAATATGGAATCTATTCATTCTCTTGAAGACTGGCGCAAATGTGAAATCAACTACTATGACCCACATAAAAAATATATTTGATGGATAATTATTCTCTTCTTTTTAGAATATAATAGAGCAACATCAAATCATATAATTTTAAAATATCTACTTAATGCTCCCAACATGGAGACTATTGATACATTAAAATCTGCTCTATATCCTTCAAATTTAAACAACTTTGTAGTGTTTACATATAAATAGAAATATAGGGTTTAATTAATTATAAATATTATGATTTATGGTGAATGTAGTGAACATTATTTTGAGAGTATTTTTACTTTCAATTTGTAATTGTGGTTGCGTTCATAACCTTTTTATTGGTAATTATTTTTGGATTCTACCTTTAGTACCCATGACAATTGAATAGGCATTTCCTAAAGTAGATAAGTATTTTACATCATGAGATTATAAAACTATGTTTAATTGAATTAACATAGTGGTATGAGTGCTCCATTATGTGATAGAGTTATTGATATGGTCAAGCATTCTAATGGAAAAACAATTCATTAGAGATTAGTGTCTAATACTTTGAAAATATAAAAAAGTGGCAATTTACATTGTGAAACATGATATACAAGAACAAACCAAATTTTAAGTCACTACACCTTTGAAACTTGCTAAATTTGACCCAAAAATAACACACAAAATAATAAATGAATAGTTGACACTAAGAATTTCAAGTTTAACTAGGCCAAGTTTAAAATTATTGCTTACTTGAAACCTACCCAAATTGACTCAAACTACACAAAGAACATGAAATGGGAAATTGATAAAATTTGCATCAAGATAAAAGCTTCAAACTCAACCATGAAAATAGTGGCTTCCTTATTTTTCTCAATACTTACCTCATGCCTTTATAGAGCCAACTTACCTACCATGTTAAAAATTAATTATTAAGCTATTTCTAGGACACAATGACCAATAATGGGAAGTAGTAACATATACATTGTAAAAGGAAACTTTTCCGTGTAAGAAAAAAACTACAAAGACATAAAGGTTAAATCAATTCCTTTTTATCTTATACGTGATTGAAATAACTACCTTGTATATGTTAATAATTACTACAACATGTTCAATTATGTGTGAAATTTTCTTGTCCCTTTTCTAAACTAAGTTAATTTTGAGGATATTTGGGTCACTTTCTATCCTTGGGTGTTGTTTCAACTTTTTCATGATGTCATGCCTTTCCTTCATTTCATGTGCTCCCATTTTCCCAATCCTTTTCCTTTTATGGATTTTTGGGGTTTCTCTCACCTTAGTACCCTTTTCTCTTAGTTTCTCATTCCCTAGACCCCCAATTTATCTTACCTATTAGAATTTTAGACTTTCCCATGCCAATGCCCATTTTCCTTCATGATTCTCAAGTCCTTAGTTCCTCCTATTTTAGACCTTCAAAATTTCCTCTACTATCATGCATTTCCTTTGTCCCCTAAAGACCCACAATCTTGCTCCCTTCTATTCCATGGCCTTTCAAAGTTGCATTTCCTTCCTTGCACTATGTACAAAGGAATTGGTCAATTGTATCCCTAATCCTTATAGTATTTGATATCCTTGAGTTGTTACCTCCACTATATCATGGGATCCCAAAAAATTTATTATTAGCATACATAAAAGGTATCTAGTATCCTAGAACCCTAAACATTGATCCCTTCTCCTTCATCACTCTTAGGTATACAAAATTTTAGTTTTTTCTTTCCCTCATCACTCTAGTATTAGGTATGTCACATCCCTGATCCCACTCCTTCATGCATCAAGTATTCTACATCCTTAATCCTATATACCCTACCCTCCCTACATCATATATCACTACATATTAATCCCTACTCCTTGCATGATCTTTGACTATTGATCCCCACTCCTTCCTATATTAAGTATCTCTAAATATTGATTAGGGAATTTTTTAGTGGAGAATCTTCACCAATTGGCGAATATTAGATATTAGCCAAGTCAAAATTGGTGAATATTAGATATTAATTGGTCCATTCATCATCAATTTTTTTATGAGGCATATTTAAGTAATAAATTTTTCATAACAAACTACGTGTTTCAAATGGACCAATTAATATTTTCACCCGGAATCTTGGAAACATGTAATAAATCACCTACATATTTGCCAATACTATTGAAACAATATTGTGAATTAGGACCCATTTCACCAATTAAAATTTATAAATAGTTTCTTATGAGGACCCATTTCTCCAATAACATTAACAAATAATTACATTTGAGGACACATTTCACCAATTTTTGTAACACCTCCATGCTAATCGTAAGGCCATAATTTCCTTGCAAATTGCAACGTATCATTTTATAATCACGCGAGATTCACCAAATTTTTAATATACCATTTAAAAATCTCACAAAATTCACCAAATATGGATTGATATAAATACAATTGAAACTTTCATTTACTCAAGTACACATTTTGTTCAGTTTTGAATTTGTGAGCTCTTGATTCAAAATTTGGACTTGGAACCTTCAAGTTTATCGTAGTCAAGTTACAAACTTACAACACAGGCATTCTTGCATTAACAAATAGCAAGTCAATGAAAACCTAAACTTGAAGGTGAGTGATCATTCTTCATAATGTTATAAGATTTCTTTATCTCTTTTCCATTCTTGCTTCAATCTTAAAGATGATATTGAGTAGGGAATGGGATCTATATTCTCTATCCTTCTTAAACAAGAAGACATTTTTTTCTAGCTTTTATTCAAAGTGAGAGATCAATATGTCGAGCAGCAAGTGCAATAAGGGTAAGACTCCTCAGGGTGGTGAAAGGACTGGGAGGCCATCAAAACACCAAAAATGTAGAGTTACCATACAGTCTTACTTTGCAATTGGAAATGCTTCTAATCCATCAAATCAAGAGGGAGCTACATCATCAAATCTTCCACCAAATATTAATGAAAAAGGCATTCACAATACCTCACCACCACCGAAAGGTCAAGGTGAGATTGTCATCGAGTTAAATGAGTCATATGAGGATGGAAATACCATAGAATATGTTCCAAGGGATACCCTAGTTAGCCAAAATGAGATAATTGACTTGGATGTTGGTAGCAAGAAAAGGAAAGGAAAATAAAAAATGAGGCACAAGTGGGAAATGACAAGGAATTTTCAACTTTACTGGGTGTCAAAGTGCCCTTTCATTGTAGCAGTGGAGAAAGAAAACAAAGATGAACCTCCAATAGAATGCAAGTGTATGATTTGTAGTTGGAAATGTAAAAGAGACAAGAAGTTGCAGCTAAAGCTTGACACTATAGAAAAGCATATTAGTAAACTTTATGAAAAAAAAATCATAGACAGAAAGGAACAATCAATAGTACAGTAGAAATCAAAGAATTTCATGTTAAGTATGTCACAGAATATGAGGAGCATAAGCAAAGAATGTTGAAGATTGTTGCATGTGGAGGTATAATTGAGGCTCAATTTGGAAAAGTAATGGAGGAAGCACAATTGGAAAAAATTGTTTAGATGAGTGTTGTTTTTCATATTTTGTCCAAAGCACATCCTATGATAGACTACCATGAATATTTTAATTTATTATCTTTTTTTGGTGTTCCTAACTTTCCTAGCACACATCGGTTAGTAAACGTTGGATGGGAATGGGAAAACTGTCTTGTTGCAATGGAAAAGCAAGATTTAAAGGAGAAAGTAAAAGAGTCAAACTTCAATGCATTATCTTTAGATGAAGTTACTATGGTAGATAATACTTCTTGGGTCTGTATGCATATGTATATTGTAAAACAACATGTCTGCAAAGCTCATCTTCTTTGTGTTCATAAAATGAAGGATAGTTCAACATCGCAAATCTATTTGAACTAGTCAAGAAATATTTGAATGAAATTAGAGGTATGGATGACTTGACAATTGCCAAAAAGTTGGTGTGTGTAGGAGTTGATGGAGTTGCAGTAATGAGAGGTCACATGACCAGTGTTTGCACAAAGTTACAAACTACTTGTGCACCATATATGCTTGGCATTCACTACATGGCCCTCAGAATGCATTTAGCATTTAGAATTGTAAGCAAGTTTCCTATAGTATCAAAGGTTGAAAATCTAGTCTATAAAATCTATGCATACTTTTGCCAAAGTCCCAAATGTTTCATGGAATTTCAATTTTTTTTGAAGGAATAACAATAGGAAACAAGCTTCTCAAGGATGTTGATACCAGATGGATCTCCTTGCATGGACCAACGCAACGAGTTCTTTCTAAATATTGATCCTTGATTGTAGTAATGTACGAGCATCACAACACAACAGACAAAGCACCTGACCTCTTACATAGGTTAAGTGATATAAAGACACTCTTGAATTTAGCTAGTCTTCCCCCCATGCTAGATAAAATGGACAATCTTGTGAAGAAATCCTAAGACAAAACTATGTATATTAATGAATATACCAAACTACATAGAATGACATGCATAGACCTCAATCATCTATATCTAGACCTAACTTCTAAAAGCCTAAATTTTTTAAGCTGGTAGAAAATTACATATTTGAATCAGCTTGATAATTATTTACAGTTTAATGTAAACATGCACTTATGTATCTGTGTACATGGATTTGAGATACCAATGTACCATTGTACGATAGTCAGGCACTCTATCAGAGAAGTACTTGTTACAAAGGAAGCTTTTAACAACATTGTTAAATCTGTTAGTGATAATTTGAAGAAATTGAAAAATATCTTTCCTCAAAGATTTATAATAGATTCCCTTGAGAAGAAATACTTGAAGCCATGGGTATTGCGTATCCTCAATTTTGGATAAACCGAGATAGCCCAATCTATTTTCATGATAAAGTAAATATCTTGGTCAAACACTTTTCAAAAAGTGTAAAATACAATGAGAAGACAGTAGAAGGAATTATAAATGGAGATAAGCTTAGACAACAATGTAAGCATTTTGCAAGAAGTATGATGGACAAGTTTGATTCCATGGAGAAGCCCTTTGAATTGGGATCAATAACAAAGGCTTGGAAAACCTTAGGTCAAAGTGAAATATTATGTAGTTTGATATCAAAATATTTCAAACTTGTTGATTTATGTCAAACAATGATATTGGGTTTAGTGGAGGATGAGAGAGTTTTTAGTTCATTGGCATTTTTGAAATCAAAGATAAGAAACAAACTAGACAAGAATTTGGAAAATTGCTTGTGGGTGAAAAGAACTACATATAATGTCAAAAAATTTCCTTTTGAAAGGACACTTACAATCTGGAGTTCCATATGTGAAAGAAGAGGGTTGTGCATCACTCCAAATGTTGGTAGTGGTGCCACTAGCACTGGGAAAAATGACAGTGACACAATGAATGTTGAATTTGAGATGTAGGGCAAAGAAAATGAAGACGAGACTCAAAATCAAGATGACTCTTTTACTTTATCTCAAGTTCAACATTAGTTTGAGGACCCTGACTTGATTTGGGAAATGGAAGTGAATAGTGGCTTTTAGGTATTTATACGACACTTCATGAATCATTTTCCAAACTATAGTTGATGATATTTTATATTGTATTCCATAAAATTGTGAATCATTGCACTTCATAATATTTTATTTTATATTGCACTTCATAATAGTTTAATTTATATTGAACTTCATGAATCATATTCCAAATTGTAGTTGATGATATTTTGTATTTTATTCCATGAAATTGTGATATTTTATATTTTATATTGTATTTCATGATATTGATTTTGATATGTGATTGAGCATCATTTTTAAAGAACAAAACTTATCACACTACTTATAAATTCCTATCGCATTTCCATTCACACAATCTTTGATAAATAACTAAAAGGAATATTAATCCATTCCTTGAATAGAAGCTAACAAATTCAACACCCATAACATAAATAACCCTTGATTATTTTGAGTCAAAAGACAGTGAATACAATACTGGAGAGCAAGATAGGTCGATATTCAAAATTAAAGAAATATATGTAAGTATTTGAATCATATTTTGTTATTATAGAGAAAAATTACATTTCCTGTATGTGCTATCAAATAACTTAAACTATGCAAAAAGAGCTTACAAAGAATAAAATGAAAGATAAAAAAATCAGAATGCTTTGAAATTTTGAATGAGGCTCGAGATTCCCTTTTATAACATAAGGGAAGCAACAAGAAAATAAGTGAAGAACCTCATCCCAAAACTTTCTAAAAACTAAATTCTCAGACAGGAGGCATAGGAATAAAAGCATGGATCCACTCACAAGTCGGGTAAAAAATTATACTTTTTATCCCATGCCTTAATCATATCCTCAGAAGGCTAGTCATGAGCTAAGAGCTTTTTTGAATTCTCCAAATTTTGATGATACTTGGCATCAAGTAAAGCACTAACCTCTCTACAAAAATTTTCCATCTTTTTTTTTGCATCCACCATCCTGTCTAAATAGGAATCAAACTGATTTAAGTCAAGATTGTCATCTTTGCAAATCACAGGGAGGAGTGTGGGGATTAGAATATTGAAACTATCCTTCCATTTCTCTAGGGTCTTCCACTCCCCATTATCTTCTAATAGGTGGGGTACAACCCTTCTATCAACATTTATGAAAGAGTTCATTCTTTCTTGTGCAACTTCAATTGTACCTTCCAAATACCCTTTATGATTTTGTGTCATCTTGACAATCTCAAAAGTAAGATAGATACCAGGTGGGGCATTATATGTGTGTTTAGACCCCTTATGCATACCTTTCAAAGATTAAAATATAGGAATCCATTGTTCAAATATAAATTTGAGCTGCTCTTGATCCCCACTTACTCTGGTATTGGCATTTCTCAAATTCAGATATAACAAATGGGTATTTTCTAGCCTTCTTAAGATTTTAGATAATTTATGCTCTAGGATGCACATTGCAATGCACACATTCTCCTTTTGTTGATTCATTTGAGCATTCTTTAACTTCTCTTCACGGATTTGAATCTTTTCTTTAAGATATGTGTTTTCAATTATCACATGAGTAGGGGGGACTATACAAGAGGAGCCTACTTCCTGTACACTTTCAAGAATGGATTTTTGTTTAGCCAATAATACCTACTACTGGTTGTAAGCTTCCATGAGATCAATATGTTCCTTGGTCATTGTATTAAATCTATCTTGCAACCTTCAAACACTAGCTTCATTAAACTTGGAAAAATATATCACTAATGTATAGCTTCAAGGGCAAAGGTGTTAGACACCCTCTTTACAATCAAGCTCCCTTTGATACCCTTACCCTTCAATGCTTCAATGATAGGAGGCTTGTTTGTATTTGGGGCAATGACCCATATTACAAGGTCTTCCCAATGTTTTTCAAACCTTGATCCTGACAATGCCATCGTTTCTTCCTCTTATGTGGAGAAAACTTCTCCTTATTTCCAAATAGTATCAAAAACAATTGCAGAAGCAATGTCCTTATCAGGGAGCAATAGAAATCCACTATCTTCCACCATTATTCTCCCTTCATCAAGGGTAATTTTTTTACTAGTACAAAAACAACAATATATGACTGAAAAAACTACTAAAAACTACTTATAAATGATTGAACATGGTCACATGACCATTAGTAGTTTATTTCCAGTCATTTATAATGTGACCAGATTGATGACCAAACTATTTTTAGTCATTTATTGGTTGTTTTAATTGATCGATTTGGTAGTATATTTATTCATTGATTTAGTCACTGATTGTTGTAATCTAGTCACTTATTTAGTAATTTTGTATTCACTAATATATTTATTCATTGATTTAGTCATTGATTGTTGTAATATGGTCACTTATTTAGTCATTTTTTATTCACTGATATATTTAACTGGTCACTTATTTAGTCGTTGATTTAGTCATTGATTGTTGTAATCTGGTCACTTAGTCATTTTTTATTCACTAATATATTTAGTCATTGATTGTTGTTAATTGGTCACTTATTTAGTCATTTTTTATTCATTAATTTTTGTGCATTGGTAGTGTATTTAGTCATTAATTTTAATCATCTTTTTGATCAATTTGGTAGTATATTTAGTCATTTTTATTCATTGATTCACTGGTCATATATCTAGTCATATTTATTCATTGTTCATTGATTTCTATCAATTAGTAGTATATTTAGTCAATTTAATTATTAATTGACATCAATTAGTAGTATATTTAGTCATTTTAATTGACTAATATTTGAATATTTAAACAAAAAACACAAAAATACACATCAATCATCAATTGCACACAATAAGACAACCATTGAGAAGGAAAAATCAGTGAACTTTATTAATAAAAGAAAGGTGTTCTAGTTACAATATTGCATAGAAATGATGGCAAGAAATAAACTTCTCCAAAAAACTTTTGCAATGATGGAAATGCATGCTTGGGGCCCTTCAATGCGAGCACATTCCCCTTTCATCTCTTAAAACTTCCACGTGGGAAATCTTCCTGGTGTAAGCTATAATGTGTAGAATCCAAGAAGGAGAGTGTTGATCATGTCCCATATATGAAGCTCTCTCCTTTAATGCAGTCAACAATAACCTAGCTAGAATCTTTCCTCATTTATATGAAATGTGTCATCTGATATGAGCAATAGGGTGCTACCTTTCCCACCATGACTGAAGCTATACCTCAATACAACCAAAAATTTACTATTAGTCTCAATTCAGAAAGAATAAAAGTGCATTGTATATTGAAAGTTTACAAAAAAATTCCAAACACAGGAGAAAGATAAATCAATTAAAAAACTATAGCCTTGTCAACAAATTCCTTAAATGGAGTGTTCAACATAGGCTTGAAATATGCATATTGAATCCTTCATTTTAGAACTTTGTTTAAAATTTAAGAAAGGTGATATGCTTAGATTATAGAATGAAGTTGGCATTATAGAATGGAGGCTATTAAAACTAACCAAACTAGAACAACATTATCAATAGTAATTTCCTGGAAAGTAAGCCCAAGAATGCCATGAGACTTAGACAATAAAAATGTCAACCCTAGTTCATGTGTTGTCTCAATAAAGACCTGCACAATGAAAGAATCCAATTATACATAAATTCAAAATTAAGTTGATGAGAAAAGATCTTTGAAGTCTTAACATCCAAAAATTACTAACCTGATGTTTCACAACAAGTTCCCCAATTGCAACATCATCTTTACTTACGAAACTGGATATTGATCCACTGCCATATTGGATCTCATGGGATTCTCCTTCATAAACAACAAATGATATATATTAATTGTTTAGAAACTTCCTTAATATCCCCATGTAAGTAGACTAAACTAAGTGAGGTTGAGGATTTGAAGTAGAGTACCATCTTCTTGGTGTGTGCTTGACTTTGATCATGACTTGTATCTTGAATGAAAATAGCAAGCTAGCTGCACTATAAAATCATTGTTAGAAAAATAACTACAAAATCCTCTTTAATTAAAATTTCAAGACAAGATATTTTAGTTAATTTCTAAGAGAGATAATTTCACTATCCAAACATCCATCAATCTATTTACTATATATATTTTCCCATAATTTAGAATTTGAATGTAATGAAACTAACCATAATTACCAAATATTTGACACCAAAATGTAGTACAAAATAAATTGTTTGATGACAAATGTGTTTTGATAAACTAGATGTACCCTTGATATATTGCTTTAAATAACAAGGAAAGATCAAACTAGAAACAACAAGATAACATTCATTAATTCACTTCAACAAACAATTGAAACCAGAATTCGGCCACCAATTATAACTTCATTCTATTGATCTTCAAAAAGATATTACAATACATTTCAAAATTTTGTCCTAACTGACATGTCAAAAAGTGTCTTTTTAGTTACCCACTTTTAACATAAATAAAAAATTCTTAATTATCATTGTTTACATAGGATTACAGAAAAGAAATGAAAGATGAGAAATGAAGAGAAATGATCAAATGTTGAAATCTAGAGCACTTGCAAGATATGGAAGCTCATTACTCATCATAAGGTACACTTTATCATTCAGATCTAGCAAGGCCCTCTCTCCATGATAGTATCTGCAAGGCTTGGTACTTCACTGCAAGGCCTATTCTTCTGAGGGAGTTAGATATGTCTACTCCCATTGGTACACTGTGTAATCATGAGGCCATTTGTACTCCTAGATTTTTTGTGTGTTGGCCAAGTGACTCTTCCATCTTTTGTCTAATATTGATTTTCCATCTGTGATGAATTTTGAGTATCCAACATCCAGTATAATTATTCCATCCAAGGTTAAATTGAGGCGGTGAACATTTATCTCACCATCCTTTTGTAAATTAGTGAGGTAGTTGGGAATTTTTTTGCTAAACTCATCTATCCAATCCTTTGAGCCTTTCAGTTGATCATCATCCCTTAATATCTTAAGCATGAACCACTGTTGTAGTGTGTGAAATGAATCCATTCTTTCCTTGATATTTTTCTCTTCTACAGATATGTATTGAAATTCATCTATGACCATTCATACCATTTGCTTAGTAGGCTTTAAATTTGTAGAGGCCTCAACACTCCTTTGTAAAATTTGCACAAATTCATTAAGGTGTGATGTACAGGTTGCCATTTCTTGAATAAGGGTCCAATATAGGTACATAGGCCTTTATCTAATCAACTGCTTGTGACAAGGAGACATAACATTCATACACATTTTCCAATATTTCCACAATTAGTTTAACCCTATGCTCCGAGATTTGTTCCAATACCTTGAGGGTTTCTCTCTTTGATCTTTCCTTTGTTTCTTCATTAGTCTTTTTCAACTTCTCAATTTCTTGTTTTAGCACATTTACTTGTTCAATAGCGATTGCACATGTATCAGTTTGGGTGGCAGGGGGATGGTATATTGTTAATTTTGTGCTTTAGGAAGGACCTTCTCCCTTCAACTGTTGTTTCAATTTCATATTTTCTATAAATAAACTATTCACTTCATCATTTAGATCACTCTATGATTTCTCATATTTTGCCAATCTAAGCTCCATACCTTTAACCGCATCACTAGTAAACATTGCTAAGTGTATTGTCATAGTAGCTACTTCCAATGTTGATGTGTCTTGAAGTGTCTTTACCATGGCAGTCCCTCTCATTTCTTTTTCAACATCAAGCAATATTGGTTTTTCTATTCTTTTTTGCTTTGTCCAAAAGGCTAGAATTTCAATTCTTGGATTGTAACCTGTGCCACTCACTCCCTCATCTGAATTGAATTCAAAAACCAACATGGGATCTTCTTGGCTTCTTACTTAATCTAGTAAGAATATCTTTTTAAACTCCATCCTAGGAATAATTAGTATATTGCTTTCTAAGACCAATTTTCTTGCTTCTTGGGGGCTAACAGTAATTTCATTAATTTTGAGTTCTTCAAAAGTTTGGGCAACAATTTGGTCATTTTGTGACTCCTCAGTTCCCATCTTATTTATTTGGAATCTCTCCTCAAATTCTTTCATTTTCATCTTAAACCAAAATCCTTAAACTCGAGAGTTTGAATAAATTCGTCATCTTCAATATATATAAGGGTAGCAATCACCCTTTCATCATCATGCACTTCTTGATAATTATGCCCATGTACATCCAATCTTTCTTCTGGTTTGTGAGCATCAGTTGCAAGATTAGGCAATGGCTGATCAAATTCATCATCTTTAAAATTCAAAAGTATATCAACTACCTCTTTAGTATCCCCTACTCCACTTATTTCATATGCCACTAAGGGGGCCACTCCATGTGTCTTCTACCTTTTAGGGCTTGGTTGCTCAAGGAATGCTTCTAATTGTATTGTGGTAGTGTTTGGTAGGGGCTCTATGATTACAATACCACTTGGTTTAATGGGAAGCTTGGAGGGTTTTGAAGACTGGCCCTCAAGTTTCTTTTCTAGTTCAACATATAATCTTTCAAAGTTATCAATTATTAAGTTCATCCTTTTGATAGGATACCCTTCTTCAACATAGAATCCTTGGAATATAGCGGCCCTTTTCTTCTTCTCCTCCTCAAGCCTCTTTATAATTTCCAACTTCCTCTTCCTTTGAAAAACTTCATTAGGTGTAAAGCAATTTCTTTTTACATCTTCATAATCCATTACATGGGTAATCCTAGCTTTAGTGAGAAGTGTCTGCTTAATAAATTAATATTCCCTTCAAGATCAAAGACCCTTTCTCCTCATGACTTCAATGAATACTTCATCTTCAAATAGTTATGCAGTTCTTCAAGAGTGTCAACCCTACAGATAGCTCCTCACATTCAATTAGGTAAGGGAGGAATGTCCCATTTTTCTGTTTTTCATAACATCCTACTCCATCCATAACATTTTCCACATAAATTCTAAAAATTCAATTCAAATAGAAACAAATTTAGGTAAAACATGTGGGGCTTGAGGACACCCATAGACCCTTATTACTATTTGGTCTGCTAAGAAGAACCAATCACCGAAATTGTGAGTGTGTCCCTGCTATGGCTTCAATGTTAAAGGTCTTAACACTTGCATGATTTTATTAGTAAATCTTGGTGAAATATGACTAAGACTGGCGATGACCTTTATCACGAAATCATCATGAAATATTACATATTCACTATTTTTACATCTACTATCCCAGATGTAACACCAATTTTGTACAGGCAACCTATTCCCTTCATCATCAATCATCCCCAAACACATTATTTTAGTCCATCTGTTTCTATTTTGGTGTAATATTAAATGAAACGGTAGAGAGTATTTCCTAAAAGTGATGGGAGCTAAGTTCTCTCTTACTTGCAAAAATACCTCATGTAGCCCTTTCTCAATTTCAATAGAAAATTCATACTAAATGTTGACTTTAGGATTTTGTATCTTCATTTCCATCATCATGAGATAGGTTGGCATCCTCTCTTTAGCATCTATTCCAAGCACTTGGCACAAAGAAAAATGAGTTCTTTTGAAATATACTTGGAAGTATTCTATGGAAAATGGCTCAATTTGGGAGGGGGAGATAGGTATCCTCCTATTATTTACACCCCTTTTCATGTGTAAAGAAAGTTCATCACTCCTGTAGGTTTTTCTCAAAATCCTATAATCCTCCTCACTTTTATCCAAGTCGATCTTAGTGATAGCTTGCTTGTCTAACATAAAACACTTTATAATTGCTTCTTTAGTCAGCACCACTAATGGTGAACCATCTGGAATTCTTATAGTCTTGGTAGCTTGGTGATAATATTGTTCCAATTCTTTAATGAACTCAACATCTATGAAGACATTTGAGACTATCAATTTGGCTAAATATAAGGTTCAAGGATTCAAAATTGGAAACTTGTCATCCCTTTCTTCATAGAAGTACCAAAACAAATCCCACCCTAAGATATCAATAATTGGGTCTCTACATCCATTGGTTGTATCTTTAAACACCCTTTTGAATCCTTTGTTTATAGAATTAGGTAACACATCTAAAATGGATTGTTGCAGGGACCTCTTCTCTCTTTTATAATTTTTGGACTCTTCCTTTTTACTCGCAAGTTGACTTCTTTTGGGTGGCATGATGAAGAATTTACTCCTACTTGATTTCTTTAAGTGTCTAGTTGTAGAAGAAAATTTAGTTCTTATACACTTGCTACATAGGGTTTTTGTGAACTTACCTGATGAAATAATAGTTGCAAAGTCTTCCCACTAGAACACCCTTGACTCTAGTACGTTGAGCTATGTGAATGATTTCCAAATTTCATTGAGTCCCAAGTAATATTTGTTGCTAAGCTCGATCACCTCGCTATTAATATCAATTCGTGCAAAATATTTCATAATCTGCCCATATTTTGAGTTTGAATACATTCCTTTGATCTTGGGAAATCAAATGGTGTAATCATTAAATGCTTTGATAGATTGTACCGCAGTACCACTCTATCATTTCAAGACCACTACGGGGTAGCATTAGTAGTACCACCACCTCATGCACACCCCTGTGGACTCCTACGGGATGACGAGTTAATTCTAGCAGTTGAGTGATTGTTCACTGCCATACCACTCTATCATATCAAGACTATTGTATGAACCCCACGCACACCCCTTTGGACTCCTGGGAGACAATGACTTAATTCTAGTGGTTAAGTGATTTTTCACTGACATATCGTAGTGTCACTATTTACCTATTGTGGGGTTGTGGTTTACTTTAGTTGTTAACATGTTCTCACCGCCACCCCGCACTATTCATATTTGGTTGTCGTGGTATTGTGGTAAGCATTTGTACATTGACCTATATGTCCTGCCATCCCACACATACCTCTATTGAATGCTATGGTAGTGCGATATTGGATTTTATTATGAATGCAGTATTTTAGATATCATTTTATTGAAAATATTGAATAATTTTCTAATTTTGCAGTCTCTTAGTTTTAGTTTTTAGTGTCAATTAGACCTAAGAGATCATCTTTGTTTGTAATGAGGAGGCTTAGTTCACCTAATGTTAAGATATCTATATGCATTATTAAATCACATATTTTCATTATATATATGCATCTAGAAAACATATAGGACATACAAGAAATTATATTCTAACTAAAAAATAATAATTTCAAATTTTCAACCAAAGTAAGAAAACTAAGAAGAATGATTGAACCTAACTTTAAATGCACTTCAAATCGCAATGGACATCTCAGGTTTTGTATACAATTTACTAGTAGAATAATGATGATTACATTCATAAATGTGTTAGTAAAACAACAATGAATAAGTATACCTATAATCATATATTTATTACATTCAATAATAAATTACACCATACATATAACCAAAGTTTAGGTGAAAATCTAACCTCTTAAGTTGACAAAACATCATCATAATCATCTGTATTTCCAGCAAGATCAAAATCCTAATCCCTTGTGTCTACATCTGCTTGATTTTCTTCCTCATCCTCATTTGTGACATGCAATGCATTCTCTCTCCCAATCTCTTCATTGGTAATCAAAATGTCTTCTTCAAAAACTCCATCGTCATCATCCACTTCTTCGAATGTTTCTTGTAAATTAACATATTTCCCATCAGACATTACATCAACAACTTCCATGAATTTTTGTTTTGAACAAGACTCATTTTGAATGACATATGACCATCTTGGGCTTCTTACATCATCAATTAGAAATGATTGGTTAATTTGAAGAGGGGAAACATATGGCTCATTCGTCTCTGATAAAAATTGTCTTGTATTTGCACGTACAAATCCATACTCATCAAATTGTACTATGGATGGTTGGATCCACTTACATTTCAATAATATAGGACTATTTTCACCATAGTCCATTAGAATAATTTTTTGGATGAATCCAACATAAAATTTCTTCTCAATTTCATGAAGTAATTCAACACTAACAACATAATCACAATTTTTCTTTCCTTTGTCTTTTTCTTTCACTCTTAAATGACTACCATAGGCCCACATTCCACTGAAACGCAAAGCCCATAAATGTGGAGATTGTAAAAGCTCACTTTCCTCTATTGTTATATCTTGACCTTGTTTTGCATCATTGATTGTATTAGCAATCCATTCTTCAAATTTTGGAAAAGAATCACCTCCAATCAAATCAACATGGCATTTGCGCTTTTAAGGTGGATGTTGCATCCAAGCTTGATTGTCTTCCTCATATTTTCTCATAGAATATCAACATACAAATAGTAAGATTAATAATATGAATGTGTAAATGCAATTGAGTAAATAAATTATTGTGTAAGCTTTTTTTTACCTATGCCACTTATCGAATGAAGATATGTTTCGAAGAATATAGGCAAGTATCACACTTCTTTCTTGATGTGATAGCTTGAAGCGACATCCATTTCCTTCTAATACTTCTCCTGCAACTGTCTCTTCTTCGTCATCATCCCATACATGTCAATTAACATTTTTAAAATCCTTCATATATTCTATGCGAAATCCCATGGCCTCTTGCAATGAATATTCCTCAGACATGTTCCCTTCTGGTTTTTCCCTAGTACAAACATTTTTTTTTAAACCTTCATATATCATTATATAGGATACATCCATCTTGTTCTTATCGGGCCATAATGCTTTAGTTCATATTGTAGATGTATCAAAATATGCATAGAAATGTTAAATTTTTTTTTTTGGAAATTCCTACTCCAATAGATAAAGGACTTCAACAACCTCCTCCCTCAAACTATCAAAGTTCGAAGGACCTAATACATGTTTAAACTCATTCTCTTTAATATTAGGCACAACCTTATAACTGCCAATCTTGGTCCCTTTGCAAAACTTAATATATTTACCACAATAGGTAAAATATTCTCCATTATGACATGGTAGTCATGGGTCTTGAGGCCTCTTAAGCCATTAATGTCATTTTGGCTTCTAATACTACTACTTACATATCTAGTGGGAAAGCAGGTCTAAGACATCAACTGTAAGAATTATGCAAGTTGTTCCTTTGTTTAGACATAAGGAGCACTAGGTTTTCTATATTTTTCATCATCATATTTTTCAACCCAAAGATTTCAAGAAATATTTAGTTTTCGAAAGTCTTCATGTGATGAAATAGTATCAAAAGCACCAAAAAGAGTTTTTATAATGGCATAGGCTATATTTTCACAGTATGCATAAAGTCAATAGTATGCCTAATGGCTATATCCTCAAAGTATGGAAACTTATAGAATATGTACAACCTTTTTACACCACTTTCATTACATGGATCATATCTATGAATATCAATCCCATCATTTTCAATAAATGACATTATTTTTTTCCATTCTCAACAAAGTAATCACTTGTTATTAGCAATGGTGCTTCATGATTCTCTTCTTGACCATTGAACCGTGTTTTTTTTATGATATGGATGATCCATTTTAAGGTAAGCATGATGTCCATAATAAATACACAGGAAAACTTATTGAGTGCCTCACAAAATCCTTAAAGTTCCAAGTAGGACATCCATGGTATCCATGAACAATGAGACTAGACAATGTGCCATATGTAGGAAGATCATGAATCATAAACAATAAGGAAGCTCTTAAAGTGAATTTGATTGAATGACCATCCCTTAAATATTGAATTCCTTTAATTCCTTTCCATAATTCCATTAGCTCATCATATACTGGCTCTAGATAAGCATCAATTGTATCTGAAGTCACACATTTCTTTCCTAGTATAATCAATGATAGAATTAAGAAAAATGGTTTAGTTGCTAACCATGGAGGCAAGTTATAATTTATTAAAAACACTGGCCAGGTTGACCATTTAGTACTTTTATATGAGAATGGATTCATCCCATCTAGAGCCAAATCCAACCTTATATTACGAGGATCTTGAGAAAAATTAGGCTATCTGTTATCAAATTCCATCCACATCTTTGAATCGGGCACATGTCGTTGTTTTCTATTAGTGCTCTTATTTTGGGCACGCCATTGCATAAGTTCCACAATGTCTCTGCACCTACACATTAAGAGTAATCGTGGGATTATCAGAAAGTGGCGAAGAACCTTTCTAGGAACCACAGCTAATTTCAACCCTTATCTATACCTCACTTGATGACATTTTGGATATTCACTCTCACTTGCAAGATTCTTTCAAAATAATACACAACCATTCACACATGTGTGGATGTTTTCATACCCTAAGCCTAGCTTAGTGATTTCCTTTTTACATTGACTTTGCTTTGTTGGAAATGTGGAGTAAAGTGGTAACAACAAACTTAATAATTCCAATAACTAATCTACACTCTCATTTTTCCAACCAAACACCACTTGTAAGTTAATAATTTGAAGGATTGTTGTCAAACGACTTAACTTGCAATTAGCATACACAAACTTTAAATCATCCTCTATCAACTTGGCATAATCATCGTTTAGACCCTCATTCAACATTCTATCAACTTCAAACCCTTCATCTAACATTATTGCCTCTTCATCTATGTTTGGTGCCACTTCATCTATGTTTATTGCCTCTTCATCTCTCACACTCTGTCATTCTATCATATCTTCATAATAATTGACATTCCAAGGGCTTATACCACTATGTCCATGTCTTATCATATGTCGATAAACCAAACTTCTTTTTCTCACCTTTCCACCAAGACAGTCATTACATGGACATGGATATTTTTCTATGTCCCTCTCACCGGCTTCTCTCTCATCAAATGCATGGTATTGATTCACAATCAACCTTCGACGTTGATCCATTTGTAATGTTCTACACATAGCAAAAAAAAATTGTAGACTAAGAGACAAAAATTTTGTTTTTAATTGAAAGGAATTTCCATAGCAATAGAGTTATAGAGAGAAAATAAAATAGGGAGTTTAACTAATGAATTGTGAAAAATAGATTTTTGTAGTTTATATTCAAATTGTTGATTACATTGCATTGAAAATCCTTCAAACTCAAAGCATCACTTCACATTGCATAAATAATAACTAGATGTTGATAGATGACAAAATGTAAACAATTGTATAATAAGAGACAATTTTTTTTTAATTGAAAGGCATTTCTATAGCAATAGAGTTATAGAGAGAAAACAAAATAGAGAGTTTAACTAATGAATTGTAAAAAATAGATTTTTGTAGTTTATATTCAAATTGTTGATTGCATTGAATTTCACATCTTTCAAATTCAAAGCATTACTTCACATTGCATAATTAATAACTAGATACTAATAGATGACAAGATTTTAATTACAATATAATTTTTACAAAGTCAACGTAAGCAGTTATGCAATTACTTCACATTGTATAACTAATAACTAGGAGCAGTTGCCAATTGCACTTACTTGTCATGGCATTCCATGAGACCACATTTCTTTGAGGCATTTTTAAAAAAAGTTCACTACCTTGTCTATGCTACCACATTTTTCATACATGTCTACCAAAGCATTTTATCAAACAGTTCACTTCCTTGTTGTGATGGCTAAAATCCTAAAACAAGTTCTTTCAAACAAGCTATGTATGCTTGGAAAATATCTATCAAAGCATAATAGTAAGCAATAGCATAGACAAGGTAGCGAACTAGTTGAAAAAATGCCTCAAAGAATTGTGGTATCATGGTGATGGAATTCCATGGCAATCCATAACAATTCACTTGTCATGGAATTCTTCATGGCATTCCATCACCATGATACCACATTTCTTTGAGGCATTTTTTCCAAAGTTCATTGCCTTGTTTATGCTACCACATTTTTCATACATGTCTACCAAAGAATTTTATCAAATAGTTCACTTCCTTGTTGCTATGGCTAAAAGCTTAAAATAGGTGATTTCAAAAAATCCATGGATACTTGGAAAAAATGTATCAAAGCATAACAGTAAGCAACAAGCTATGGTCTCATGGCTTTTTTTGGTGCAAAAATCAGTGTGATTTTATTTGCATTTTCTTACAGGTTTTGAATGCATTTTTTTGGCAATTTTGTTGTTTGAAATGGGGAAAAATATTTGTGATTAGTTTTGTGCACTTTTTAATTGTAGGATTCTCACAGTTAGTGAAAAAGGTAGTGTTCATGAAGGAATGGAAAAGATGCGTAAAGCCTTTGAATTATACCCATACTGTGCAATGGCACTGAATCATTTAGAAAACCATATTTTCTTCACAGTGAAGCATTTTCTTGTGGAACAGTTGATAGAGACAACTCTTGTTTCAATCGACCACCCTCTCATGAAATCTCATTCATATTATAATATTGCATGATCTAATCATAGTAAAGGTGATTATGACACAACTAGCCACTACTACATGGCATCAATTAAGGAAAGCCAGAGGCCATAGGATTTTTTGGATAGGTTCAATTGAATTTGGGAGATCTTAAGAGTTCTCTCTCAAATTTTGCAAAGGTTCTAGAGGTCCACCTTGAGAACTGTGAGAGCTTAAAAGCTATAGGCCATATATATGCTCAGCAAGGGTAGGCAGAAAAGGATTTGGAAATTTTAAGAAAGAAAACTCACATAGATCCACATGATGCCCATGCATTTATCAAGATGGTTGAGTTATTAATATCATCAGACCCTAGTGCAACCTTAGATTCTCTAAAGATTCCAAAGTATCTTCTAAAGAAGAGCAAAGAAGTACTCATTCAATTGTTAAACAACATTTTTGTTCTTCATTTTGAGCATGATGAACTAGATTTTTCTCAACAAACTTTTATGAAAGCATTAAGAAATGATGTTCTACCTCTACATAAATCTTTGTGGTCAGTTTTGTGCATTTTTACTTGTAGGATTCTCACAGTTGGTGAAAAATCTAGTGTTCATGAAGGAATGGAAAAGATGTGTAGAGCCTTTGAATTATACCCGTACCAAGTACAATGGTATTGAATCATTTAGAAAATCATTTTTTCTTCACTGCAGGGCAACATTTTCTTGTGGAACAGTTGACTGAGACAACTCTTGTTTCAACTAACCACCCTCTCATGAATCTCATTCATATTATAATCTTGCACGATCTTATCATAGTAAAGGTGATTATGACACCACTGGTTGCTACTACATGGCATCATTCAAGGAAAGCCAGAGGCCACAGGATTTTGTGGACAAGTTCAACTGAAGTTGGGAGATCTTAAGAGTTCTATCTCAAATTTTGAAAAGGTTCTAGAGGTCCACCCTGAGAACTGTGAGAGCTTAAAAGCTATAAGCGATATATATGCTCAACAAGAGTAGGCAGAGAAGGCTTTGGAAATTAAGAAAGGAAACTTGCATAGATCCACATGATGCCCATGCATTTATCAATATGGGTGAGTTATTAATATCGCCAGACCCTAGTGTAGCCTTAGATTCTCTTAAGATAGCAAAGTCTCTTCTAAAGAAGAGAAAAGAAGAAGCACCCATTCAATTGTTAAATAGCATTGGGGTTCTTCATTTTGAGTGTGATGAACTAGATTTGGATCAACAAACTTTTATGGAGGAATTAGGAAATGGCATTTGGGTTGAATTCATAAATAAAAGCCCCAGTGCCAATTCTATAGATTTTCTTGTGCTCTTTAAGGATATGAAATTCTTCCATTGACTTGAAGAAGGTGGTGTTTCACTTGAGTTACCATGGGATAAATTCACAACACTATTTAATCTTGCTAGGTTGTTTCAACAATTACATGATACTAAAAAAGAAAATCTTTTATACAGGCTAATATTGTTCAAGTTTCCTAATTATGTAGATGCATATCTATGTCTTGTAGCCACGGACCGGGCTCAGAATGAAATCCAACTAAGCTTAGAATTGATTGGGGATACACTTAAGGTGGATAAAAACTCATCAAATTCTTTATCTATGCTTGGAAAAATGGAACTGAAAACATATGATTGGCTTAAAGAAAAAGAAACAATTAAAGCTACACAAAGTGAATCATATGCAAAGAATTCTTATGTTGGCATTTCACTTGGAAATTGGAATTATTTTGTATCTTTTTGAAATGAGAGGAAGGATCCAAAGGTGGAGGCCCAACATCTTGAGAAGGCTAGAGCACTATATTGTAAAGTGTTGGCACAGAGACCGGGAAATGTTAATGTTGCAAATGGGGCAGCCATTGTGCTAGCTGAAAGGGGTCAATTTGATATTGCAAAGGAATTTTTCACACAGGTATAAGAAGTTGCAATAGGAAACATCTTTGTTTAGATGCTTGATGTGTGGGTAAATCTAGCACATGTTTACTTTGCACATGGAAAATTTGGGCTTGCAATGAAAATGTATCAAAAAAATTTTGTGGAAATTCTATTTTGGCACTAACACCCAAATTTTATTATATTTAGCTCAAACACATTATGAAGGAAAACAATGGCAAGGTTTTAAAAGAACATTATTAAGAGCAGTAGATTATAACTACTATAAGTTGCCAATCAAAAAGCTATAGATTTTGTGTTTAATGTAATGAGGGTTTCAAATTACCTATAATTTTTTTGTAGAGGGCGTCCCCAATTTGACTTCAATGCAGATGCCTCACTGACTTCAAATTCATTGTAGAAAACTTTATATTCCTTACCCTTGCTTTCCTTTTCAGAAGTCTCTCGGTACTCTCTGAATCTTTATCTCCCATGCAAGTAGCTTCTATAACTGATCAAAACGTCTCAATGCTAGGCTAACCTACAACTAACTAATGAAGCAAGGAATATTTCTCCAATGAAGGTGAATAAATATGAATAAGTGCCAATACATCGATGCACGCAACACATCGCGCCAATAATTGGTTGAAATGTTTTTTTTAATTTTGTCTAATTTGTATTTGGTGACTAACTATTTAGTCATTTTTATTTTTGTGACTAAATAATTTTTTATTCAACAACCAAATTAGTCATTTATTTACTCTTTTATAGCTGAGTTACAAAAAATTAGTAGAATTTAGTCATTTTTAGTTGTGACTAAAAGTTTTAGTCACCTAGTCATTTATTTGCCAAATTCTACTAGTGTTTTGCACTCAAAATTTATTTTTTCCATTACCTTTGTAGCTACTTCATCATACTTTTCTCTAGGCACATCTGCTTGTGCCAACTAAACTCTTTTAAGGTACTCCTCCCTCTTTGGTCTAAAAAAAAATATTTAAACTCCTGGAATTTTATAAAATCATCATCAAACATGAATTGTGTACATGCAAATTCCCTCACATCATTGAGGTTATCTCTCCCCATAGCCACGTCCAACCCAAACCTTTGCTAAAGAAGGACAACAACATTTGGTCTTGAAGGGGGTGGCATATATTGTTGAATTTTATCCATGGTGATATGAACATTGTCACTTTCATGTGGATTGATGGGATTGTCAACCAACAATGGTGGTTGATCAACTTTCATCCTCTTATGTGGTTGCTCTCTTAGGGGAGAATCAGAATCCAGACTGATTGTTTGATGGCTAGGGGAAGGAGAGGGAGTAACTTGTGGTGGGTCTGATTGCACATTTTCTCTAATAATAGGCCCTTGGGGTTTTCTAATTGAAAGGTCAGGTCTTGGCCTCTTTGCTAGTTTCTCTTCCAAGATAGGGGCCTTCCTACAACTATGTCAAAATTCTTCGACACTACCTCAATCTTGGTAATTGGGTCAATAATATCAAAAAATGTTCCACAATAATCCTTGTCATTCTTTATCCTTGCAACCTCTACCTTGTTGAATGCAAATCATTTCACCTTTCTATTTTTTTTTACCTCGGATTCATCCTTGCAATTTCTTATGGCATCTTTGTTTAAATCAATCTAATGGAAAAAATCAAACCTTTTGAGCCTTTTCTTGGCCTCCTTTGTGAAACCTTCGAGGTCAAAATCCCTAATATTTAACTAAGATAATTTGTATTCCCCAAGCATTTCTTTCAGCCTATCTAAGCCCTCTCTAGCAGAAGTGAAATTTGAAAAGGTAGTAACATAAGGGGAAAAATACCCTTTCTTTTGTTTTCCTAAATGAAAGTGATCAATCTCATTCAATTGCCACATAATTTCCATGAATTCCAACCTAGGTGACACATATCTGGGTAGCACATGGGGGCCTTGAGGGAAACCATATACTCTAATAACAATTGAGTTCTCATGGAGGTAATAATCTCCCCAATTATGCTATACTCCTAACTCCAACCTCCACTCTTTGGGCCTAAGGAAATCCATTCTTTTCTTGTGCAATATAATTCCAAGTCAACCCAACCTTGCCATGACTTGTCTTATAAAGAAAATCTCAAAAATATAATAGTCAAACTCCCTACAATGTTTGTCCCAAATATGGGTCCAACATTGCACTGGGAGATCATTTCCCTATTTATCTTTCATGTCCAGTTGTAGAAAATTGTTTAAATGATCTTTCCCTTTGTACAAAAGCATATGGAAAAGGAGAGAATACCACATAAAATTCACCTCTGGCTCCTTATGACTTTTCTTTCTCTTAATGTCCACTAGTCGATTGTGAATAGCACCAGCTAAAAAGCTAGCATAGTCAAAGTCACTATTGACAAAAGGATGTTGTACTTCAATAGTCATATGCATAAGAGGTGTCTCCATTTTTGAGCCTGCATCTTGTCCCAACACCTGGCATAATGCCCAAAATGTGCTTCTGAGATAGTCTTCAAAAGACTTGACATCCAAAGGCTCATGTTCTATATCAAGGATTCTCAATGACTTTCCATAGAAGCTTTTATGTCTAAACCTAGGGAGCCATTTCACTATGAAGCTATTTTTGTCTTGATTGTATTTTCTTCTGAAATAAGAAAGGTCTATAACCTTTTTGTGGCCACATTGAGTCTAAAAATCTCACAAACAAACTACCTGGTTATATCCATTACAACACTTACATCCAATGCCCTAATTACTCTGATATTTTCATAATACCCAAAAGCAAGGTGTCTGATGAGTTCCACATTTATAAAGATATTAGAAATAACCAACTTCCCCAAATCATAGGTCCATGCATTGGAGATAAGGGAATGGCGGTTTCTTTTTCCATACTAGTGTAGGAACAATTTCCACCTAGTGACTATGTCATCCTTGTACTTCAACTCAGAACCTCTACAATTTTTGGCTATGTCTACCATCCCCTCTACTACATTAGGGTTGAGGTTACATTGACATTGAGGATTTTTTGAGGAACTCGACAACTAGGCCAAAATATAGTCCTCAAAGGATCTTTTAGATGTAGAGAAAGAGGGTTGGGTGCTTGACTGACTCATAATTCCAAAATGATTTAAAATTGATTTCTACAGTATTTTGCAAGAGAGTTTGCAAACCTGATTATGAGCTTCAAGAATAACAATGGTGATTTTTTCTAAGAAGGGCATACCTATTTTTTTAGTTTAGATCAAGTTGACACGAAACAGGCGCACCTATGTGGCTTTTGCTACTATGTCAGACCAAACAAATGAACTAAAAATTTATGAAGGAAATTATGAGCCATCATTTATCACATCCAACATTACTTCTTGTTCATGTGAGTGCAGTTCATTCATCTACACGTTTATCAATTTTGAATGTGGGTCATCCATCTAGAAAGCGATGTACAAATCTAAAATTTCAATGATGAGTAAATCCTTGATTTTCTTGAAAATGATGCAATCATCATCTTTGTCCAACATAATTCTCCCATGTCCCACGTGCTAATATCATCACATAGTGTCCTTCTATGGTTCCACAACCAAGAAAAGGACATTCCACTATGGGCCCACAGACTTGCAGAATCCTTTATATTTCGCCACGTAATGAACATAAAACAATAAAATTATAGAAAATTAAAGGTTTTGATTTTGATTTAATATCTAATATTAAATGGGCACTTCCTAGCAAAAGGGGACGCAAGACTCACAACATCGATACCCATAAGTCATAACTTAAAGACCAGTCAAAAAGTGAACAATGTCAACAAAAAAACATAAGAACACCAAGGTTTTAGGATAATAGGGTTTGAGAAAGCCCTAGGTAATAGGTTGCAAACCTAAAACCCCTAATTTAACTAGTTGAGGATTACTAAGAATTTTATGCTAGGGTTTTAGAAAGCCCTAGGTTGCAAACCTAATAACCCTAATTTAACCAATTGAGGATTACCATGAATTTAATATTTCAAATTGTAGTTGATATTTTATTGTATTTGATATTTTATATTGTATTCCTTGAAATTATGCATCAAATTGAATAAATTAACATATTATTAATAATTTCATATTTTAATTAGGATAATATGGTTTTAGAAATCCCAAGGTTATAGACCTAATAACCCTAATTTAACCAGTTGAGGATTACCACAAATTTAATATTTCAAATTGTAGTTGATATTTTGTATTGCATTCCTTGAAATTATGCATCAGATTGAAAAAATTAACATATTATTAATAATTTCCTATCTTAATTATGTTAAACATGTACTCAGTGATTCATCACTCAATTCAATGCTTAATAACATATTAACAATAGTAGCATGTACAACAATGAATGATCAACAATCATTTAATGTGTATCTAGTAGTTGAAACCATAGTTTTTCTTTAATTGATAAAATAAAGAATATAGATAATTGAACATCAACACATTACTAAATTTGAGTTTTCTATTGATTTTCAAATAAAGGAATACATAGAAGCAATGCAAAATCTTGCTCAAAGACAACTCTACATAGAGCTGAGTTGGAACTTGGAAACTCATATTATCAATATCAAATTATTCTATCAACTTTTGTAGCAACTTCCACTATTCAAGTGATGGAATTGTTATTTGTTCCAGCTGATGTTGTTTGACTTGAATTTTTTTAACAATGTATGATTGGATTTGGATCTTGACTTGAATGTTTCAACCAAAGTTACATTCAAGGTTATCAGTGGTTTGATGGAATACAAATAGTTCACCTCATTTGGGTTCTAAGGAAATTGGTCCAAATCAATCTTCCTTGCACCCTCCATCTTCTTTCTGAAACCATCCTTTCCAATGAATCGCTCATTTGTGTCAAAATCCTTTGGAAAACCAAGCTCTCTCATGTTCCTTACCTAATCATCCAACTTATTCATCTTTGTTGTAGCCAGATTCACAAATTTGGTTGGTTCACGTATTCTCAAGCACTTTTGAATGATAATGACACCTTCATTGAGGATTCAATCCAATTATTAATCCCTTTTGATTTCAATTCATTTTCACTGGCTTTGTAGACTATTTGTTGAACTTGATTTGTAGATTTCTCTAATGCCAACACATTTTTATTGTCCATTAAATATTTGTTGAGCTTCTTATAATGTAGTCTCATACAATCAGTCAATTGAAACAATTCACACAAATGATCAATCCTCTGCATTATTTCCTCCCATATCTTTTGTTTCATATGCCTCATTCTTTCTCTACAAAATGTAGTTAACTTATTTTGACAAGAGTTTATTTCATTTTTTGCTTCCATCAGCTTTGCGGCCAATCTTTCATTTATTTTTCTCTCTTTCTCCATTTTTTGTTCCCATTGTTCATTTCCTTTCCTAATGCTTTGTCTTAATTTTTTTGGAGTTGATTTTTCCTCGTCATATTTCTTTTTTCTCTCATCTAACCTTTGCTTCAATTCATTTACTTCTCTCTCATTTTGTTTATCATCTTTGCTAGTTGATGTAGAGGCATATTTTTTTATTCTTTTTTCTAATTCATTGCTTTTGTTATTTGTTGCTTTCCTCTTTCCTTTCTCATTTGCTAGGTCTTCCTATAACTTTTCTATTTGAGTCTACAACCTTTTTCTCTCTCTCTCTTGCTTTAACAATGATGTGTACACCAATTCATTGCTCTTCTTTGATACATTACTTTTTTCAGTATTTTTGAATCCAAAAAAATCCAATTGGAAACTACTCACCTGAAATTCAGATCAATCCATTTGATTTGCTAGTTTATTTTGAAGTGTGGGAACAAGAAACGTGTACTCCATGATTTCTTTATTTGTGTCAAAGGTGGGTAATACCATGGTTGTTACAATCTCTGAAGTTACAACAGAAACACTCTCCATTAGTTGCTTCTTTTCTTTTTTATACAATTTTGATTTCTTTAAACTCTTCAATGTAATCAAAACCTAGGGACGCAGGAATAATGGAATGCTTGAATGGTGAAAGACCAAGAGTACTTGTAGTTTCAATGTTGTTGCAACCACACTAACTAGGGGAGTGCCTAAAAATAACTCCTTTGTGGCGGAAATGGTAGTGTGACTTGGACCTGTCAAAATCCTTGCCCACTTGTGTATGCCTTGATCACTTGGTGTTTGTGTGGTATATTGTATTGTTGTCCTCCTATGTGTAATTTTTTTTTGTAGCATATGTTGACCACTAATAGTACTACTACCCATACCATCGCCACCAGTGGCAGTTCCAGTTGCACTAGGTTCTCCACCCTGGGCATGTCCTAGTTGTGATTGTATCTAACCACGAGGATTAGGATTTGAAGCTCTAATAAAATGAATTATTTTAGTTGTACTTGTATTCCCTTGGTGTACTATATCATCTCCAAGTCCATATTTATCAATTGGTTTTATATGCTCTACATCTATTACCATCCAAGGGCCTTGTCCTTGGGACCCCAAAGGACCACATTCATAACCCATTTTTTTAGCTATGGCTACTCTTGAAGTATATGCTTCTTTTGTGGCCTCACTTAAACCAGCTTTGACATAGCTTTGTTCCTCCATATCATCATTAGATTCACCATCAGTTTCTTGATCTTCATGTTCATTGGGATGCTCTATATTCCACAATTTTCTAAACTCATGATCTTCTTCATTATCTCTAAAGTATGCAAGAGTTTTTGGTTCACCTAGCTCCTTCCTCATAGACCAAAAGGTGGTAAATTTTAATCATGCCCAATTTTTATTTGTAACTTCCTTATCTAGAAAATTTGGCATGTTTACTCTACTAGATGGTTTATCACTTTTTTCATAAAAAATGTTGTACTTCCTGATTGTCTTTTAGAGCAATGCCAAAATTTCTGTTGACAGTTGTTCAAAAGAAATACCTTTCTCAGCAACACTTTTCTCCATTTCTATTTTGACCTCATCCCAAGAATCCTTGTTTCTCAAGTTTTCAAGCAAGGGCTTTGATGTTGAATTCTACTGGAAACATTTCTATTGGCCACAATCATTGATTTAATGGTGTCACATGGATCATACTACCAATGACAAACAACATCAAAATTCAAAAAATTCAAAAGATCATGTACCACCTTAAATTTTTTTCTCTTGAATGTGAACTCTCCACATGAAAAGGGTAAAGAAGGAAATAAGGTCTTCTTCTGCTAATTGACAAAGTGTAGTTCATCAATACTCTACATCTTCCTTACATATTCCAATGCAAAAACCCTTTTTGTCACATGTATTGGAAGTTTGTATGGCTCTACTCCTGATCCATAAAATATTAGCATAATATATTCTTCCATTAAGTACCAATCAACCAATTCTATTTTGTTTCCTGGTTGAATGCAATTTCTACATGGCATAGGCTATCTAGGCATTGGAGTATTTATAATTTCCTAATACAATGGAGCCAAAAAGTAGTCTACAAAATGATTGTAGTTCCTTTGAGAATAATGAATCCTTATCTTAGTGGTCCAATCATATACTGGAGCCATTTTCTTTTTCCTCAACATTTGTATAGGGTTGAATTTGAAGCTTGTTAGTCTGAAACATTCCATTAAATTTGAATAGAAAAGAATAACCCAAGTAGGTTGTGAACCTAAATGTCTTAGTGGAATTTGAGTGTGGACCTCCTTTAATCATTAAAAATTGTTCATCCATGGATTCTACAATCTTCTCAATAAAGTTATATTTGGAAAACCTTGAGATGGAACAACATAATGGATATTATATACCATTTCAAGGAGGCTTACACCCACTTCCCAATTGCTATCCAGTTTGAGGAAAAATGCTAGCATGGAAATAGTATCCTGAACCCATGGTCTAAAAATATCAAAATCATAAGGAGGCTTACGATTACCTTTCAATTTGTTTCTAACTTGTATGTTATCTTGAACTATTTTATTTAGGAAAGAATTTTTATCCCTTTCATCCACTGATTAATAATCACAAGCAAGCTTTTCTAGATCAATGTGGAAATCTCCAAATTCTTTGGTTGTAAACACCAACACTTTTCCAAATTCTTCTGCATTAATGGATAACATTACTTCTTTTCTATCTTTATTAACAATTGATCTTTTGTTATCATCATAATTTTGGGCAAGGGAAAACTTCATATAACATCATACACCCTAATCCACTTACCCATGGTGCACTGAAACTATTAACTTGCATTTTGTTTGTACCATTATTCTCAAATGAAAATCTAAGTTCTGAGATAAGCCTACCATAGATTTTAGGATCATAAATATCATGGTATTCATCAGTGAAACTTGGAGTTTTAAGCAATCCATCATAATGTATTTTTTAATCTGATTTTTCTCTACCTTTCCCAACAACTTTCTTTGGTCTGCTAGTGGTTTTGGTGGTAGACATGCTTATACAATGTGAAATTGTGAATTCCCTCTTAGTCCTCCTTAATTTTTCTTAAGTCTCTCAACCCTAAACCCAAACTTCAAAGTTTGACAAAACAAGATTTTAAGAAACAATGAAATGTAGTCATAGGAATTCTATCTTTCAATTACTCAGATTTTGATTCTTGAAAATATTAATACTGACAGGTGTGGACTAGCTTTGTTGGAACCCAGAATCTCCTTGGTGCACTACAATGGCAATCTGAAATCTCCTAGTGTGATGACTCTCTCACTTAAAAATAAAATCACTTAGCAGTAGAAAGCTCACTAATTTTTTCAAATATTAAAGTGAATGAAACGTCAACATGTTGTCACCAGACTACACAATTAGTACATTACATTTTTGTAATGACACTTAGAAATAAATTCTCAAACAAGTTCTCAACCATTGATCTTTGTAGATCGAATGATTATAGGGTGATTTCAGAGGTTTGAGTTTGCAAGCCTAGCGCTCTGTGCATTTCATTCTGGAATGCAACTGTAGCCATCCATCAAATTTTTAGTGAACGGTTGAGTAATTTTCTGATATAATCAATAAACATGTGTTTTAAATTTGTTTTAAAGTTGTTTTAAACATGGTTTTTAAAGTTGTTTTAAAAATTTAAACTTTAGTGGTGTTAAGATAAACAATCCTAATGGAGTCATTGAGATGAGTCCACGTGTCTATTCTGCAATTCCATGAGTCACATATAGATCTACTTGAAGCATCCTGCAGACTCACAAAATCCCTTGAAAAGCAAGACATTGATTAACATCAAGGCCAAGGAGTTGGTAACTTAATGTTGCAAAGGAATTTTAATAAAATGACTAATGATACTGGGAACTGAGGAAGGAGTCAACGAAAAATTAGAAATCAATAACATTTCGGCAAATCCTAGCAAGAGTGACAACTTTTAGTGTTTTTTGTCAATTTGATGGCAACTTTCTTTTTTGATTTGTATTGTTTTATTTTTTAAATCTGCATGCAAATATTTCATAAATAGATAATACTTAATTTCTTAAAGGAATAAAATCTAATTTTTCTAAGTTTACTAAATATTTCATTCCATTATTTTATTCCATTTACATTACTTGTATCATCTGAATAGACATTGTAAACACAAAATAATTATTTACTGTAAATGAATACTGAACAATAACACAACCATTTATTTTATTACCCTTGAATTATAATGTTACATTATTACATAGCTTTTTAAAGATGAGTAGAGCATACAAGCTCTTGTTTTGTATAAATGACACATGTCGCTTTACATTAGACATAATTTATCCCAAGTTGTTGGGTCGTTGGTTGCTTTTGCTACTGGTGACAATACAAACCATCTTCTCAAACAATGGGGCTTTCCAACCATGGTTTGGATCTTGGGATCTCGAATATGGTTCTAAATTTATAATATGTTCAATTTGATGCACCAGAACACCCGAAACTGAAACAATTAATTCCAAGCTGGTAGTGGCGGCTATGGGATCCAAACCATATTACCCAACAAATGACTTTGAGAATCCATAGGGCTTGCCTACCATGCTGAGGAAATGGGAGCTATGAAGATACAAAATGTTCCTATCTTGTTTGGAAACTAGAGTCATGCAGAAGATGAGGGGTAGTAAATCTCTTACCACCTTTTGCATGCAGCTTCCATGCATTTGGATAGCACACAATGAATCTGAAAGTCCATAGTTCCTCTTCGAGGGACTCTGTTAAAATGGAGTATGAGAAGTCATTGGCTTTGAATGCAAACAAGAATAAAATAGTTATGTGGGTATACTCTCTGTGAAAGAACTTATCTCCATCAGAGCTCCTCATCATGGTTCAAAACTTGTCTCAAAAGTCAGGTGATCCAGATCAACTTCTTTCCAATTCCACCCATTTTAAACTTGAAGGAAATTGGTTTTTTACTTTGTAACTACATAACTAGAGGTAGGAGAATTTAGAGTATCCCCAATAATACCACATCATCTTCTTCCTTATTAACATTGCAAAATGAAAACCCTTATGAAAATTCAGAACATTGCACTCAATAGTAAATCCTTTAGCCTTCTACAAATGATTTTAGTTATGCTCGCTATCCCTATTTATGGGCCACCAATACCACTACCAGCCTGATCCCTATTTTCTCGTGAGTCGTGTGAGGTTGGGTATAATGACAATCATGCAAGCCAAAAAACCAACTTAATCGTCTAACTAAAGTCTTACATTTACAATGTTTATTTTGATTGATGTTTTCCTACATGCAAACTATACCTCAAGCTGACAAGCTATCAAAATTGCCACTCAAACGATATGAAATCATTACAAATATTGTTTTAATTGATCACTAGATTAATGACATTGTCATCTACAATATGTTGTGCAGTTTTCAATATCAAGCTATCCAATCAATCACTTCGAATGTACATATGGCATTAATCTACAGTACCACAACCACACTTTCTTCAAAGAAAGCAATCTGATAGATATGCAGAAATTGATAAAAAAGATGGAAATCGATAAAAAGAAAGCATGTGCCACGTGCCATACTTTCTGCCATTTTCAATATCAAAGTTATCAAATCAAACATTTTGCTCACTTTGGATTAGAAGAGCAACCTAATTTTGAATCTTTTAAAAATTTCCCAAGTACATATGGCATTAATTCGTAGTACCACATACACATTTCCTTCAATGAAAGACTATTTGGCGGATATGCAAAAATCAATAAAAAGATTGAGAATTAAATGAAAGGTAGAGTACTTTGAGGCATTGAAAAGAGAGAATTAAATGGTTTATTATACCTTAATCATTATCAATTTCCACTTAGAATAATTCACAATAATTTTTGCTCACTTATGATTAGAATTATATGATCAAATCAAACATTTTTCTTGCTTTGGATGTACATATGGCATTAATCCACAGTACCACAACCACATTTTCTTCAATGAAAGACAATCTGGAGGATATGCAAAAATTGATAAAAATATTGAGAATTAAATGGCCGGTATAGTACTCCGAAGCATTAAAAAGAGACAATTAAATGGCTTGTTGATGCATAATCATTATCAATGTCAACAAATAAGTCACAATAAATTTTTCTCACTTATGATCATAACTATATGTTGATAATTACTATTAGTTTTAAAAGCCACATTTTTATATTGAACAAAGCAAAAAGGATTTACAAGAATGGAGCCACAAAAAGTATTTTAATTTAAGTAGATGAAGACTGAAGTACATACTACATAGCCACCTGGCCAAAAAGCCACTAACTGTGGAAAAAAACCAGTCACAAAATACATATTACAAGAGTTGTACAATAAAATATAGACACAATTCATTACTAAAAAAAATTGTAACAGTAGTAGAGGCCCTCAACCGGGTGTTTGAGTAGAAGGTGAATCAAATTTAACAAAGTAACAATAGAGAAGAAAAGGGAATCACCCAAATCCTTCATCTAAAACTCCAAACTCTTTAATGATTCATTTTTCATATCACACAATAGACCACACATCATATTAACCAAGGCAAGAGCTGCACTATAGAAGCATGCAATTCCACTTTGCAGAAGATTCCACCAATAGGCGCTAACCCACTTTCAAAATTGTAATGCTCCAGTGCCAACTTGAATGAAGAAATAGAGTAAATTAAAGGTTGCAAATAATGCATTGCCAGCATCTTCACCAAATCTTTATCGAGAAAAATTTCCATGAAATTGGACAAGAAAGTTGAAGCTACCTCAAAAAATAGAGCACGAGGGTTGTTCTGAAACCATTCCCTACCCACAATTATTCTTATAGCATCATCAACCTACACACAAGGAATTGTAAAAACCTTACCCAACTTTCATCTGTCGTATGCATCGTCGCTTCTTTTCTCCCAAAAACATTTGGGTAGCATGACACGCCATGAACACTCCATATCATAGTTAAATTGAGAATAGAGAAGAAAGAAAGCAAAGCCAATTACCAAATATATTATAAATGATATTAAGAACATCAAGTTGGTGAAGTATATATAGAACGAAGACATCAAATACTCAACACTTGAACATTTAATTCACCACTTGATGTGACAATATTATTTCAAAAAAATTGAGTCATGAATTGAAGTGATTTAAGAAATAATAAAATGTCAACCATTGATATTTTAAAATCTAACGGTTTTGGCATTATTCTGAACTTTGAATTCACAAGTCTAGTGCTTCATAAATTTTCTTCCAGAATGCAACTACAGTCGTCCATCTTGTGATAACCATTGATCTTTGATGAACTTATTGCTGACTGGTGATTCCTTTTAGACCATTAACCACGAGATGAAGCTCGGTCCCATTAAGGACACATGTCACAATCCTGCATTACCATGGAAAACTAATGACATCACCTTCTTAGTAATGCGGGCGCGCGGGAGCTGCCTGATCGTTAATCACCGATCTCAACCATTGATTTTTGTGAGAAAATATTTGTCACCTGACTTTGATACTCCACAGAACTGATAATCGCCTAGGTCGAGGGGTCGGTCACCACGATGACTCCAAAGGCTTAAGTCATAACTTAAGTGACCTTCAACTGCTGGTAGCTAGTCAATGATAAAATATTATTTTGGGTGTCATGACTTTAAGTGATTTAAGTAATAAAATGTCAACCATTGATTTTTAGAAATCTAACGGTTCTAGTGTAATTCTAAAGGTTTGAATTCGCAAGTCTAGTGCTTTAGACATTTGCTTCCAAAATGCAACTATAGTCGTCCATCAAAAATTCATCGAATGGTTGTGAGTTATATTGATTTGTGCTAACTTATGGCTTCAAACATAATGAATATGTTGACACTTGTCCCCATTCTGGACACTTTATGAAGAAATTTGGATGTGTGGAAAATTTGTCCCGAAATAGAACAATATGTAGCATTTGATATTTTTTCCACCCACGTTATGATTTATTATTGGCATACCAGTTTATTTCGCCAATGAATATTTTTATTGGTTTGATATTATGTTTAATTCGCCAATGGTTTTTTTATTCATTTGAAAATAGGTTTAATTCACCAATGAAAATATATATTTTGGTTTGAAAACATTTTTGAATCGCCAACAAAAATATTTTATTTGTTTGAGTACAGGTTTAGTTCGCCAATAGAAATATTATGTTCATTTGAAAACATGTTTAATTTGCCAATGAAAATATTTTATTGGTTTGAAAATAGGTTTTAATCGCCAATGGTTTAAAAAAAATGCAATTCGCCAAGATTTTCCACAGACTTCTAGAAATTACAAAAGATTCGCCAGTCAAGATTATTTTTTTTCTCGAAAAACAAAAAAAAAGCCAATAAAATTAATATTTTTTTGGGAAGTATACAAGATTCACCAAGATTTTACGCCTTCGTCAAGGGGGAGGGGAGATTCTTAAATTTATCCCTTATATTGATGTATTTTCCTTATTACATCAAGTATCTTCTAATATTTATCCTTTTTTCTCATGTATTGAATGTCTTTGAATCTCAATCCCTACTTCCTCCTACATAAAGTATCTCTAAAGCTTGATCCTCACTCCTCATCATGCTTCCCTCTCCTAGACCTTTGGGTTCTCTCTACCATCATCACTCTTGTGAAAATTGTTAGCATGGAGTATCCTTATATCTCATTCCTCACTATCTCATAATTTTTCCTTCCCAATCATGTGAACGTTGCACCTCCTCGCATCCTATTAGATCCTTGCATCCCATACCCTAAATCTCCAACGTAAGACATTTAAAAAATTTAATGCTACCATACCAAGTGAATATCATATAAGTGGCATCTTGAATCCTAATTCCCTATTTCCTTTTATTAATTCATCCTTCAACATGCTGGTCCCTTTTAAAAATACACCCTTAGGCATGAAATCTATAGAACCTTGTTCACTCTTTTAAATGCACCCTTTAGCATTCAAACTAAACAACCCACCTACACCATGAATGACTAGGAATGTCATTAATGGAATCAAATGTATACAATAATATGGAGGAAACTTTAAAATTCTTATTATCACATGTGGGCCCCATAATAGGTTTCTAACCTCTATATATTTTGGGTCTTTCATCAGTTATCATCTTTTGACATCTTATTAACAAACCCTAAACCTAAATGGGCATAGTTGAGAACTTGTGTTCATATATTGGATTTGAGAACAAAAATCCTTTGGTTTTAGAGATTAGTAGATGAAAATACATTAGCTTATTAGATTTTAGAGGATGAAATCCTTTTGAATTAATAAGGGAACATTTATATAGAGGTTGATTTGCACTTCAACTTTACAAGATTTTAACATCTAGGTTTTTCAATTTACTAGGTATCTTTAAAATATATTTGTTTTGCAATAGGTTATAATTTCAAAAGATTCAACAAACTAGAAAATATTTTTTTCTAAGCATTTGAAGAAAAAATAGTGTGTTGTGTATTTTATGAATATAGATGTTCTCTAGTATTTTAAATAACTTCCAATTTTATGTGTGCAATCTAATTTTATCTTGTATGATAATTTTAGATCTAATAATTTCAAATGAATAATTATTGTGGGTATTTAATATCTACATATTTTACATGTATGTTATTCTTGAGGTCATCATAGTGGTATTATATATTTGGTCCTAATGACATACAAGGTAAACCAAATTATTGATAATTCCCAATAAAAGATAAATTAGGTATCAAATAAGGGAGCAAAAATAGTTGCAAGCACAAGATCCTAATAAAGAAAAGGATAGGGAAGAATTGGGGAGAGGAAAGTACAAGTTAATAATAGAAGAAAAATAATTGTTCCATGAGAACATGATTAGATTGTATCAAAGGAAAGATGTATTAATATATTTATTGATACAAATACTATGTGTGATACAATATTTAAATAGTATGGGGACTACTAAAATATCTCAAGGAGAATGGTGTGCATCTACAAATAACATATATATGGGGTCAATATTGGAGAATCCAAGATCCAAAAGCATAATCCAATGATATCTTCCACTATTGAATAAATGAGCACAAAATCATGCCTATCATATAATATGAGAGTGTGTTAAATGTACAATGAGATCCCTGTATATATAGGAAAGTTAGAGGAGGTAGGATGGTAGGACTAAATGACTGGCTACCCTTCCAAATGTGTAACAGATGATTTTTCATATGAAAAGTGTGATAGAATGTGTTAGTGTGTCTCAACCATATGAAGTGAGACACAAATTAAAAATTCCCTAAGTGGATACTTAACAAGTGTGAATGAGTCAACCTAGATAGGGTGATTAGCTAACTAGATATGAAATGAACCTACTTACACTAACACCCTCCTTGAGTGAAACTTATGGAGGATAAATACAATGATGATGGGTCCTAGATACTAAGCCATATTAGGTACCCATTTACAAATTTATCATAAATGGAGTAAATGAGAAAACCTAGTAGGAAAAAACTCCTCTTTAAAAGAGAAATGATACAAAGGAATGTACAAGTGAAGAAGATATAAGATAGAAGGAGGACTCATCATGACCCTCTAAGTAATACTTCTAGCACGACATATAATAAATGTCCCCCCCATAAGAGATAAAAAAGATAAGGTCTATATGACCCCATCAAAAAGTGAGAATAAAGAACTTCATGTGAAGAAATGCTTCCTTGAAACTGAGATGAGAAGAGAAACCATGTAGCCTCCCTTTAAAATGCCTTAAGTAGTGATGGAATATTATTGACATTGGATGTTGAAGATGATCCATGAATGTCTCTAAATTTTTCACATGATCTAAAGACAATGATGATGCCCATGATGATGTCTTCAAATGATGCTCAAATATCTCCAAGCCAATGCTAAACAATGACAAACATTGACATGATTAATCAAATACCACATAGGATTCAAGTATAGGAACAATCAATGTATGGTGAGAACTAAATAAATGAGAATCTTATACTATTGCAAAGGATGTCAAAATGGATGATGATTGAGTTAGATATGTGAAATCATGTGTATCTACTAAATTTTTCACTATAAAGCTGGTGTGGGTAAGGGAAAAGAAAGATCCAAATATTTGGGGATATGAACATCCTTAATAGTTTCTTCGAAATCTACTATGTGAGATTCTTAAAAAGGATAGTTTTCCTAGTAGAAAAGCATCCTAATGTGGTGGATTTGGAAAAATAATATCAATATCCTAGTGTATATAATTTCTAGAAGTCATGGAGATATCAACACTAGATTCAAATATCGCAATAGGTGATGTGGTAGATGATATCTTGAACAAGAGTTGGATGAGATGATGTGATACATGGGAACACAATTCATCCCCATGCTTGTTACTCCCATAATATGTACATTTGATTTTTTAATTTTTAGATATGATCTAACTTTGAGAAAATATCAATGTAGAAATATAATTTTGCCTCCCCAAAATGATTAGTGCTAAAAACATAGGTCCCCTCAAAAATATGTGCAAGAGAAAGTATAATGACCTTAAGATTGGATGATTGAATCAACCATTTACAATGTGTAGTTATTTTTACAATTTATGATAAAATGAGCTATCAAAATCTTAAAGTTATGTTGATACACGAACTCCTTGTGAAATTTTGATGTGTTAAAAAAGTTTACAAAATTTTGATAATCAGGGTGAAAGTTATACCCTATCAATATTTGCATACAAAGAGTGACTTCAAAGGTCAAAAAGTAGTTAAATTAGCATAATTTTGAAAAATATATTGCAACAATAAATTCATGCTAGATCCAACTTCTTGTTGACTATTAGAACTCAAAAATTTGACTTTGTGTTTGTAATTTGTGGAAAAAATGAAATTCCCCCTTGTTACAAGCTTTGAGAGTTTCCTAGCACTTAGAAGATTTATAATATTTACCAACTAATGGCACAATTATATAGCAAATGGTTAATATAGTGAAAAAAAAACTATTAATGATTAATAATAAATCATTATTGTTTATTATTTGACCTACATGGTTGGGAAAAATTGTTGATGAGATGGTAGAAGATTGTGGAATTGGGGAAACTCGTCCAAATTTTGATGGAGGGTGTAATGTTAGCCTTGTTGTTTGTAGAAGGGGTCATTTGTTGGAGGCTCATTAAAGCCTTCATTATTGAATGTGGAGCCATTCGTGCAATCACATGTAGTAGATGCTATTGAGGAGGCCACTTAGGATTTATAGGGATCTTGGGTGGATTTTTGTGCCTCTATGTTAAATGTGGTGATTGTCACCTATTAGAAGCTAGGAGGTTGAGCTTAAGGATGTCTTGAAGCAATTTGTGTGGCCCTTAAATCCCTTATTATACCACTTACATTTATCACAATGCCCAATAATGATATGGAACTTAACAACATGTTGAGCACAATAAAATTGAAATATAATAGTGCTTTCCTTTTAATCTCTATCTTTTTTATTGAGAAAAAATCGCAGTCGTGGTTGAAAAGCACAATTGGGCTAGCCTCAAGAAAAAAAAAGGTCAAGCCTTTATTAAAAATGTATCCCATGAATCAAAGAAAATTGTGAAACATTACCACAAAACCCTACAATGGGAAATTGTTTTCCATGAAACCTTATAAATAGGTAAAGTAGGCCACCAAACCAAGTGAAAAGTTATAGCTTTTACCAAAATAAAGAAATGGGTAGGGGGTGTTTCAACCCTTTTAAAATAAATAATTCTTGTTTTACAAAAAAATGCATATAATATGAATTCTTATAGCTTAGTACATATTTTTATGGATTCCATACCATACAGTAGGGTATAGGATAAAAAATTGCAAAATTTGAAAATTATTGAATTTCACCAAGTGAGGGGCTATTCTTCATTTATTGAGCCTTTTAGACTCAATGGTGATGTTCACTTGGCTCCATGACACTCTGATAATAGAGCTAAGTACTAGAGTCACCTTGATTTAGGAAGGGATGTGGAATCATGTCTTTGATACCATGCTAAAGAAGCCAATATATGAAAGCACAATCCAATGATATCTTCCACTAGTGAACAAATGAATAGAAAAACATGTCTATCATATAATATGAGTGTATTAAATGGAAAATGAGATCCTCGCATAGATAGGAAAGGTAGATGAGGTAGGAAGGTATGAATAAATGACTGACTACCCCTTCAAACATGCAACACATGTTTTCCCATATTAAAACTATAAGAGCATGTATTAGTTGCATGAGATAAGTGTCTCAAGAGGTGAATACATATGTCTTAAGCACATGAAGTGAAAAGAAAATTAAAAAAACTATAAGTGGAGACTTAACAAGTGTGAATTGGTGTAGTGTATCTCATGTTTGTGATATTTGTTACATGTTTTAGATTTGATCGTATGCTTTTACCTGTATATCTATTCAGTATTATTCGTAGCATCATGATTATTGTGTGTTGGCATCAGTTTGGATGCACCTTTCAATACAATTCTATTATAATTATGTTATGATGGATATGCTATTTTATTTATGATTATGCACATGTATATCTAGATGAGTATTTTATGATTATGTTGTATACAACATTCAAAAAAATTATGTGCTTCAACTATTATATATGCACAAGTACACTTGATGTTTGTTGAGTATATAGGGAATTTTTCCACCTAGCTTCACAAGTTTGGGTTAGTCCCTGATGGTGGTTATATGGCAGATGTCACATTGGCCAATTTTTTAGCCTTAGTCATCATACTCGATTCAAGTGCGACTTCCTAGTACTTTACCCATGTTGGTTAGATTTGGTATGATTCTGAATATTGCAACCCTATTGTGAAATTCTAGTGATTTTTTTGTGTTCAATTATTTAAATTCCATTTTTTCACAAAATTAATTCAGTTTTATGCTTCAATGGATTTAATGGCTAAATCATATTTTAAATGATGTTTTCGAATGGATTAAATTGATTAAATTGATCTAGGGAGAAATTGTGGGAGTTTATTGTCCAACTACAACAATGTGTACCTTATAAATCGGATGGGGTGCTAGTTGAAATCAAAGGAGTGGCTGGTGCAAGCTCAATTTTTTTGAATGAACATAAAAATGGTGACCTCTATAGCTATTGAGAGTAAAACCCTCGAAATGGCCTCTATAGACACAAACCCTATTGCATTTTTTTTACCAAGTTTGTCAATTGTAACAATAGGCTTGCAATATAGTGCATCAAGAACCTATGCTTGCTCTATCATCACACTCTCAAAAACCATGACGTGAGAAAACAAAAAAAATAGAGAAATAACTCTCCTAACAAACCAGATAGGTCAAAAACACATGGAAAATAAATTTTACCAAAATAAGTGAAATGGGTAGGAGACCATTTGGTTTATTTATTTTTCTTTTTCACCCAAAGATCTGCATAGTAAAAATATATACAAATCCATACAAAATTGTATAAATTTTGCACCATGCAATAGAGTACAAGGCAAAAAAATTGCAAAATTTGAGTTACCTATTTCCACCAAACGAAAGGTATTTCTTCATTTCTTGAGCCTTCTAGATGTAATGGTGGTGTTCATTTGGCCCCATGAAATTCTGATGATAGGGATATGTGATAGAGTCACCTTGATTCAAAAAGGAATGTGTGTTCATGGCCCTAGGACCATGTTGGGATTAGCCAAGCTATGACAATGTGAATTGATAACCTTCTAGAAGTGAAAATATGAGCACAATAGTATGTCTATTAATATAAAATGAAGAGTGTGTAAAATGTATGTAGTGGCAAGCTTTCTTATATAGGAAAGGTAGAGGAGGTAGGAAGATAAGATTAAACAACTAACTACCCCTCCAAAGATGGAACACTTGTGAGTCCACTTGACAAGTGTGTGAGCAAGTGGCAAGTATGCATGTATTAGGTGTCTCAAATGATGAGGACATGTGTCTCAACCACATGAGGTGAGACAAAAGCATAAAATAACCTAAGTGAACTTAAGTTAAGTGTGAATAGATCAATCCTAGACAAGTGATATCCTAACTAGTTTGATAATGACTCTATTTACACTAACAATATAGTGATGAGATTTTTCAATTGAAGGAACATCCACAAGATCAAACACATCACTATGAATCACTTGTAAATATTTCTTATCTCTAGAACTACTAGATTTGAAAGTAACTCGATTATGATTCATAAATAAGTAATTTTCATATAAATTGAAGTCGCCTATATAGTTCAAACAAATTATCAACCATGTTGTTATTAATAAGGGCTTAAATTCCTTTTCAATAGTGTGATTGTTTATGGTTCCACAATTTACATGAACCTAATATTTTTAATTACAAAATCAAAATTATAATAAGTTGATACATCTACATTAAACAATGTTGCATACTAAGTACCCCTAGCTAACACCAAGTTTCCTTTTGATAATAGATGACCACTATTCAAAATTTACATGCACACCAGTTTCATTCATTTTAGATATATAAATTGAATTTCTAGCTAATCTCGGAATGTACAAAATATTAATGAGATTTTCAATAGTCCCATTTTTTAATACCAACTTTACCTCTCCTCAACTCATAATATTTTTTGATATATAAAATTTTTAATGAAAAATCATCTCCATCCCGCTTCTCTCTCCTCTGACTGCATTTGAACAACCTCCGCACATGGTGGATTATGCATTTGGGTACCCCACAGTCCCCCACTATCCCCTCCTGACCCAAGCCTCACCCTATCACATGCGAGCTCGTGTCCCTCAGGAGCCACTCCTGGCTTGTCCGATTCTAAGGTTTCTATGATTCTCGGTCAGTTCAGGTCACCCATGATTCTAGTTCTATCTGGTGTGGAAGTGCCAATGGTCACAGTCCTTCCAAAGGTTAAAGGTTGGAAGGATGTGCTAACTAATGGTAGTTAGAGTACTAAGGACCCCTCTCCTCACCCTGAAGAGGAAGTCATTGTCACAAGCACTGACTTTGCTATCTCTAATTCAATCAGTGATAGGATTCTTTCCTCAATGGAAAACACGATAGTGGGTCATTTTATCTCCTTCTAACCTTCTATGGATATGGTCTGGAGATGGGTTGCTGCGAAATGACGCCTCAAAGGAAGAGTGGAAATCTGTGCTATGATGGGTGGGCTTTTCCTTTTTAAATCCACAACTTCAGATGACTTGGTTGCGGTCCTCTCTTATGGGCCTTGGGTGTATGGGAAGCATAATCTAGCCTTATTTCGTTGGAAGTTGGGTTTTGACCCTATTTTGGATCTTAATAAATTGGTGTCAGTTTGGGTTCGCCTACTTGGTTTGCCTCTAGAATATTGGGATGAATCCATTTTCAAATGCATTGGTGATTCCTTGGGCCAGTTTATTACTTCGGATTCCATTACCTAGTCCAAATCCAGGTTAGTTTTTTCCCGTTTTTGTGTTAATATTGGTGTGCATAAGACACTTCCTACCACTATGAAGCTATGCTCTAAGTTTGGTACTTGGGTCCAACCAGTCTGTTATGAGAATGATGTGGTTTACTGTCAGAAGTGTGCTAAACCTGGCCACCTTATCTCTGACTACAAATCTTCTTTTAATCATGTGCCTAACCCTAGTGAATTTGTTGTTGAAGGCCACTACCCCTTCGAAAAAGAAATTATGAAGATTGTTGACCCTCGACCAAGTCTGGCTTGCCTGTTTTGGATGAGCCCCTGATTATCTCTGGGATTCATTCTATTGGGGAGGATGTCTCCTATGTGGACATGGCTTTGGTTCCTGTTGTACTTGGTTTGGCTGAGAGTTTTCCTGATGGTGGGGATCTGGAGGTCGGTGCTATCTCCCCTAGCTAGGCTCTTTGGGGGAATGCAGATATTAGTGACTCCCTGAAGGATGTTGGGTCTAACCTTTCTGCTAGGCCTAGTATGACCAAAGGTGAAGAAGGAAAAATTATGGAGGAAGTGATTATCAAAGTTAAAAATGAGACAGTTATTATGGACTTGATGGGTTTGACCCAGGAGAAAAATTTGGAAGAGGATTTTTGGTCAACCCCAAAGAAAAAAAGGAAAAAGAAGAAGGCAGATGTGGGTGGTAACTCTAAACCAGGAAGGCCCAGCCAGCAAAAAACCATGCAAAAAGAGACGGCCAATGAGATAGCCATTGGTAAACAAAGGACATTGGAAGTGTCCTCAAAGAAGGGTCAAAAATGAAGATCTTGTATTGGAATGTGCGAGGGTTGAATAGCTCTCATAAATAGCTTGCGCTGAAGAACTATGTTTTAGAACATAAGATTGATGTTTTACTATTACAGGAAACCAAAACGAAGAAAGAAAATTTTGATAATATTGCTAAGTATATATGGTCGGGTGCCCTTTACTCTTGTAGTGATGTCGAGGGGGTGTTTGGTGGGCCTGCTATGTTATGGAACCCCTTCAAGATCAATGGTTATGAATTAATCCACTGTCAGAGTAGTGTGGGAGTCTTATTTTCTTACCCGGGTGGCTCTTGGTCACTTATTAATGTTTATGCCCCTAACCAAAGGAATGTTAGGAATGCCCTATGGCAGGATCCCTTTGATTGGTTAAATATTAATAGGGGGTCTCATTGGTTGGTTGTGGGGGAATTCAACTCCCCCTTATATTTATTCTAATAGCATGGTTGATCTGACGAATTTCCTAAGTACTACTGGCCTAATTGACATTGACTTATTGGGTCAATCCTTTTCCTGGACCAACAACTATCATGGGGAGGGTTTGATTCAAGTCATATTGGATGGATTCCTTTGCTCCAACAATTGGACGACCCTGCTCAGTGCTAATCTCCTTGCCCTGCTCAGGACTGTTTATGACCATAACCCTATGCTGCTAGTCATGAATGACCATTCTACTACTGGACCTTTTCCTTCCTAGTTTGAGATAATGTGGAACTCCCATCCTGATTTTAAGAATAAAATTGTTGAATGATGGAACATTCCTATATGTGGACCCCCCATGTTCAGGATATTTTATAAACTTAAGCATATCAAATGCATGGTGAAAGGTTGGAACAAAAGAGTTTTTGGGGATGTCTTTTAGAAAAAAAGAGCTTTAGGGGATAAGTTGAAGACCATCCAAAAAAATATGGAAGAAGGGTATGTCAACTTTCCAACCTACAATCAGGAAAGAGAGATTCGAAGGGAGTGGGAGAAAATTTTAAGGAAAGAGGAATTTTTTTGGAAACAAAAATCTAGAGTTCAATGGCTGCAAGAAGGGGACAACTATACCTCATTTTTTCATGTTTTTGTTCTAAAGCACAAGAAAATGAATCAGATAACTAAACTACATAATGAGCTGGGGGTTGTGGTCAATACGCCTACCCAAATTAGTCTTTTGGTGACAAACTATTTTCGGAAGGCTTATTTATCCCCTGTTGAGGCTCCCAATCCAGCTTTGGAAAATCTGTTGCTGGACCCTCTCCCGACCACCATTACCCAGGATGATAACCTTAGCATCCTCAGTGTTGTCACTCCTAAGGAAGTTTGGATGGAAACTTTCAGCATGGGGGCCTACAAGGCACCTGGCCCAAATGGTTTTCCCTTGATCTTCTTTCAGATTTTCTGGGAGATTGTTGGTGGGGACCTTGTCTTGGCCACTAGAGATTTCTTCAAATCAGGTAGGCTTCTCAAACAACTGAACCACAATTTTATCACCTTAATTCCCAAGGTTGGTGATCCTCAATCAATGATTGATTTTAGGCCCATCAACCTATACAATATTTTTTATAAAATCCTCTCTAAAATCTTGGTGAATCATCTTAAACCCCTTCTAGAAAAAATTATCGGCCCCACACAAAAAGGCTTTGTTCTTGGTCGTCATATTCTAGATGCTACTATAACAACTCATGAATTGCTCCACTCAATGGATAGATGCAATAATGCCATTATGGCCCTCAAATTGGATATTTCAAAAGCATATGATAAGGTGTTATGGGACTTTTTCCCTAAAGTCCTATCTAAGTTTGGGTTTGACCAACATGTGGTCAACCTCTTCATGGAATGCATATCCATGGTGAAGTACTATGTTCTGGTTAATGGGGCTCCTTTTAGGTTTTTTAATGCTGGGAGAGGCATCAGACAGGGGGATCCCCTCTCACACTATTTATTTATCATGGTTATGAATGTCTTGAGCAGGAACATTTCTAATCTACTGTTGGAGGGGTCAATTAAGGGTGTTAAGTCTACCTCTTCTTTGGAGCCTATTGTTATCCAACAATTTGTGGATGATACCTTCCTCTTTGGGAAAGCCTCTGTGATTGAAGCCAACAAATGGAAAAATTATCTCAATAACTATGTTGCTTTCTTTGGGCAATGTATTGACTATAATAAAAGCATGATTTACTTCTTCAACAACACTCCTACCCTTTAAGCTCAGATGACTATTGTTCTAGGTTGTATGAGTGGCTCTCTCCCTTCAGTCTATCTTGGTTTAACCCTTACTGTCAAGGAAGTCACCCCTAGCTTTTGGAACTTGGTTCTTGAAAGGATCCAAAGGAAGTTGGCAAGCTGGAAAGGTTCCATCCTCAGTCATGTTGGAAAACTGCAGCTTCTTTTTGTATCTCTCCAAGGGATCCTTGTTTACTTTCTCTCCATTTTCAAGATCCCCAAATATATTGCTAAGAAGTTTGAAAAAATTCAAAGGAATTCAAAGGAATTTTGTATGGTCCCGGACCGAGGAAAAGAAAAAGTTTTCTCTGGTTAAATGGGACAAAGTCTGTAAATCTAAACCTTATGGTGGGCTTGGGATAAGGAATATCCTTTGCACCAATAAGGCTTTAATTTCCAAGGTGGGTTGGGACCAGCTGAGAAATAAAAAGGATTGGTGCAAGATTATGAACACTAAGTATCTTCATAGTAGACCTTTAATTAATTGCCTCTTTGATGATCATCCTTTGGGTTCCTTGGCTTAGAAGAACATTTGTAGTTTGTAGGGGTTCCTTAGGCTAGGGATGAAATGGAAGATTGGAAATGGTAATAGTATCAGATTCTAGGAAGACCATTGGTTATTTGACACCCCTCTAGCACACTCTGACTTTAGGAACCTAATGAGGTCGACACAACTCTTCTTCAACTTTTACATTAGAGATTACCTCCTTGGCCAGTTAGGGGCTAGAAGGTGGAAAGCCCTGGTCCTTTGCTACCCTTTATCTCCTGAGTTGGGTCTCCTGTCCAAGTCCCTGCAAGACCTGCTCTCCCTTACCAAATTACCGTTAAACAACATGGAGGGTGATTTATTTTGGACTCATGATAAGCATGGTGATATTTTTGTTAAAATGACTTACAATCTATTGTCGGACTAGGGTGTGGTTCTCGAACCTTGGAAGCAAGTTTGGAAAAGACACATGATCCTGAAAATAAACTTTTTCTGGTGGATAGCCTGCCATAACAAAATTCTTACTTAGGATAATCTAAGGAAAAGGGGATTCTAGATCCCTAACAGGTGCTTGTTATGCAAGTGCAATGAAAAATATGTGGACCACTTACTTTTGCACTACCTATTTGTTGTTAGTGTGTGGGAGCTGTCTTTGGAGTGATTGGGAACTCAGTGGACTATGTGCAAGGACATTAAATCCTTTATCTTGGGTTCATTTGGGCCTTTCCTTCACCCCTTACCTCTTGATATCTAGAACCAGGTCCCCCCCATTATTTTTTGGTGCTTGTGGAAAGAGAGGAACAACAGGATATTCAGGAATATTGAGATGAGCCCAAAGGAGGTTTTTGGTATTAGGTCAAGGCTAATCTTAGAAATTATTTCAACTTTCAAAGGGAAAATCCTAGACAAATCCCTTGTTGAGTGGAAATAAAAATGGCTAAAGCTTGGCATCAAAATCTTGATACCAATTCCTATGACAACTCCAAATCTCAGGCTCAATGAGACACTGTCTAGAAGCCTCCTGACCATGGTTGGCATAAACTCAATTTTGATGGAGCTGCCAAAGGAAACCTAGGCAGGGCAAGCATATGAGGTATAATCAGATATTGCAAGGGTAATTTCATGGCTGGTTACTTGTGGGGGATTGAGATTCAATCCTCCATGGTTGCAGAAGCAAGAGTGTTGCTAAAGGGCATTTGGTTAGCTATCACTATGGGGATTTATAATTTGCATATTGAAGGAGATTCTAATTCTATAATTGATGTTGTTAATCTGGACAGAATACTGGGATGGAGTACTAAAGAAATTTTAATAGACATAAAACATTTTGTGTCTAAGCTAAATTTGAAGATTGCTACCCATATTTACCGGGAGGGTAATCAAGTGGATGATGCTTTGGCTAATCTTGGCACCCATCAGAAAGTTTCTAAGTGCTAGCGAAATTTGGGGAACCTATCGCTAGGTATTCAAGGTTTAATCCTTAAGGGGCAAGGCATATGTATGTTCCATGATGATAACTAACTATGCAATTACTTTGGCCTTATGGGAGGTCCACATTCTTGTCTTTTGGGATATGTGGACAGAGTTGACCACTAAGGTGTCAAACAAGTGGAAAATTTTGAATAATGGGGTGGAGATCGATTTTAAAAAGGAAATTATGAGGAGTAATGGGGAGTACTTTGAGATTATGACCATGTTGGGTTTGGCCTTACGCAATCTCTTTTTGGGGTTTGGTCTCAGCACTCATATATCCTTGCAGATTTTTGAATTCAAATTTGATGTGAAAAATAAGTATGAGGTTGAAAGGAAATAGAAAAGAGCAATGGAAAGTACTAATAAAGAGCAATTGTTTAAAGGAAAGAGATTACCAAATAAATTAAAGTAGCCAAACCAAGCACCACCAAAGCAAGAGAGACACAAGAATTTGTTAAGGGGAAAAAATAAGAAAAAACCCCAATATTATGAATGGAGGCAAAATGCCTAAAGAATAATACAAAGAGAGAGAGAGTTCCAGCCTTAGCTTGCTTGCATGAGTCTTGAAGAATGAGAGGAGACGCACCTCAATAAGTAGAGGTGAGAAGGAGTTAGAATGTAACTCCCAACTCAATGAATGCCACCATTCATCTATGTGTGTGCAAAGTGTCACCTCTTAAGGAGGTGGTTACAAATATTTCTTAATAAAGGAATTAAAAATAAGCCATCCTCACACATGTGTGAGATGACAAAAAAGACAAAAGACTTGTAGGGATTCCTTTGGAATATTCCTACAAGTTAATAAATAATTACAATTAAAGAATAACCTTTACCAAGTAAAGATTAATCTTCTAACATCCCCCCTTAAGCTTTACTTGGGGAGGTTACATCAAACCCTTCAATGGGTTGTAAACCAAGATTTTTAAAATAAAAGAGAAATTTATCTTTACAAAGAGCTTTGGTGAGAATATCTGCAGCTTGATCTTCACTGTTACAATACAAAAGAGAAATTTACTTGTCTTCAATTTGCTCTCTAATGAAGTGATGTTGAAGAGCAATGTGCTTGGTCCTTGCATGAAAAATTGGATTCTTTTCCAAAGTAATGGCACTTTGATTATCACAATACAAAGGAGTAGGATCCTTTTGAGGCAAACCCAAGTCTTCAAGTAATCTTCTTAACCATAATTCCTCTTTAGATGCATTTGTACAACCTTTATATTCAGCTTTTGTAGAACAAAGAGAAGTAGATTGTTGTTTCTTACTATTCCATGAGATTGCACCTGATCCAACAAAGAAACAATAACCACAAGTGGATCTCCCATTATTGGGATCACCTTCTAAATCTGAATCAGTATAACCTTTTAAAGAAAAATCATAATTTGCATCATAAAAGAGACCAAGATTAAGAGTGCCTTTAACATATCTTAAAATTCTTTTTGCAACTTTAAAATGAGTTTGTTGTGGTTTAGACATAAAGCTAGAAACCAATCCAACACTTTAGGTGTTTGCCAAATTTGCATACCCAAAATAATGTAATAGGCCCAAATCACTCATTTGAAATTGTTGATTGAGTTGAGACTTAACATCACTAAGCAAAATGTTAGAACTAGAAGTGACAATTAAATCATCAACATATAAAATAATAATCACAATATCATTTTCACTATGCTTAATATATAAATTTGGATCATTTTGACTTCTAATGAAACCATGAGATAGAAAGAAAGCATAGCCCAAATTATGAAATGTCAATATATAGACATAACAATAATAGATCTAGGTTTCCTCTCACTACATCATTGAATTGTAAAGGGAAATTGTATCAAGATTAATAATAAAGGACTTTGAAAATTAGTCCTAAAGATGGTTTTAAAAACCATATTGCCTTCAATAAAATAATGAAACATAAAGGTTTCAAGAACTTGATCCCCATCAATTAAGAAAATAGATCTAAGTTCATCATAAATAAGTAAGTGCATACCATCAAAGTGGATGGAAATATTTTCCATGGGTCCCAAAAAAAAACTCCAATGAGACTTGATAAAATATATGATTCATTATAGATAGGGCTCCCTATGCAACATTACTGCAAATGCGACTAGCGCATAAAATATATATGTAAAGGCTCCATTGAGACTTGATAAAGTGATTAATTTGCAAAACATATATAGATGGAATAAATCCATCAAGAAGGAAAATACTCCAATGAGCTTTTAATTTTCAAAAATATATAGATGAAATAAATCCATCAAAAAGACAAATTGACCAATAAGGCACAATATCAGATTAATGAGACACAATAAAATATCAAATTCCCTTTTTCAAAACAACATAATTGTAGTTGAGAAGGAAACACTAGCTTTGTTTTAAATATTGTAATAGATCAAAAGCCATAAATCAAGCCACCTTAAGTTATGAAAATTAATATTAAAAAAAAAATTGTGATGGAATAATTGGAATTGCATATTATGAAGTGAAGTATTATTAAGTATAAATAAGTCATTGAAGACAATATTCATGCATTCATGACTACATGAATATCCCTTTTTCATATTCCAAATATATTTGAGTAAAACAAGTACACTATTATTGGGTTGATCAAGTCCAATAATAAAGTACTTGTGAAGTTATTTAAAAAATAAACTTTTTATGTGAAGTAACATGTTAATTTGCACTTGAATCAATAACACATTCAAAAGGCTTAGAAACATTAAAACAACATGTAAAAGCACGTCTAGATTGATTACCATTGTTATGAAACTTTTGATTATTTTGATTCATAGGTTTTTTTTCAATTTTCTTTTTAAAACAAGTATTTTGCCAATGACCATCCTTATTACAATAAGTGCAATGTGGTCTTGTGGTCTCTTAGAAGAGTTAAACTCTCTAGGATCATTGCCATTATTATAATGAGGTTTGGAATTATAATTTTGTTGTTTAGAATGAGGTTTAAAATTTTGCTTATGCTTAGACAAGAAAGCATGTTCATTAGACTTAAGAGTACCAAACTGAATTAACTTAGCCTCTTCTTGTCTTAATAAATCACAAAAAATATCATAAGTTAATTGAGTAGCTAAAGAAGGAATAGCTAATTGAGCATGAATATTAGTAATGAATTGTTGAAATTGTCGAGGAAGACATTTTTTAAGAATAAGATGAATTAATCTAAGATTATCTAATTTAACTCCTAAACCATCCAATTGACTATTTAAAGCATCAAATTTCAATAAAAAATCATCCATAGATTTAAAATCAGAATACCTCAAATCTTCAAGTTGATCTTGAATTTGAATTTTTCTCGATTCATTTATACTATCATAAATTGTTTTGAGTTTGTTCCATGCTTCATAGGCAGTTGTACATGTCCCAATGTGAACATAAAGTTCGGGTGACATGGAGATACCTATGAGGCCAAGGGCTTCCTCATTTTTAAGATTCTATTTTTCAATTTCATCTTTGGATGCAGACGAACCTAGTTTAGATTTAGGATCCGTTGCAACATCCAAAAGATGTTTAAATCGAAAAATGAAAGAAATGTGAGTTTTCCAAGAATGATAGTTAGAACTAGTTAATTTAATCTCAGGAATTAAAGTTGACATGATTGCAATAAAAAAATTACTTTATGAAAAAAAACTATTGTAAATATTTGCTTACAAAAAAATCCCTAGCTTGATTCAATTAAATTGTCTAAAAATAAATAAGCCCCTTTAAACTAAAATATTAAAAACAACTTTTTTAGAAAAAAATAATTAATTAAATTTCAAATGTTAAAATAAACTAATATATTATTTTAAAAAATAATAAATATTAATAGATTTAATATGATAAACTTTAGAGAAAATTAATTTAAAACTTTAAAAGTTGTAATAAAAAACGTAGTATTAAAAAAAGGACTTTATTAATTTTTTTGAGAAACCTACTTAATCGATTAAAAGAGGAAAAGAGTGCTTTTTAAAAAAAATCTTTTAGCTTTTTAAAAGCTTAAGATATGCAAATCTTTTTTAAAAAAATAATGAAAAAGAACTTTTTATTTTCACTTTTTATGGTAAAATCCTTTTGCATAATAAAAACTTTTATTAAAACTAGTATGCCTTTTTTTCAAAAAAAACTTCAAAAGCACATTAAAAAGGAAAATGCCCAGCCAAGAGAATGGGCGGGAAGATTTTTTTTTAAATCTTTTTGAAAGGAGATTAAAGAGCAACAGGCGGGAAATACTTTGAGGGTTTGATTTTAAAAAATTAAAAGAAGATAAAGATTTTATTTTGCATGAGTGCAGGTCTGGTGTGAGAAGGATATGGCTGTGTTCTGGATGAAGGAAGGAGCTGTGAAAGCGGTGCCAAAAGTTGCAAAAGCAAGATTTGTATGAGGCAGGGCCTTCAAAATTTAGTAAACAAGATTTGGATTAAAAAGAAAATTGATTTTTCTTTCTTTAAAAAAAATGCAATGGCTGAAAGCTTGAATATTATTTATTATTTTAAAATATTTTTTGATATTTTATTATTCAAGAAAGATTGAGATTAATAGTAAAATAGAAAAAATAGGGATATTGAAATTGATTTGTTTTTAAAAATTGAATATGTAAATATGGAGAATTTTTACCCTTTTTCTAAAATGTAAAATATAGTGATTTTATTTACAGATTTAACCTCATATTGTAAAAAAAGTTAAGATCTAAAAAAAAATGAAATATAACCTTTTATTTGAGGATTTCTAAAATTTTGCAAAAAATAAACATGCATACAAATTATAATCAATTTTTATACAGATCTAATATTAAGATTTGTATAAACTATAGAAATAAATAAACTTTAAATTGAAAGTTGAAAAATAAGATAAACGCTTGTTGGGTTTTTGCACTAAATGTAAACAAATTATTTGAAGTATGAAATTAGAAAACTGAAATTTCTGCACAATAAAAATAGGTTAGAAAAGAATTTCTAAAAAAAATTTGATTTTTTACAAGAATTTGAACATGCAAAAAATGGGTTTTTTTTAAAACTTGAACTATAACCCTTTATTTGATGGTTTAAAAGAAAAAAATTGCATAAACTTAAGTATGCATGCAAACTAAAATACTTTAAAACTTTAGATAAAAAAACCTGCACAAGGGTTAGAAGACAAAAAAAACCAAGATTAGGCACTAGATCTTTTTCTCCTTTTTGAGAATGTCTCCAATGGTGTGTTGAAAAATATGGTAAACCTTCAACAATATAGCTCACAAGATATTAGTAATACCAAACTCTGATACCATGAAAGGAAATAGAAAAGAGCAATGGAAAGTACTAATAAAGAGCAATTGTTTGAAGGAAAGAGATTACCAAATAAATTGAAGTAATCAAACCAAGCACCACCAAAGCAAGAGAGACACAAGAATTTGTTAAGGGGAAAAAATAAGAAAAAACCCCAATATTATGAATGGAGGCAAAATGCCTAAAGAATAATACAAAGAGAGAGATTTCTAGCCTTAGCTTGCTTGCATGAGTCTTGAAGAATGAGAGGAGGCACCCCTAATAAGTAGAGGTGAGAAGAAGAGTTAGAATGTAACCCCTAACTCAACTGAATGCCACCATCTAATTCATGTGGCAAAGTGTCAAATCTCCTTAAGGAGGTGGATTACAAATATTCCTTAATAAAGGAATTAAAAATAAGCCATCCCTCACATGTGTGAGATCTGACAAAAAAGACAAAAGACTTGTAGGGATTCCTTTGGAATATTTCTGGGTAAAAGCACAAAGTTGTGTCACATTTTCGGCCAAATAAATAGTTCCGAGCGAAATATTTTCGGCCGACAAGGTTTCGGCCGACTAGGTTTCGACCGAAACCACGTGGCCTATTACGTGGCACAACGTTTCGGACGAATAAGTTTCGGCCGAATCACAAAAAATTAAAGTTTTTTTGTTTCCCGCTTGGAAATTGGCTTTGAAATTGCATTTTTTAATGTACAAGGTTTCTATAGAAAGGGTTTCGGTAGAAACTGTGTCTATAGAAAGGGTTTCGGCCGAAACCCTTTCGATAGAAACGTTTTCGGCCGAAACTGTCTATGTGGCATCCTAGTTGGCAGCCAACTCAGCTTTTTTTAGAATTTTCTGAAACTTTCAACTTTAGCTAGGTATTTCTTTAATCAGAATGATTTTTCTGAAAAAACAAAAAATACCCTTTTATAGAGCTTGGAGTGGAGAATCCAAATATATAATTTTTTTAATATTTTGATTAGTTTTAATATATTTTATTTTTAAAATAATGCAAGTAGGTTTTTAAAATAAAAAAAAGGCTGATTACAAATATAAAAAAAGATAGTAAAACCTATTAAAAAAATTTAAATTTTATATGGAGCACAAGAGGAGAGAGTCTTCTTCAAAAGGGTATAATTTTTTTTTTGAAAATGATTAAAAAAATTGAAAATAGTTTACGGTCCGTGAAAACTGTCAAATTCTGACACGTTTGACTTTAAATTGTTATTACAAGAAAAATATACATCAAAATTTGATTTTTCTTTTTCCATGCACAAGATATTGAAGTTACCTATTTGGAGAAAAAAAAATTAGGGAGAAATGAAGTTTTTTTCAATTTTTTTCTTGACGGTCCGTGAAGTCACTCTTTTCTGAAATTTTCATCATTCCAAAATCTATCCTTAGATTGATAAAAACATAATGAAAATATTTTTTTTTTAAAATTTTAAAAATTACAGCAATAAAATTCATCAAAAGTTATACATTTCATTAGTTTACACCATTTTGAAATTCAAAACATAAAGACCACTTTTATGTGGTCGAAGTTTAGAAGTTTTTTTGTTGTTGGCCGATTCCTTTATAAAGTGTGACACAGGTTTGTGCTTTTACCCTCCTACAAGTTAATAAATAATTACAATTAAAGAATAACCTTTACCAAGTAAAGATTAATCTTCTAACAGAGGTGAAGCTTTTGATTGGTCCTATTTTTTCTACTAAAATGCTTCTATTGCTAAAGGGCAGGACTTTAGTTTTATCTAAATTTGGCCCCGTGGCCAACTTTCATAGGTATTTGTGCAAAAGCAATGTGGAAGGAAAACTTTCTATTTCCATCATTTCATGCTTACCTAGCTGCAAGTGTTTGAAGATTTTCATTAATGAGATTGTCAAAATTTCCTTTTGGGATTTAACTCTTCAAGCATGTGTCCTGTACATAGTCTTGATTGCCCAAGGAAGTCTTGTTTGGCTTAAAAATATTAGTGTTTGGGTGACCTCTCACTTTGTCAAAAATTCTAACCTTTTGCTCTCACAGGTTTACTGGTTTTTCAGTGTGTAGAATGGCGACATGGGTGATGATAGGGTGAGAAAAAAGCTTGACAGTTGTGGGGAATTTCACAAGGACCCTATGGTTTGGCACATCTACGTTGAAGGTGGGTTAGCGCCTTTAATGGAAAATTTGGTGGGTCACGATCTAAAGTTATTTGTGCAGTTTGTGAATTCATGGAAAAAAAGAAGGGTTACCATGGGTGGTATCTCCTTCGAGGTGAACGAGGAGGTGATTGCTCAAGTGACGAGGTTGTTGTGTACCAAAACGAAGTATCCTAAGCACACTAAGGCTCAAGGAAATGAAAGCCTGAATGCCTTCTTTGTGGGTAATGAAAAACCTGTTCACAACCAATCTGGTTTTGAAAGAGAAGCTCTCCTGTGGCCTTGGGATCAAGTTTGTCTTGCTCTCATGAAGTACGTCACCTTAGAAGGTAGATATAAAACCTACTATTTATATCATTTTCCTATTTTGAATCACCTCTGCCACAAAATTATGTTAAGCTTCCCGTTTTTCTTACTTACTGATTTGGAAAGCTCTGTTGAGAAGTGCATTGAGTCTACTACCCAAAACCCTAAGGATCCTCCTCCCTTGCTGCTCCACCAAGGCCTCATTTTGAGGCTTTATCATTTTCATCCCATGCTTCTCCTGCCCAAACCCATCTCTATTGTTCGTATAGAGGAAATTGAACCCCATGTTCAGTCCAATATCTCCTCGATCGAGTCTAACGGTCCCAAAAAAAAAAAACCCCTCCAGTGACTACCGAAACCCCTATGCCTAAACCGACCACCAAGAAGAATAAGGGGAGTGCGGGGATTTCCCAGTCTAATGTTGCAGCTGATCTCTGTGACCTTAAGTCTACCCCTACCAAGACTGATAGCAAACCTACTACTAAGAAGAAAGTGAAGGTTGATGGGAAGGGTTTGATGGAGTTGTCGACCATGGACATCAGAGGAAAGAATGTGGTGGGAAGGGATTCCAAAGGGGATACAATGGTTGTTGCTATAGTGGAGACTAGGGTTGAAAATACCAACATTAGGAGATCTAACAAGTTGGAAAAAAATAACAAGAAAATGCAAATTAGTGAAATTGAATCTGATGAGGAGCGGTATGACAGCAAAGGTAATAGGAATGTGGAGGATTCTGAGGAAGTGGAGGAGGAGTTTGTTGAAGGGCCTCGCAACCTTTCAAACTTCAAAAAAATGCTTAATGAGAACGTGGCTTCCTAGTCTTCTGAGCCTCTAGATGTGGTGCACGCTAATATTGTGAAGACTGTGGATAAAGAGGAGGATCTTCATGTGTTGCAGGATCAGATGGGGAAGATGGAGAAGAAGTTCAGTGGCTTGACTCGGTTCACTGTCAAGTTGGTGCATTGTGTTACTAGCACCCTCTCTGTTGTGATGAAGGACGAGATGGATAAGAATAATGTTGAAGAAGGCCCCAAATGGGTCGAGGATGATGTTGTCAATCTCCTCTCTCAGAATTGGGAGAATGCCAGTTAGTCTGCTACTACTGCGTGGTGTTACTGCCGGTTGTTAGTCTGTTGTTTCTGTGTTTTTTGGCTTGTTGTTTTTTAATTTTTGGGACTTGATCTTTTTTGGCCCTTGTCACTCGTTGTGTAAAGGGTACATCACCCTGTAAATGTTGCTTATCATATCAAAAAATCATAATATTTTGAGTATTGATATCGCTAAGAAAAACATTCCCACCATTATATGCTCTATATTTTTAGGATCACTCCTTGAGAGGTGTCATTTGGTAGGACACCTAAATATATTAACCATGATTCTTCACAAGACTAGTTAGTTGAAATAAACAAGACATCACTACCTTCAACATCTAAGTATTTGTCTATAGAGAAATAATCATCATTCTATTTTTTGTATTTCTACAATTCTTTTTAAGATGGCCTCACTTACCATAATTCCAACATCTTTGCCTACTCTTAGTAGGGGCTTTATGACAAACCTTGATTTATACCTATCTTTAAGTTTATCCTTGTCTTGGAATTTTTTCTTACAACAACCTTTTTCCTTAGGTCTTCCTCTCACAATCAATGTGCATCATTTTAATTTCTCGATATCTCCTTTATAAGTAAGGTAACAAAAAGGGCATCCAATTTTGGATCTATAATTGTACCACTAAGTAAAACAATTAAATTCTATCAAAAATTAGGTAATGAACATAGTAGAAGATTACATTTACCTTCTTCCTCAATCTTAATATAAATAAACTATAGCTAGCTCAAGATTAAATTGAAACCATCCAAGTGTTCTATGATAGAGTTTCCTTTCTTCCTTTTTAATGAATATAATTTCCTTTTAAGATAAAATTTATTAACGAGACTTTATCTAAAATATTTCATCTATTGTCTTCCACAACTTAAACATTGTAGTTTTATTAGAAACATTCAAGAGAACAAGATTTTGAATGGTATAACCTTATTATACCTTGATCTTTCCTATCAATCCTCAACCAATCTATATCTAATATAATTTCATGCACGTTATCTCATTTTTCACTATTATCCATTCATCACTTACTTACAAGTGATCCTCTATTTTCAACTTCACAAGTTCATAGTATATGCCATCAAACTTCTCAATCTCTATATAAGATGTGTTGGATAAAATCTCTATCACTAGAATTTGATATGTATAAAAAACACAAATACTCTTATTGTAAAAAAAACCAAACCACACTAAAAAAATGGTCATCTCTCTCTAATCAAGCCAAACAAGCTTTGATACCAAATCTTGATAATATAGATAGAAATATAATAAAAACTATTAATAATTGTAACTATTTAATAGTTTCCATTGGTGGTGTTTGAATTATTGTCAATAGTTGCCACCCTAGTGGTAGGAAATAGTTGTGGCACCACAAAAACTAGTGACAAGCAACATAAAAACACCCTGTGATTTTTAAAATTGTCCACATACGCACTATTAACACTAACACCTACATATTTTACTAACATAAACTCTATGCAATAATTTTTTCAAATTCTAAAACTATCAATATTTTTTTTCATTTCACTTTTGTAAAATTATGCTAGCCTATGTAGAAGAGATTTTGTAGATAATTTGTACTAACCATACAACCATATGAACAATAAAGGAGGGGATTTTTTTATAATTTAATACTTGGTCTATAGTGATGAATGGAAAGGTTATAATTTTTGTAGCCTTTTAAATGGGATGACAAGGTTATATTTGACCAAAAATGTTTGAAAGATTAGGGACTTGCTAAATCTATCAAGCAACTCTCATAAGAAAACCTTTGCAATTTCAGCTTCATGTGTCTAATTTGGATGCAACAAAAGAAAGAATTAACTTTCTCAAGCACTATGAACTCAACAAAGAGATCAAACATTTCTCTAGGAATCTTCCAAACAAACCTATAATATAAAGCCACAAAGAATAACCCCCATAATCTATTATTTCTATCATTTTTTTAGATTCTCCAAATCGTTATTTGATGCAAGAAAAGATAATACTCATTTATTAAGAAAATGCAAGATATACAACCTAGATCTCTAAAATGGATAACAAGAAGAAATCCCACCAAATTTGATGTGGTGTAAGATTTGACTCAAAATTCTATATTACCACATAATTTTTGGCTATGGAGATAGCTACCTAAGATTAAAGAGCTTCAACAAAAGCTAAAAAGAGACCCCAAATAAAAGAATACTTGCATTTTCTCAAAGGATAAAATATATAATAAGTTTAGATTTGGATTAATCAAATAAGAGCTACATGAGGACATATATATGATCCACTACTAATAGATGTGAATGGATAATAAATGTGGGATAAAGGAGATGTAGCCACACATGTAGTACAACCGTACCAAACAAGGAAGGTAAAAGTCATGTGTAAATACAACCTACCTAAGTAGATACCTACCTAGGAAATTGTATCCTATCTTAGGTGTGAATATGCAATAAATTGATTAACTATATGCAAGAAAGAAGTATGCACCAAGAGTTGGCTTCTTCATTGTCATAATCAATTTCACTATGTGTAGGGTCCTTTGCAACCATATCCTACTTCCATTGTGTAGGATCCTTCACAACCACAATTAGTTTATCTTCATGTCAACTCCTTCATAGTCATAGTCAATTTCTCTTAGGTAGGCTCCTTGCAGCCATATCACATTTCCATCATGTATGTTTCTTCCTAGCAATATTGCATTGCCCTTATGCAAAGTCCTTTGCATCCATATGCATTTTTCTAAGTTGGCTTCTTCATAGCCCCATTCCTCCACTATTCTTGACAATAAATATTCTCCATGGATCCTACACCAACTCACTCCCTATTGCCTCTTGATATCATGGAAGACACAACAATTCTAATCCCATGATAGGCCCTACTCACTTGGCTCAATAAACTTAAAGTAAAAGTGGTTTTAGAATATGTGGAACATACTCTAGTTTTGAGTATTTATGTGACAAACAATGATTTATTCTCCCTTGTGTGCTGCAAATCTCAAGATGAAACTTGAATAAAAAATAAACAAATTACACTAAATAGAGTTCTTCAACATCCTTTTACTATCCTATTTTAGTAATTATTTTTATAATAATTTTATTTACTTTAACATACTTGATTTGTTATAGCTCACATGTACACAAAAGTGGGAAGTAAAATGTAGAGAAGAAAAGTGTTTACTTTGTACTTTTCTACCTCATTTTATATTTGTTTTGGTGTCCATTTATAATAAGAATAATTATAACCAATTTCAACCTTCTTTGAGCACAAGTTGCCAGAAAACATGTTTATGCTTTCATGTAATTTAGGAACACAAGAGTGCACTTCTATCCTCCTAGACAAAACCATGCATGGTAGTGTTTCGTGGATTCAAATTTATCTTTTCTTGCCTAACTTATGCCTTCTTCCCTAAACCCTAATCCTATTTTGTGTTTAACAATCAAATTGATCCAAGCATGCTTATTTAAGCAATTCTACTAAAACTAGAAAGCATACGATGATTAGGAGCTAGCATCTACACACACCTACTTTCTATTATCACATATGCCATCCATCATTGTTGCATACACCAACCTCTATTGATATAGCTTCAAGTGCACCAACACCATGAGACCACACACACTTCAAAACATTCTTCCAATTTGTTGAAACGCGCCTAGGGATTTGATTGAGGTAAGCCTCTAAATGTGCCATACACATCCATTTTCAAATGGGTATTGTAATAATTGTAGGAACTGACATGTACAAGTGCTTGGTGTCAACAAGTACAAGGAAGTGGCCACATGGGTGCAATATAGTAGTGTGCCTCAAGATACGCCAATGTGTTGTATGAAACATGACTACAAAAATAAACGTATACATGTGTATTAAGTCCACAAACATGATACATAAGTTCCAACATTAATCTAGTAGTGTTTTATATCCTTCTTCAACCCAACATTACCTACTTCACCATGAAAATCTAGATGTTACCTCTATTACTTTCTCTTTCATTTCATCTAATTTGTACCACCTCAACTCCTTATTTATTTATTTAATAAAATCAGAAAATCTATCATTACTATTGAATTATCAAACAAATGCCCAACTCCAATAAGTAAAAGATAAACAATTAGTCAACAGTTATTTATTTTTAGTGAGGACCAAAACTTGCCTATATATACGGAGGGCGTAGCATTTGGAAGAAAAGAGAAAGAAACTGCGGAGAATACCTTGTTTTTAGGATAGTTTGCGTGGAATATCTATCCTATAGTTATAATGGGATGGTGGAAAAGGCCGAATGATAAAAGAGAATAATTTCATTTGTGGATGGAGAGCAATATCATCATCCTCATCTCCAAACAGATGCCGTGGTCCATGATAGGCCAATGGGACAAAACAACGAACAAACCATGCCGAGTCTCCCGTTTGACCGTTGAAGTGAGTACAAAGACAAACTGGTTGGCAAAAATGGACCACGACCATACTTACACATAAACTTTGACCACGAAAAAGAAGAGGAAAGGGACGGGACGTGGGAGGAAGACGCTGGACAAGACTTTTGACTAACAAACTCCTCTGCAGATTTATAAATGCAGAGGGCAAATGCAGAGAATCAGAGGAATGAAATGGCAACAGCAGCAGGGAAACGAGAGCTGGAAATAACGATCCCCCCCTTCTTCACATGCCCGATCTCGCTGGACTTAATGAAGGACCCCGTGAGCACTTGCACCGGTGTGACATACGACCGCGCGAGCATAGAGAAGTGGATCGACGATGGCAACGCGACGTGCCCGGCCACGCTGCAGCCGCTGGTGACGAGGGAGCTGATCCCCAACCATACGCTGCGCCGCCTGATCCAGGCCTGGTGCGGCGCCAACGCCGCGAAGGGCGTAGAGCGCGTGCCCACGCCCAAGACGCCGGCCAATTCGCACACCGTGCGGTTGCTCTTGAGGGAAATTCAGCCCAGCGTACGAGGGGAGAGCAACGGGACCGCGGAGTGCCGCCTGCGCGCCCTCAGGCGCATCCGAGCCCTGGCCCGGGATAGCGTCCGCAACGCCATCTGTATATCCGACGAGGGCGCTGCAGATGTGCTGGCGGCAGTTCTGAGTGATGGCGTTGCAGACAGGGCTGTTTGCGAGGAGGCTGTGGGAATCCTCGCTGTATTGCCTCTGGATGATTTGGCTAAGAAAAAGGTGGGGCAGGTTTCAGTGCTGGCAGCAGTGGCTAGATTGTTGACCAGTAATTTGGAGACTAGCAATTCAGGGTTGGGCAAGGGGTTGTTGACCAGGAATTCAGAGGGCAGCAACCTGGAGGTGGGAAACAGAAAGGTTGGAAAGTTACCTGGAGATTTGGTGGCCAGCAATCCTTATAAGAAAAATGTTGGAGTGCTCCTTGGAGATTTGGAGGGCACCGATTCAATGGCCTCCAAGGAAAAGGTAGAGGCCGTTAAGCCATATGCAGCCAAGAAAAAGGTTGGGGAACTTTCAGTAGAGGCCAGCAACCGGGCGGCAGCCAAGAAAAACGTAGGTCAACTTCATATAGAGGCCAGCAACCTGCAGGCAGCCAAGAAAAAAATTGGGCAACTTAATGTAAAGGCCGGTAACCTGGAGACAGCTAAGAAAAAGGTGGGTGAGCTCTCTGTGCAGTCCTCAGTGGCTGTGCCACAGACCAACAACTTGGAGGCCAGCAACCCAGATACAGCCAAGAAAAAGGTCAGTGAGCTCCCCACAGCTGGGTTACAATCCAACAATTCAGAGGTCAGCAGCTTGGAAGCCAGCATTAATGCGGCAGAGCTTGTAGAGCGGTTGACATCGGACGAGAGAATTCTCTCTCACATGTCCACTGTGGATGGATTGATCCCAGGGCTTGTCGCCATGGTCCATGACCCAGCCCAGGCCAGGGCGGTCAAGTCCGCTGTCCGAGCACTGGCTGCCCTGTGTGTGGTCCAAAGGAACCGTGCACAAGCTATCACAGCTGGCATTGTGGACAGGCTAGTGGCAGTCCTCATTGAGCCAGACCGGGGGCTCGATGAGGCCTGCCTTTGTCTTCTGGAGTCATTGTGCCGGTGTGCGGAGGGCCGTGCAGCAGTGGCGGACCATGCTCTGGCAGTGCCAGTGATTGTGAAGAAAATGTCGCGGTCGAGTCTACTGGCAACAGAGTTCGCCGTTGGGACTCTCTGGTCAGTATGTGGGCATTGCCAGAGTGAGGCCGTGGGGCGTTATGCGGCAGAGAGTGGAGTTTGTGCAAAGCTGTTTTGGCTTCTGCAGGTGGATTGTGCGCAGAAGGCAAAAAGTAAAGCAGGGGATTTGATAAGGCTGATCCATATTACCTGTAAGGATTGCCCCTGTTGTTATGCCAATGCCTGCTTTGAGAATGCAGGGCTGCTGAGAGAAGAGTAGTTGTACAGATTTCCTGTTTTGAACATAATTTTATTTTACCTATAATGTAAAAGAAACTAAAGAAAAAGCAAAGAAAATTGTCGACTTACTAGGTATTATGTTGAATTCTGCAATTACAGCTTGAAGAGTAAGCTTAGTAAGCTACTATTTACATGGAGACATTGCAGCTAGAGCAGTCCACATTAACAGCTAGCTGCTTGCACATATAAACAGGCAGCCCCTAGACCTCGTAGGACAGCTCACCCAGCCCTCATTGAAATAATTGATAATAAATGGTTCTCTAATAATTATTGCTTCTGAGAGTAAACTATTTGTGCTACTGAGCAGAAGTAGCTTCCCTTGCTGTTAGGTCTCCCAACTGTTACAGGATTGAAGAACTTATTGCAGAGAACTAATAATGCAAATATCATAAAATAAAAATCTTTAATTGTACCAATTTGTGAATGGATCTTGCAGGGTCTTGAGATTTATTATAATTGTATTATTCAATTTCAAAATACATAATTTGCTCTATCTTCCTGACCATTCATTCATATAAAAAACTTCTCACAAAACTTGCATTAGAACTATTACATAAGAACTGGCTATCGGAAATGTTGGTAAAATCCATTGCAAATGACAGTGAAGATAGGTTAATAAACTTGTGGAATCTGAATCGTTAACCTCTAAAGGTGGATATAACTTGTTGGTACATATAGAAGAATTAGCTTGTCTCAAATATAGAATGTTAATAGAGCCTATTTTAAAATGGCAATCAACATAGGCCAATCTGATTCTCATCCGCTACCTGCTTTAATTGGTGAAGTAGTTGCTTTATATGGAGAAATAGCAATCTAGCTAGCACAGAAACAAGTGAACTTTTTTGCTTTGCCTGGTTTTCAACCTCATGACCAAGCTCAAGAATAAACTGGTAGACTCCAATGCACTTCTCGATCACTCACCTCATGAGATTCATTGTATGTTCACCTTGTTGTATGTAAGTTTGAGAAGGCATGGCCTTTGTAAAAATGCATTTACCGAATTGACATGTGGTCATTTTGAAGGCCAATTAAGTTCAACCAGTATGGATTACTTAGGGTGCACTGAACTTTTAAAATTTATTCTTCACTATTTCAAGAGAAGAAGAGATCTCCATCTTCTTTACAATATATTGTATTCCCTCTGCAACAGTTACTGTGAACATGGTTGGCCTTGTTACAATCACAATTACAACCATTTGTGCTCCAGAAAACAAGACTATTCAAACATTCCAAAATAATTGATCCAAAACACAAATGCAATTCATATAACTAAATTCTACAACAAACTCGAAATCTTGAGATTGATTTTCCTTTCTAACTGTCTCCCAGCTTAAAAGTAGTAATGGAACAGTCGAAGTAACTAAAAATTTGATTTGCAATTTCTTTCTTCTTAGTTAGCTAGCGGTCCACCGGTAGAAGACCAAGTTTTTTTATTTTAAGAGAATCGAGTGCCATCGATTAATGTGAAATGGTGGACATAGCCACTAAAACGTATGTAATATATTTCGGCAGTAGATAGTATTTCAGAACATTTTACTTCTCTTATTATACTTTATTTAAGTGACCAGGTAGGCTCTTTATAAATATTGAAACATGAACGTTCATAATTCTAATTTAAAAACATTAAATTTAGTCATTCTGTTTTAAGTAGCGAGAATGTTGATTGCTTACTGATCCAACCAATTCCAATCCTACCTTTTCCAACTGATAGCTATGACAGCAAAGCCTAGTATATTCTCTGTACAGTGTGGATAGCATAACAACTTTGCATGCCATACAACAGAGATACCTTTTCCATGATAGCTATGATGGCAAAACCTAGTATATTCTCTGTACAGTGTGGATAGCATAACAACTTTGCATGTCATACAACAGAGATAAACTTCAATATATCTAAGTTTTATTTTGGTAATTATCAAGAGGTCAAGACTTTTTCTAATCAATCAAACATAGTGCTTGCCATATTCATTCAACATCTTTGTCTTTTTATCCGCTTTGCTCTCAAACTTCCTTGTTGATATATCTTGCTAATTCGTTAGTCCTTTTATTCCATCCATAATTATTATCTTTCCAGTGGTTTCTTTGATGATGTAAACGTCAATATTTTTTTTTTTCTCTGATCTCATGATAGTCATTTGTCATAATAATTGGAGTGCCACGAATAATCTGTCATATTAAGTGTTCACTTTCTTGATAGTGATCGGGTGGCCCAATATTTGTCAGCCATATGATTTTCTGGGTCTTCTTATTGAAGACTCTCCACGGTAAAACAAATATCCCGATTCTTCAATTTCATCTTCTCCTTAATTTCTCTGCCATACCTTACTCCCTCTTTCCTCCAGTCCTTTTCCGTGATAACCCATATGACAGCTACTTTATTCTAAGTTTAGTTTTTCATCATAACCCATATGACAGCAATTTCATTCTAGGGTTTTAATCTTTTTGATAACTCATTTTTTTGCCATTCTGCAATTTTCCATTTGTTTCATATAGTTGGTTATGGGGGAATTTGATTTGCCATGATTGAAACATACCGGTTTAATTAGTTTTAGTGTTGTGTAACTTGATCAGTAGAATATCATTACACACAAGACCAAGAGTCTTCAATTGCAAATTTTTCTTAGTTGATCTTCAATTTTTAATGGTTCTATAGCTCCAACTTTATGTTGGGAATCTGCTAGTTTCCTGCTTGCCCTGTCTATCTGATAACAAGTTTTGGCTTCCAAGAGTTGACATCAAATTTTATTTTGGAGCTAAGGCCACTTCACTATTTAAAGCTTACATATTGACATGATCTGTAGACAATTCAAGTACATTGTAAGATCTTCATTTGCAAAGAATATTTTGGTTTTCCTGCAATCTCATAAAGAGTTCCCATTCTTGTTCTCCATTGAACTAGGGCTTTTCTTCTGATCATTAAAAGTCTTCGTGAAGTAGAAATCCCTAACTTCCCTTTGCATGATTGGTTTTGTGAAAACTCATGCAGAATCACAGAAAAGTTGAGTCAGAATTAAGCAGAAACCCTTCAAGGAAAATGCTTACATAATTTACGTGTTAAAGTTTATTTGTTTATCTTTTTTTTGTGCTTTTGATTATGGAAAACGCTTTCAACTGGAGCTATAAACCAGAAGGGCCAACCCCATACAAAGAAATGAGAAAAACACCTTAGATCAACCTAGAACAACAAGAAACACCAGGAGTTATAACACAAAGTCAAGCCACTACACTCCACGCATGGGAATGACAAATCTACAGACAAGGAACCATCAAAGAAATGGACCTCCACCTATGGTGATTTAAATCCAAAACGCTTTAGAGAGCTTTGTTTTGATTTAGCTTTACAATGCTTTTTTAAATCAGACCCTTATGGATAAAAAGGTCATCAGAACACAAAGAAGAGGATAAACCATTTTCCTTGCAAGGGGGCAAGGAGCCAAGAGGAGGAACATGAACCACATCTTCAACTAAACCATTACATTTCTCTTTCAAAGAAGCGTCATTCTTAGAAAACTTCTTGTCCACAACAGAACAATCCGCATCACCCAATCCCAACAACGGCACAATGAGGGAGGAAGGAACCTATTGAATCTTAGAATGTTTGTGGTCACCCATGGAAAAACTACACAGCAATATCATGTCCTATCTTGTGACAATTGCAGCACATCAAAAGGGACCCCTCATAATCAATTTGTTAAACCCAATCTCCAAAATATGAAAGAGTAATCAAAGAAGTGAGCTGCTTGTCAACAATAATGTTGATACAAAATCTAGCAAAGAGGAAACACTTTCTAGATCTAGTCACGCTAGCCAAACAACAAGCTATGGCAATCCACACTTCTTCGTCCCAATACTCCAATGGTAGGCAAGGGAGTTTGACACACACTAGGACTTTTTCAATGCTAACTTTGTTGAGATCCAACCCAAGTTCCCATCTCATAAGGAAGAGGCATGATTTGCCAAGATACCATGAGCCACCCTTCAGGGTTTTCAAGAAGAGAGAAAGAGACAATGAAGAAGCTGTAGACACCGAAATCTGGTTATTAGCCTGCGACTTCTATATTCTTCATAATTCTTATTCTTCATGGTCATGATTAAATAATGTCAATTATTTAATTAATTCATCTTTTATTAATTCATCTATTAATTAAATAATATTAATTATTTAATTAATTCACTTCTCCTTATTCTATCTAATTAATTAAATAAACGCTTCTTATTTAATTATCTTACTAATTAACCTTATTCTTCTTGTTAAATTAAATAAATCATTATTTAATTTATTCTTTATCATATTTCAACTATAATTAAATAAAGTCATTATTTATTTGATTATTCATTTAAAATCCCCTTCGTCACTTAATTAAATAAATCTTATTTATTTAATTATCCTTCGAATATCGAGTTTTGAATTAAATGAATTATTTAATTCATTAATTCTATTTTAACACATTCCTCTATATTTTAGATAATTATGTGAGTTATCTAAGTATTCACTTTTACTCGACTCGACATCTAATTTAATCGTTCAGTCAACTATTGATTTAATGTCTGAGTGGCGTCTTTGAGTTATCTCTTCGTCTAATCATGCAATCGTCCACTTCTAACTCAATTGCGTGTACATGTATTAATTAAATATTCTTATTTAATTAATTAAGTGTTGTGCGTGCGTTCAACAGAGAGTTGCTTTAATCGATCTTTATCTTTGTCATGCAAAGATATTTCTTATGTTTTCGAATGCCGAACTGAAGATTAAACCATTTATTTAATCTTTAATTCTATTTCTGATTCGAATCACTCGTGTCAATTCTTCAGTTATCTGAATGCATGACTAATCAGTCAATCTCAATCGTCCGTTAATCTTTCAATCTTGGCCTGTCGTTCGAATAATCAATTTTCTATAAATTGATTTGTCATTCTTCATTCCAATCTCTCTCGCGAATTTGATAACTTTGGAGAGCACTTTTGTCTTGAATCTTCGATATTTTGCTAATCACTACCTTAGGCTATACTTGCACGAACTTGAAAATCTGAGGGCAATTATACCATACAAGCGAAATGGAGAAGGGCAATCGAGATAATTCATGGAAATACGTTTGAAGATTGGTGAGATCATTCTAGTTTTAATTACGTTTTTACTTTCCCATGTTCTTTGTTGCTTAACGTATGAATTTGCATTCTAGATTTAGTATTTGTATTGCATGTGTGCTTCTAACGATCTAATCTTGATTCTTGTTTGTCTATTGTGCAAAAGGCTTGTTTCATTTTCAGACGTTACATTTTGGTGAACCCGACGTGAACGAAATCCCGTCACCTTCTTTTGAGCACAGAAAAATGGGTGAATAAAATATTTTAAAATTTTTTCTGAGTTTTGTAGATCTCGTTCTCAGATTTCCAGAACTTCAAACGGTTTAAAATTTCGTTAAGATTTGCGAAAGTTATGACCGTTTTAGTGACCGTAGTTTTTTAAGCTTTAACTGTTAAAACGTGAATTTTGTTTTGTTTATAACATTTTTGTCTTGCAGGATTTTGCAAAAAAAATTCTGGGTTTTGAAGGTCTATTCTTTAGCTTTCCATAGATATCTACTATTTAAAATTTTGTTTAGTTTTGAGGAAGTTATCACTATTTTAGTTTGTTTTTTTCAATTGATTTGTGTGTTACTAATATCTTATTTTCAGCGTGTGGCCATTTGGAGTTAACAAGCTTTTACAGGACGATTGACGAAGACAATATTGAAAATTACTAATGAGATCTTCTGCAGGATGCTTGTCGAAGACCCTAGTTAAATTTTGAAACAGATTGTTTGGTAGCGTAGCAAATCTTTCGTTTGGTTAAAATTAACAAGTGTCTATTGTGTTTGGTGCGAAAGCACAAGTTTGGTCACCCTTACGACTTGGTACATCGAAGTATCCTCTCCCCTTGCGCATCCGTGCAATCCTGGGTGTAAGAGAAACGGTTACCAACTCTAGAACTTGGGCCTGTTTTGGTGGGAAAAAGTACTCACCCTAGAACGACTCGACGGTAGCACTACCCGGGGACTTCCAGGTATATAAAGTGGGTTCTTGGGAAACCCCAAGAATCGAGTGTGGTTCCGACGAGATAGATCTGAAAGGGGACTCGCGCCGTATGGATCACACCCCACGAACGGAATGCCCAATTAAATACCCTTTGTTTTAGAGACCAACCTATTTGTGGTTGTTGCTTGGTATAGTGCAGGGTATAGTATCATGCCCGAAGATACTCACTACTGATCCCCTTGAGTAGAGATAGCAGTTCTTGGGAGGTCATTGCCCAAAGAATTCGGAATTGGTGTGCTCAAAAGACGTTAATGAGCCGTGGAGGGGAGCCAATGCCACCAACTTCCTAAGCTATCCACTCTCGAGAAGGAAAGGTGTTCATCACCAATCCGGGGTATTTCGGTGAGCTATACCAAGTATACAAACCCTAGGCCTTTGGCCTATTAGGATGTGCTTGTCTGTTATCACTTTAAACGTTCTTTGAGTCCAAAATTGAAACTAAAAACACTTTGTCTTATGATTGTCTTTGATTGTCAGAATTTGATCACAGAAAACGGAGTCAGTTTAAATTTCATGTCACTGAAAAATTCATAGAGAGTCGCAACTGTTCACCAAAAACTCGCATCTGATTTTTAGAGTCGCATCTGTTAATTTTGAGTCGCAACTGTTAATATTGAGTCGCATCTGTCAGTTTAGCTCGCATTTGCTCTAGAAAAACTGCATGCGTTATATTTTGGGTCGCATCTGTCAGTTAGAGTCGCATCTGTCAATTTTGAGTCGCATCTGGTAATTCTGAGTTGCATTTGTCAGTTTAGACCGCAACTGTTAAACTTGAACCGCATCTGTTAATCCTGTGACGCATCTGTTAATCCTGCACCGCATCTGTCTAATTACCAGAATAACCAAAATTCACTGTCACTGTCCAGTCATCACATCTGCACCAGTTTCAGTTGTCTTCACACAAACAATCTTTGAAATAGAAACCTGAAACAATTTGCTCAATTTTGCATCCTTTAGGTTCATTCAGTCATTACCATAGTTGTCTTCAGTTAGAGTTTAGTTTCATCTTAGGGTACATATCACTTTGCATTAGACTTCTAGAAAGGTCACTTTTACAAACTTTAGGAGTAGTCCACCACCTATACTCTAGAAAAGTCATAGTGTCAACAAAATTTGTCATTAAACCCAGTCCTATCATCTTATACTTTGTCCTACAGAGAGTCTTCCTAGCTCATCAGTCTAGTTAGGAAACTCAACTTGTCTTTGATCCTCGTCCTATATTGGTTCCTTGGCTTAACTAAATTGACACCTTGGTTTGACTTTAGGTAGTTGGTCCCTTCACCTTGGGTTTATTGAACTGATCACTTTAGGGTCTTAGACTTTTGCACCTTTAGAGTCTAGACTAGTGTCATCCTAGGACATTCCATTATTTGCATACAAAAATCCCAAAAACATAGCTTAGGTTGCATACCTTAGACTTAAGTCACTCTTTGCATTGTCATACCTTAGTCATTCTCCATCTTTCATCATAACCTCACCACCATGTCTGCAATTTACCTTGATATGCGTGCTAGTCAAGTTGAATACCAGTTACTCCATAATGGTCAATACCAACAGGCCCTAGACTTCAAAAGACAATATATCCAATCCAAATGCCAATCAATTTCAACCCATGGTCAACTACCCACATATCATTCCTACCAACAATCCATAAGTCCTAGTCCTCCATCCATCTACCCTCATTATCAAGAGTCCCTTAGCATAATCCATGCCATGAATCCACAACAAACATCCACTTATCACCCTTATCCTAACCTTGACAAGGGAAATCAACCTTCCACTAATCCCTTCCAAGCCTCCATGTCCTATCATAGTCCTTCATCCACTAATCCCTTCCAATCCTCCATGTCCTATCCTAGTCTTTCATCGACTAATCCCTTCCAAGCCACTCCATCTCACTCTACATTTAGTCATGACAATACATCTATTCATGGTCTCCAAAGTCACATCCCATCTACTAAACTTGAGGATACATGTCTAATGGAAAGTCTAAAGCATGACTTCGTGGCTTCACCTTCATGTCAAGATCAAAGTAGTCTATCCCACGACCCTATCTTTAAGTCCATCCAAGAAGTCCTAGATAATCATGGCATCCAAAATACACCTATCCTTGACCAAGATTCCATTCCCAACCATATTATTCAAGACAAACCTGTCTTTGATCAAGACACTATTATTGAGCAAGAAGTCCGAAATGATCCACTCCTTGACCTTTATGCCATTCATGATCAAACATTTGAAGATGACCCTATCCAAGTACCAAACACATCAATTTCCCAAAATGAGACACTTGCCTCCTTTGAAAACATAGATGATATTCCTCTAGAACGAGAGTCTCCTACTCTAGACATATTTGCAAATGATCAAGCTATAGCTGAGTTCATTGGACTCTATGACAATGACCATAAAGATGGCTTTGACATTGACTTGGAAGCACCAATAGAATCCTCTGAATCTGATATGTCACAAAATCACACCAAAGATATCCAACATGTCAATGAAGCTAAGAGATCCTATCAACTAGGATCATCCACTTTTATCAAATCAGGATTTCTTGAAGAGGAGAAGATTCCAAGTAATAGTTTCCACAAACACAATGATGGGTTAGCATCTTGCTTCCAAAATGAAAAATACCCCATCGCAAACAGAATCTGTCAGAGCATGCAGTATCAAGGAAAAGGACTAGGCATACACGAGCAAGGAATTCTAGAACCAATACAGTTTCAAGAAAATCCTAGGCATCAAGGTCTTGGTTATCCTTCAGTTAGCAAATCTAATGATGTTAATGGTATCTCCTCGATATTGGGGGCAACTTTATCTTATACAAACATCAAAATGGAGGCCATGAGTAGTTCTTATCATAAGGTTGTTGCCAACACTCCTTCCATCCATACCATAAATTGTCATTCCAACATGAATAAACCTTCCATTTGGAACCAACAAAAACAAAAGTCTTCCAAATTCAAAGTTCAAAATCAAATATCAAAGGCCATTGAGTCAATCAAAAATCCAAGTGGACAAATAAAGTTAAAATGGATCCCAAAGAAAAATGGATCAAGCAAAGAAAATAGTTCAAAAGTAAAAGTCAATCAAAATGTGGAGCCACAAGAAAAGATGACTCCCACATATAATAAATGTCCACCTCCTTCAAAATGGTCATCATACAAGGCATATAAAAGTCATGGTTCCAAACATTATCCCAATTTGAAACCCAGTCTCCATCATCCATCACCCTAAGTTTGGCAAATGAAAATTCCTACATCTAAATTGCCAAACACATCTCCCATCATCTGTCATAATCCTACATCTTGCCTAAAGTCTAAAAATCCTACGTCACAAATCCGTCGCATCTTGGCAGCAACTCTTTATTGTAAGGACTCCCATGGCACTCTATCGCGATGTGCGTATTTTGATAAGGCCAACTCTAGTGTCAACAAGGATCACAATGACATCAATCAATTGTATACAAGTGCTATGATCCTGACAAGGCAACTACTTCATCAAGGTTATTATTGGCATATCATGGCACCAGTTTCTACATCAACACCATCAATGGATTCGGTACAATCAGTGATCATCTAAAGCATCAAGGCCATCCTGGAAAAAAAGAAAGAAAGAAAGAAAGAAATTCACTTTGATGAAAACCTGGCAAACAGGCATCTTGGTGACACCAAAAAAAAAAAAAAAGTCAAGAGAAAATTTTTGTCCAATAGTGAAAACCATTCTTATGGCGCTTTGGATAAGTACCATGATGAAAACCTGGCAAACAGGCGTCATGTGTAAGAAATTATCTATGTGGACTATCATACTTAGGGGCGAGTTGTCTCATCTCCCATACCTTTCTTATGACATTTCCATCTATCCATCTTAGCCCTACCTCTCACATCCATTTCCCCACCTACTTTGATCTTGATAAGGATGGGTAGAAACATAAATCATGCTTTGGAAAAACTCTTGACGTGTCTATCCTTTGGTCATACACTATCCACGAAATATCATGTCATAGCCTTCATAGCATTTTTCCAAATGAGTTATCCTTATATGAAATACCTATCGCATGCCTTGGTTTTTCCCTTGTCAATGGTCTAAGGATCTTCCATCATCCCATCCAATCCTGAAAAGTCATTCCAAATGCAACAAGCCCATCCATACAATCTTTCTATGCATTCTAGTGCATCATTCAAAACATTCATTGGCTTTGTTTCTAGCATGACTGCAAACCTTGATCCTTTAGTCACATTATCATCATCCTCATGTTGTTTCAGGATGTGTCCTTCCTATGTCAAACAACATTGTCACCATCCTCATCACCTGTCAATTGGTTTTCAGCTTGACTAGGGGCAAGATCATGGTTGTCCTTGGATTCTTGTGCATGCTTTCTTGGTTGCTTGTAGGAATCACTTCCCTGTACATAGCACACTTCATTATACATAGTCCCACTTCCCTGTACATAGCACACTTCATTATACATAGTCCCTTATCCCTGTACATAGCCCACTTTCGTGTACATAGTCCACTATCCTGTATATATCTTTTACCTTTTATGTCCATCACTTGTATATATTAGTCCTAATAAGTGGTAGTCTTTTTCATAGCTTGGAGCGATTGACATCGAGAGCATTTCATATCCCCCGTTTTACCCTATTCATAGTCAGTTGGTCTTATACTCGACTGGGGACAGACACTTGACCTGCGTCACATTGGTTCTTACATTGGCTGTGTTGGAGACGTAAAACCATAAGAAAATCCAAAAACATCGCAAAATGACCTGAGAAAACACAAAAACATTGAAAAACTTCAAAAAATCCAAAAATAGAGTCAGAGTCAGTCGCACTTGTCAGTCTTTGTTGTCATGTCGAACTACGTTGCCTCTACGACTGGACGTAGGCAAGGCCATCTGCCGATGTGCCCCCGAGGCATTAGGTCAGTCCGTTTAGGTTTGTATGTATAAATTCTTGCGTCAATACATCTGTCTATATGATAAGGTCATTGGTCGTGTCGAACTACGAGGCCTCTGCGTGTACAACGTAGGCAAGGCCATCACACGATGAGCCCTCTAGGCCGCACTAGGTCAGTCCATTAGGGTTCGTCACATTCACTTTCACACACGTCTTTTGTTTGTAGTCAGTCGTGTCAGTCGCAGTCAAGTCGAACTACAAGGTCTCTGCGTGTACAACGTAGGCAAGGCACATCACACGATGAGCCCCCGAGGCCACACTAGGTCAGTCCTTTAGGGTATGTCATCACACACGGTCAATTGTCCACACATCATATCAAGTCATGCATTACTCTGGTGAACAAGTCGGCAATGTCTCTGAGTCATATCAAACAACTTGCCAAACAAAACAATTCAAACAGGTCAACCAACCGTCTGCTACAGGATGTGTCCTTCTTGGAAACAGATGTTATCAAAACAATCAACATATGTCTTATTCAGGATGCATCCTTCCTGCATAATCGACAAGGTCAAAACAATCAAACATAGCCTTATACAGGTTATCACATCAACGACATCTGACTCAACGTCTTATACGATACATGACTTTCTGAAACCAGGCTTTGTCATGCCTTATATAGATAGTCATAACATCGAAACTAGACTCACAGTCTTATCCGATATGTGTATCTCCTGCAATCAGGCTCAATCAATCAACCAAATCAAACAAACAAATCATGTTTTTGGCAAATATTTTCATTGGCTTATTGACTATATGGCTTATTTATCTTATCATTTATCTTGAATTGATGACTAGGATTCATGTTACTAGCTTTCTCAATGATGTCCCATGAAGGATTTAGAGAAGCAACGACGTATCAGAATTCTATTTTCTTTGACTGCTGTCTGTCGACTGTCTTTTCAATTTGATTTTGAGTCATGTTACTAGTTTTCTCAAGGATGTCCCATGAAGGATTTAGAGGAGCGATGACGTCTCATGACCCGTCTTTTTCTTTTGTTTGCTGTCTGTGGTTTGTCTCGACAAAAAGATTGGGGCAACTTGTGTCCTTAGTATGAGTTAGTGACAATCCTTGTCTGCGACTGTCAGTTTTTAGCAAGTGGATGACCTTGCACACCTTGATTTATGTCATATCCTGGTGTTTGTTTCCATTTGTATTAGTCCCGCCCAATGAGGATAAAGTGCAATACCTTTTGTGATATGGTAAAATATCGAAGATTCCTAACACTAACATTTATCTTCTTTCTTTTCATTCTTTGTTGATCTTCCATTCCGCATTAACAATTCTTCTTTCTTGCATTATGACGGAGTCCTGTGACACGAAATGGTACACATCATCCTGCATCAACATACATGTTAGAAACATACATATATATAGGCATATGTCATATTTAGATTATCATGGCATAATAGAAAATAATCATCATTTAACATTGCACATCATAAGTAATAAACTGTAAATACATACATCACATTACATTTGTATAGCATCACATGTCATTATATATATAACATCACATACCATCTCATAATCATATAGAATCATATGTCACATAGAATCAACATTATCGCATTAGTTGCATAAACAACATAAAGTACATACAACCATCCATCACATAGGCATATCATATAAACATCACATGTATAAATCAAGACTGCATAATCAATAAATAGACAATGCATATCATAAAAATCGCCGCCAAAATCATATATACATATCGCTCATATGTGTCACATCACAATGTCATAATGTATCATAAATACATGGAAGCCCGCAGGCTATCGGATCAAAATACAATGTCTCAAATGGACCTCAAAACTGTATCTCTATCCTGAACTACCACTGCCATCATGTCGGGAGTGTGTAGGAGACTGATGCTGGGAACCTGCTGATCTCGGAGCTGTGGGAGGTCTGTCATATGGCCCTGCTCTGCGTGGCTGATCCACTCCCTCTGTGCTCACTGTCCGTGTGTGGGTCCTGGTCTGAGACCTACTACTCTGTGCCGCTGAAAAGCTAGGAGCCCGTCTCTCTAAGGGAACCTCTGCCTCATACAGGTCTCGGTAATATCTCTCCCTCTCGCTGGGTCTGACCAACTCTCTGGCAAATGTTGCTGATGGTCCTGTACATAATGTCCTGAGCTCTGTGAATCTCTGCTCAGTCTCCTGCCGCTGGGCTACAGCCTGATCCCTCTCCAACAAGGCTCTGTCTCTCTCCACCCTGTAGGCATCTCTCTCTGCCATCAACACCCTCATCTGCTCCTCCAAGGAGGCAACCTGGGCTCGTAATATATCAGTGTCGAGCGCCTCTACCTCTGTCTCATCCTGGCGGACCCTGTCTCGCCCATCCTCCTCCTCGTCCATCTCCTCCAGGATCTGATCCCTGATCTCTCTCTCGTGATCATCCTCCTCCTCATCATCCTCCTGGTAGGCACCTAACAATCCAAGGGCATCTACCTCTGCCTCCTCTCCGACGGCCTCCTCTACAACTGCCTCCTCGGCACCTGCCTCTGCCTCTGCTGGGATGTCAGGGATGTCTGGGATAACTGCCTCAGCTGGCTGCTCCTCCTCGCCGCCCCTGGCCACATCTAGCATGGCCACATCCTCCTCTCCTCCCCTCTCCTCTCGGATCAGTGACAAGGCTGCTCCTCGTCCCCATCGACCATGCCTCCCTCTCCTGCCTCCGCATCGGCCACCTCTGCCATCATCCCCACCATCACCTCGGCCTCCTCTACCTCCTCGACCACCTCCTCTGCCCCGTCTGCCTCTAGGACCTCTAACCCGCCGCTCTACTGGTGCTGGCTGCCCTGGATCTGTCAAAGGAGTCGGCCTGTGTAGTGCCCACCACTGATCATAGGCTGGAGTCATCCCTGGATCTGCTGGTCCACCCCTCCATCCCCATACCTATGCCTGTAACCCATCAATATCTGCCTCTGCAGTGGCAACTGGAATCTCTGGCCCCCACAACAGGACCTCTCGTGAAGACCGAGCAAACTCTGCTCTCCCTCGAGGTACATCTTGTACCTCTCCAAACTGCCTCAGGACCCGGTCTGGCAACTGTCGCTCTATGATGTGCATATGGGACACTGTCTGTCCCACTAGATACTGTGTCTAGCGGCAATATGGCAAATGCTCGCCCTCATCTGACCACACCTCGCAGTCTCGGTATGGTCTCCATGTGAACTCTTGCATCAGGTCTATGGCATGTCTATAATAGCCCGTGTCTCCAACATGGTGCTGAGTGGTGGCTCCCGCATACCGAAAGGCATAGGGCGCTCCACGAGCTAGATCTACTGTCACTGGTGGTCTAAAGATAGCGATGTGCTCCCATGCCCATACCATCAGCAATGTGGTACCACAGCTCATCAACTGTGCCTCTCTATAGGCAATGTCATGAAGATGGAAGTATAGCATCCCCAGCACACACGAACCCCAAGCATATACAACTCGGCGCTCTAGCATGCCTACTAGCATCTCACCCCATCCCACAGGAAATCCATGACCTCAGCGGTCAGGCAGTACAATCCCACCTATCAGTGTCGCCACTAGACAGTCTAACTGTCTATACCTCTGGGCTAACACCCGCCATCTGATCTCATAATCATCTACCCCTAGCTGTCTAACGTCAGCGTGGGGGTAGTATCTGCACATCTCCGCTATACCCCTCTGGGTATCATAGACTACCCGTGTGCCTCTAATAGGCAGTCTCAAAATCCTATATACGTCCTCCAAGGTCACTGTAGCCTCTCCAGTCGGAAGATGGAAGGAAGACGTCTCTGAGTGCCACCGCTCGCAAAGTGCTGTCAGTAAACCCCGATTTGCCCTAATCTGGGGCATATCGGTCACGTGCAACAAACCTAAATGCCATAAAGTCCGTCGCTCGGCCGGCCGTAAGCTGTCTCTGAATCGAAACGTCGTGGGTCTCGACTCACGTGTGTAGATAGGGTCAAGAACAACCTGCAAAAACATGCCTCATGTCAGCCTGAATCATCTACCCTAGTGAAAAATGAGTGTTTTGGCATAAAATGCAAATGCGTCGTTATTTTGCAAATGCGTCATTTTTTAAACACATGCGTCGCTTTTATACAAATGCGGTCCACAAATTACAAGTGCGTCATTATTAATCAAATGCGGTTAATTATTATCAAATGCGTGCTATAAATGACATTTGCGGTGCACAATGACAATTGCGTGTCTAAATATTCTAATGCGTCGCTAAACATGCAAATGCGTTGCAAAATCTCAAATGCGTTTCAACATAAACAAATGCGTATCATAAACTACACATGCGTAGCTAAATTTCAAATGCGTATCACAATAAACAAATGCGTCACACAAAAAACACATGCGGTGATTTTTTTCAACTAAGCCTAACCGGTCGGCGTTAAAATGCAAATGCGGCTTTTCGCATGCAGATGCGTCGTTCGCGCATACAGATGCGTCGCAAATTAAAATGACACGCATAACAAAAAATGCAATAAATGTCTAAAAATACGCGCAAATTAAAAATTTTCAAAAGGCAAGTTTTAGGTCCATACCGGGGGGTCCGCGCCGGCTGGTCTCTGGAACGTCCTGATCCTGTAGGCACGATGATGGGTCGCTGGAACTGGAGACATCCTCGCTGAAAGTCAGAGCAAACTTTTCAAATCTCTAAGCTGAGTGGGTGCAAATGAATAGTTTTTCACCCCAATTCCAATATATACCTAGACTTAGGTGGCATTTCCTTCCTTCTGGCCATGTAAACTTCCGTTTTCTATCATCCCGTACCCATCCCTCCCGTTTCCGAACCCAATTCCGTCAACTGCATTGCATTTCTGCCTATCTACTGGGCTAATCGGGCGCATTTCCAAATTTTTCTGAACATTTCAAAAATTTGTCAATTTTCCCGAGGGGGCATACCTTCACCTATTCTAATCTGGAGCATTACTGGGGCATAATTTTTTATTGATTTTCTTTGACACAACGCCGAAACAACATTGTATCAAAGAGGGGCAAATGTAGACACCGAAATCTGGTTATTAGCCTGCGACTTCTATATTCTTCATAATTCTTATTCTTCATGGTCATGATTAAATAATGTCAATTATTTAATTAATTCATCTTTTATTAATTCATCTATTAATTAAATAATATTAATTATTTAATTAATTCACTTCTCCTTATTCTATCTAATTAATTAAATAAACGCTTCTTATTTAATTATCTTACTAATTAACCTTATTCTTCTTGTTAAATTAAATAAATCATTATTTAATTTATTCTTTATCATATTTCAACTATAATTAAATAAAGTCATTATTTATTTGATTATTCATTTAAAATCCCCTTCGTCACTTAATTAAATAAATCTTATTTATTTAATTATCCTTCGAATATCGAGTTTTGAATTAAATGAATTATTTAATTCATTAATTCTATTTTAACACATTCCTCTATATTTTAGATAATTATGTGAGTTATCTAAGTATTCACTTTTACTGACTCGACATCTAATTTAATCGTTCAGTCAACTATTGATTTAATGTCTGAGTGGCGTCTTTGAGTTATCTCTTCGTCTAATCATGCAATCGTCCACTTCTAAGCTCAATTGCGTGTACATGCGTATTAATTAAATATTCTTATTTAATTAATTAAGTATTGTGCGTGCGTTCGAACAGAGAGTTGCTTTAATCGATCTTTATCTTTGTCATGCAAAGATATTTCTTATGTTTTCGAATGCCGAACTGAAGATTAAACCATTTATTTAATCTTTAATTCTATTTCTGATTCGAATCACTCGTGTCAATTCTGTCAGTTATCTGAATGCATGACTAATCAGTCAATCTCAATCGTCCGTTAATCTTTCAATCTTGGCCTGTCGTTCGAATAATCAATTTTCTATAAATTGATTTGTCATTCTTCATTCCAATCTCTCTCGCGAATTTGATAACTTTTGAGAGCACTTTTGTCTTGAATCTTCGATATTTTGCTAATCACTACCTTAGGCTATACTTGCACGAACTTGAAAATCTGAGGGCAATTATACCATACAAGCGAAATGGAGAAGGGCAATCGAGATAATTCATGGAAATACGTTTGAAGATTGGTGAGATCATTCTAGTTTTAATTACGTTTTTACTTTCCCATGTTCTTTGTTGCTTAACGTATGAATTTGCATTCTAGATTTAGTATTTGTATTGCATGTGTGCTTCTAACGATCTAATCTTGATTCTTGTTTGTCTATTGTGCAAAAGGCTTGTTTCATTTTCAGACGTTACAGAAGCCATTGGATAGAACAACAATCTCCAGCGCACCTTTGGTTTTCCACTTCCTCCTTACCCAAGATCTGAAACTATCCACATTTGGCCTAGCAACCAAAAATTTCCCCACAAGAGCATTCACACACTTGGAGGCTGAACTGTCAATAATTTTGTTTGGTATTTTAAAACATCCTCCCTGTGCGAAAACTAAGGAAGGAACAATGTTGTGAGGAGACACAGTCCTTGGGAATAGGGGAGTTAAAGGTCCAACCACATTAGAAGCTAATAAGGGCGCATTGAATGCCCAACCTCAGACACACCCAAGGTGACAGAGTCTAGCCCTGCAAGAACCTCCACCACCAAAAGAGGAGCCACAATAGGAGTGGATAGAAGCAACGTGCCACTAAGAGAATTTGAACCCTCCTCACATAGCACATTCCCAATCATAGGGCAAGGGAAGAGGAGGAAGCCTCTCTTAAGGCCCTTACCAAAGGAGCCAAAAGAGACTAGAGATTCGCCCTTCAAAGACTCCATTATCTCCGAACCACATACGTATCTGGGTTTCTTAGAAGAAGCAGGAAAGCCTACGATTTTGCATGCATCCAACCACAAGTCAAGTAGTCTGATATCCTCATCAACAGCTAGAGGATCTCTCCAAGAATCTTCAACGTCTCCATCTTTATTTTCCCCTCCATCCAAGCTCTCCTCACTCCTGTGCGACAACATTTCAAATGACCTGCTGTTCCCGCTTCTTTTATCTCTTTTTTTTGTGTTTCTCCTATTTTCCAAAACTCATGTAGTAATTTCTAATTACTAACAACCAAGTTCAGCATTGCAGGCATTGCTTTTAATTCTTTTAACAAGATTGAAAGAAGGAAATACAAGCTACTCTCATGGAGGAACTGAGATGTTTTTTAATTATGCAAGAAGGCTGAAGGAGCTCATCGTTTGAGTACCAGAGGACATTCCTTTGATTTTGATAAACCAAAGAAGACATAGAACTTGAAGCTTGAAACCTAACGAGAATATTTCTTCATTATCTGCTGCTAAATCCATGCATAGAATATGTATACATTTGCATGCGATAATGTGACTTACATATAATAGAAACTAAAAGTGAACTTTGCTTAAACGGATGATAAATGAAACCTTGAAACAACTTTATCAAATTCAATAGTAAATTATGAAGCCTTGGCCTCTATGGTCATTTCTCCCAGCTTTTACTTTCTTTGACTTTGCCCAATAGAAGCAGAGATAAAGAACCAGAATTTCTCTCACTGATGACTTCACTGGTTCCCTTATATGTATTTAACATATTTTTTAAAAATATCTGGAAGGTCTTCATGGAATTAATGAACAAATATATGCTATTTGGGATTCCAATCAAAATTAGTTACACTGCTGCCTATAATTATATGTAAGTGCTAGAACTAATTCTTATTCTTAAACCATAAAATCAGCAGTCTTAACAAGCCCAAGGCAAGCAGGGAAAGAAAAAACAAAATAAAGGGATTTTATCTCGATGCAGTTTTTCAAATGTATGATGCACAAATAATGCTGGATATGTAGGATGTAGGCAGAGTGGCAAGGCCCAATTTACATCCAACAGTTGTCACACGGTCTATGCATTAGGAGGTATAAATTTGAAACCATATATAAGGTAAATACTAAAGTGAGTAAAATCCCCTGAACTGGCATGCGAGCTAGGTCATAACATAAAAATCTACACTTAAACATTTTCTTATGCTTTTGATGCTCCGAAGTGTCTGGCCCTGCATATTTGGGTAGAGGACTCACTTTTGCCATTGATATAAAGATGGTTTCGGACAGGTAGTTATCTTGGAAAAGAAAAATTGCAACCAAGAAAAATAAATTGGATAAATAAAGATATAAATTTTCAATGTATTTGGAAAACTACCAACATATTGGCAAGGTGAGCACTTCTTATATATAAATTAGCACAGTTCCATGGAGTTTCAAAATGGGTTAAAAAAGGACTTGAATCTGGGGATAGCAAGGGACGGTGGTGCAGATTTAATATGGTACTTGAAATAACAATTGAAACTAAATAGTAAATACAATGCGTTGAACAATGAAAATGTTGAATATTAATATATTATTATATTCAAAATATTCAAATGATTATTACATTCAAAATTGAAATACAATTGGTCAATTACTCTCATCATTATCCCCAAAAGTCATGCAAACTCCTTATTGCTAGAACTACTTGAACCATCTAGCTCAAGCTCATTATCAATGTGTTGGTTCCTCTAGCACTTCTTACATCTCATCTTGTTATTGGGCTCTTGTTGATTATATGTATGTTGTGATCAATTAGACACAAGGCGCTATGTATAGCTACAAATTTCTCCACCATCCTAGACATAACTATGTTCCTCTTGATAGTGGTTGAAGTTGTATGTAGATCAATTCCTCTCAACAAAAAAGGAACTAGAAACCTACAACAATAGGTGATTCAATGAATGAGGCCCATGCATAGTCCACCATAGTATTGGGTCGTTCAACACCATACTCTACCTATCCAATTTTGCTTCTTCTATATATCCCCTCAATTTGACAAATAGGTCCACTTAGTAAAAATGGTGGTAACATCTTCAACACTTTACATATTCTTAATTACCTTCATGAACGTTGATTTCATCTCAACATCTTTCATAGGGGACTGCCATTCTTTTGCATGTACCACTTCAATTTCAATGCATAGGAAAGCATGTGGAAGGGGATGTTGAGTTTCTCTCACCTCTATTGAATGATAGGTTGAATGTGTTCATTATAGAATTGCAAGGTGGGGGCTATCACTTGTACAACAACCTTTATTTGGCCAAAAATGTTGTCAATGCACTCATTCACATCTCCAAGGTTTGGAGCATTAGTGTTCTCATATCTAATCCCTATGAAAAGTGGAGATCTAATTGAGATAATGCATTTGGTATCAACCCAAAAACTATCACTCTTGACCACTTTCTTCATCCTCTTCCCCTACACTTAACTTAGGATTGGGTCACCAATTCCACTCATGTCATGACCATTATTTACAATGCCTCATGCAATTCAAGTATCCTCTCCAAGAGAATAAAATATGAGGCATATCTAATCTCTATAGGTTTCAAAAAATCCTTCTTGGAGGTGGTCTAAAAAAGTACATTTGATATGTGGTGGTTGCAAATAAACATCTACATATCTCTTGCATCAAGAACATCTATTTGATCCAATTTATTTCCTCCATGTTCTCATGTGTATTGTTTATGGCATGCACACAACATGGAGTCTACCATATATGTTTGTAGATCACCTCAACCAACTTTCCTACTACTTTGCACACATTGGTCGCATTTTTCATGACCCACACCACATTCTCGTAGCCAACCTCCTCAATAGCAACTTTGCATACATGAAATTGATACTTGGCATCATTGTGTTGCCCTGGACAATCAACAGCCCTAAGGAAGTAAAGGCTCTCTATACATGTCACTTTTGTCTCCATTGGTGGCACATATCAACACCCCTAAGAATGACAATCTTGGAATAGTTCTCATCCAAGCTTGTGGTTGTCAATTTTGTCTCCCCTGGTGGCACATATGAAGATTCTACTCTTATAATTTAAGCCACAACCTGCTTATAATAAGGAAAGCAAGCAACATGGAATGGAATGCCATTGGCAAATCTACTTCATCTCTCATCTAAACACTATACATCTTTGCTTCTAGGTTAGAAGAACTTATCACCCTATCTTTCCCATTAGGCTCTACTACATTGGATAGAAAAAAGAGGAATTTGTAGTTCTTGGGAAGTGCTAGTAGCCCTCACTATCATAATAGTAGGTGGTGTGTCATTGTCTTTACCAACGCCAAACAATGTTTGTACCTTAGGCCTCTATTTAAGTGACACTTGGTCACATACCCCAATGCATTTGCCTAGGATGTGAAGGAGATGTGCATTAACTCTAGTAATGTTGCTTTGGAGTACAAGGCCACAAAAATGACATTTCCATAAACTAGTGTCCCTTGATGCATTAGATTTATTGGCTTGAATTTAGTAGCAAATTGTCTTAAAAAAGCCTTCTCATCAAAGGAACCCTTGCCAAAAAAATTTAACAACATGGAAGGGTAACTAAAATGAGCACTCCCAATAGAACTAGTTGCATCACCCTTGTTCCCTTGCCACCTCCCCCACATCTATACTTTAATTTTCAAATTCAACTACAATGTTTGGATTCTCAACCCCCTCATTGTCACTGATGTTGTGAAAACTCATAGTGACATTACAATAAAAGACATTTACGGTTTAAATTTTAAATTTAGTGCATATAGATAATGCAAAGGCTCAAATCACAAGGATTTTACTTTCATTTTTCTTACTTTGAGTTATATGAATTACAAAAGTAGGGGATACAAAAAAATGGAATCTTCTTCAACCTTCATCAAACAAGAATTTCACTTTTATTTTTCTTATTTCAAGTCGCATGAAACATGTAAGTATAGGATGCACAAAAGATGAAATATTAGTAATAAGTATTAAAATTTAACATTTAAAATTTAAAAAATTAAGATTAAACAAGGAATTTTGATTTTTCTTTTTTATTTTATTTCAAATTGCATGAGACATGGAAGAAAGGATACACTATGCAAATTAATAAATAAGTTAAAAATACTAAATAGTTAAAACGACCCTAAAAACTATTGTTATAAAACCCTAGATAGTAAAAGCAATAGTTTTGATTATGGTAAAGACAAGAAGGGTTCATACCCATTACAAATCTGCCATAAAGGGAAAATATAAAACAAATCTCACTAGCGGTGACACTAAGAAAAACAACAAACAAGACAAGTCTGCCAAACAACAAGGAGAAATGCGAGACCAACACAACTTTTGACCGGAGTAAGGAATCAGATATAAGTTTTGGAATGACCCAAAACCAACAATAGGCAATCAAGGAGGTTTGAACCCAAACTTCAAAAAAGGTCTCAAAGTAGGGGGAGGTGGGATTGAAAGCACCAATCAGTATTCAGATCCGGCATGCTTCCAGTCACATCATCAAAATTTCTCTTAATCTTGCTAGAAACACCATCCAAACTGAAGAGCTTAGCAAGATGCTTCTCTTTCCCCTTAATAATAGAAGTGTAGTCGGGCAGAAATTGCTCTTTCGACTGCACCAAATCATGAACATCCTGGTACAACAAAGAGAAAAGACCAACATTGTGGAGGTGGCTCAGACAAGACAACTCATAATGCAATTTTTGATCCCAAATATCGAGCTTGGAGTGCAATTTAACATTGTTGGGCAACTCTGCCCCAACCTCTATACAAACAAGAAATCTAGCAAATAGGAAGCATGATCGAATCTTCATGACATCATCCATGGTGATGAGCTGGCCAAAAGCATCAACAATACTTTGAATGATATATTCATCCCAAAATTCCAACATAAATCTAGGAGGCAAACCCAAATGGGAGCAAAATTAATCTTTCTAGAATCAAACCCAACAAACCAATTTTGTAAGTAAAGAAATTCCTTACCCAAAAACCAAGAACCTTCCAAGCGAACCTGAGAGCAGCCAATAGTATCAATGAAGGAGAAGAGAAGAAAACCATTCATCATAGCCTTAACAGATAGCAACCCAAAGGTAGACCAGTAGTTGGAAGCCCAACTACACACAATGCCAATATTAGGCCTATGGCCCAAAAATCTACCAATGAGCGCGTGTTGCAAGCCTACCAAGGCTCTGCCTAGACAAGCATTAGAAATAGGAAGAGTAGGGATGTCAACATCTGAAACAATCCTACCATCACCTAGAGTCATTTATGTTATAGTAGCAATAGAAGCACAAGCCAAAGTGGGCCCAACACCATTAGGTTGATGCTCCAACACAGTAGGAGACATAGTAGGTCACACAAATACCTACTTACTAACAAAGTACTTCCTATAGTAGTGAATCAATTGCTAAATAGCCAACTATCACTTGTAGGCTTGTAGCTCATATGCTAAAAGGGTAAAAGTAATTATACGTGTCTTCAAAAATATTTATTTTTATTTATTTTTGTTGTTTCATAGAGTTCAAGTTGAAGTTGGATGTATGATATAAAATTTAAAGAGTAACATTTTTGGCATTTTGAGAGTCAAATACACCTTATTTTGCAATAAGATAAATTAAAATAAAATAAGCAACATAAAAGCAATAGTTAAACAACCATAAAAACACTATTTAATAATTTCTTAACCCTATATATAATTTGTAATTTACATTTATAAATAATACATTTTAAATAAAATTGAAAACAAAAAAAAACCATATGGTCATTGACTTCAGATTTAGCAATCAAAACGTAAATGCCAGAAACAAAGTATGAATTTCAAAATTTGTGAAATCTTACCTTGAAGGCTTGATAAGTTCTTCAAATGGTCGATTGAAGTCTTACTCTTACTCAATGCAATGCCAAAGTGTTGATGGTGATTTGGATTGAGAGTGGACATGTATATTTATAGTACTTTTTAGGGTTAGGATTAGTAAATTGAATTTTCAAAAAAAAAAAAAAAAACTTGACATTTTTCATGCCTAGATCATGGGGATATCCTTGAGTTTCTAAGATGGTGACAAGACTTCACAATGTTCCCACACTATCCTAGGGACTTCCATATGTCCCCTTAATGTCCTCAAAAGGGGGAACATCCTAGAAATGTCCCTTTTATGAGGAGAACGTCCCAAAAATGTTACCCCCACTAGCAATGACAAGGGGTTGGAAGGGCAAATCTCCTCTACATCCCCATGTCACAAGGATGTCCCGATTTTAGAAACATGCCTATTTTAGGGTGGGATGCACCCCCATGGAACATTGTAATATACAAATTACAAATAGATTTAGCATGCATAGTATATTTTAGTTTTTGCTGAAATCCTCGTCTAAGTATCACATATACATATGCACAAGGAGGTCTTGGTGCTCATGTTCTTCCAATAGTATGGGCTAGAAAACTGATCTCCATCTAACATCAACATTCAAATAGAGATCTACTTGAAGATCAACTAGTGTGTTGAGACTTGGCAAGTCTTGGTGAGGATGTAGAGATTTGAGTTTCAACCAAGCTCAATGAATCTATAGCCTTGATTAATAGACTTAGTGGAGCCTATAAAAAAACTAGAAAATCAACTAAAAATTTTCAAAAATAAAAATATAAACACTTTATATACTTGCCACTTTATGCATATACTCGCCAAGTTTTGGCCAAATTTTTCCGTGAATCCAAGATCGAATAAAAAAACAGTTTGGCAAGTTTTCTAGAGTCTCAACACTATGAGAACAACAAACCCCAAACAATAGCCATACACTCCCACAAAGAACAATATTGAACCCTGAATTTCAAAGTACGCATTTCAAAGAGGCAAATATCTATGGTTCCATTCAATCAAAGATATTATGAATTTTTTTGCTAAGGATCTATGGGGACATCTCCAGGTCCAGCCCAAATGCGACACCATACCAAGGATGGAAATTTAAGTATATTAAGCATACTTATGATTATCATGATTATAACCATATTATCACAATGCCCCTTTAATTGGGAGTCCACTGTGCAAATGGTCTTCCTCATGGGTAGGAATCAAACTTGGAACTTGTCTCTTCCAAACATACCCAAATACCACTACACCAAAATCTAATGGACTTATTAATAGTTATCTTTAGTTTTTCTTCTCATCTTTATTTTATAAAGATCTAGCATATAAGCGATTTTCAACAAATAAGGGAGATAATATAATCATTCTATAAAGGATAGAATCCTTTACAAAGTCTTGGCAAGTATATATATACCATATGGATGTAAATATTCTTTCAGTTTCTTTCCTCTTCTATAATACCTCCATATCTGACAACTTGATATAAATCAAGTAATAGATCTCCATGTAAGTTTGGTAAATGGGAGCCCAAGTGCAAAAGGCACATTAGATGAGGGAAGCAAATCTATTGTTCTCAAGATCGTTCTATGCTCTCTCCACCTCCAAACCAGTGTTCTCCTATCACCAGTGACTATTATCATCTCCCAACTCGTCCGTAGATTGATTGGAGCATGGATTTGCCACTTTGAAGGAGGGCGTTGTGGCCTCCTCCTAGAACAGTTCCCCTTCTCTAAACCCAAACTCTTCTTTTTCAGATCTATTATCTCCCATGACACGAATCAGATCTGTAAGGATGATCTGTTTCAATTTAATCAGCACCATGCACATAAAAAGTTTATTAAACATTCTTTCCTTGCCAAAGAAAGGAAAACAGTGTTTACCTTAGGATGGAAACCCTGCCAAAGGTAATGCTATCCATGGAAGAGAAGGAAGACAGAATCTCGTTGCTCAAGGAAAAGACACACATTTGCACATTTATGGGGGCTTTTTCGAGATTCAAAACTCTAGAAATCTAGGTGCAAGAAAACCCCCACGATCTGTATCTAGTAACAATTCATGGCCATCTTCTCCCCCAAACAAGAAAAGGATCTGGCTTTTCAACAGGTCCATGGCTTATAAAAAATCAGGGTTGTTTATGAAGCATTGGTCTCCTAAATTTAATCCCACAGAATATCTTATGAGGATAGTTCCAACATGGGTCAAGCTACTCTTTCCTTACAGTTAACACTGTCAAGTATCCACCCTCAAAAAAACTGGAGGAGCAATAGGCGAGTACATTACTGCCTCTGAATTTACCAATTATCCTGGTGTTCTTTTCTATGCAATGATCTATGTCAATATTGAACTAGAAAAACTGGAACAATCGGTGAATACATTACTGCCTCTAAACTTACCAAACAACCTAGTGTTCTTTCCTATGCAATGATCAATGCCAATATTGATCTAGAGAATTGTTACCTCACTGTATTATCTTAGATATTTAAGGAATTAACCCAATAGATTACAAGAATATTCCATTTCGGTGTAAGAGTTGCCATGAGCATGTTTATCTTGTCACAGTCTTCTCTACACATCAAACAACCTCGGGAGATTTGAAGCAACAACCCCAACAACAATCAACTGATATTCCCAAAGAGGTATAGGTGTCCAGTCATGAAGACAAAGCCTCCCAAATTGAGGATAAATTGTAGCTGGCATATGAATTCAAAGGTAAACCTTGACACACAGCAAGGGGACCACTCAAAACCAAAAACTCTTTTCATACTTTGGCCTCAAAAGAGGCCAATAAGTAGAAGAAATTGAAATTGAATAGCCAATTAAGTCATTAAAATCCATTGAGTACCAGATTGGGACTAAACCGAAAAAAACAACTCAATCAGGAAATTTCCTTGCACCAAACTCTAATCAAATGCTTCTGACATTTATAACCAAATCCATAACTTACGAAGGAAAGCAAAAGGCTCAACCCATATTTGAAGCCTTGAATCTTCACCCTAAACTCTTTGTTAAAAAAACAGAAATGCAACATCAAAGGTTCCCAAACAAGTTCTTCTAAGAGAAGCACTTGGAAACTCAGATAGTTCAAATCACAAATGGATGGGCACTGATTAAAAAGAAACAATCAAACATATCCTCAAGGAGTTCCCTGTCAAAAGATCTTGAATGGTCACTACCAATGATGGTTCAAAGACAAGTACACAATGCATGCTCATGCTATGATGAAATCTGGCAGAGTAAGATGTTTCTTGATTTCAAACAAATTTACTGTCAATTTTCACAATTTAGAAGTTGAAATCTGTTGGTAATTACTAATACCTCTCAGAATAATATACAAACATCACTATAGTTGATGTTAAGATATTAATTTTGTAAAATGTTTGAACTCTTTTTAATACATTACTTTTCATTATACAAAAAAAGAGATGCTTCTCTATGTCATGTAAATATTTATAGGCATTGCCCAATCCATTTTTTGACGATACAAAAAGGGATTATGAATCATTTGCAAGCCTTACAGATTTTTCACGTTGCACTACTAAGGTTTAACTGTAGCAGCAGTGAGAGACGCCTTTATTCTTAAGGAGTTCAGTTCTCTTATACAGATCTTCTTGAAGCCTCAAATTTTAGATATCTTTGTGATAGAGGTATGAAGCTCAGTTTTGCAAAGGTTCTCTTTATCATCATTCTGCTTTATGTTACCACTGTCCGTTGTTGCAGCGTGCAGCACATTGAATTGCATTTCCATTTTCTGGAGCTCTCTGGCCTTCCCCATTCTTTCCTCTCTCATTAAATCTGTGGGTCCAATTTTTAGCCTGAAGTTCTCTCCTTTCCATTTTGGGACTCTATTCCTCGGGACATCGAGTAACCATAGCTGGCTTGCCTATTTTTACATTGTTTCATCTGGTGCTATGTGACTCAAATGAAGCCTCTGGGGGTATTTTCCCCCTTCCAAGCTTGGACTACAGTAATTTTGTAGCAAGAAACATTGGTCTGAACTCATTGGGTTTTTAGGCGCTCACTTTCATTTTTCAAGTCTTTTGTTCACCATAGTCTTTTCTTAGTCTTAGCAATCTGCCTTTCTCAAAGCACAGACCAAATACTTCCAGAGATTGATTTGTGAAAATAAGTGGGCTAATGTTATAAGACAACTCCTTGTGTTTCAGTAACAAATAAGAAACACCATAGAGAGAATTTCACAAATGATGTGGAAAATGCACTCAAAGTGGGGCATTGATACAAGTCAATTCCTCAATTACAACTCATCTCACGTTGCTTGGAAGGCGCCATTATGACAGGGATTGTGTAATAGGCATCAATTATAATATACACATTATATAAATCGCATATATGTGAATCTAATCAAAAGAGACTTTCCTGCAGATACTAAAAATGCACTAAAAGCTGATAAAATAGTACATAAAACAAGATATCTTGTAAATGGTGATAAAATAGTACATTTAACAAAATATGTTGTAAAGAGGCAGCAATCAATTGCCCCTCTCCCGCCACTTTCCTCCCTCTCTATGATGGATCAGGAGGAGGAGGATGGACTCTAACTTATGCAAGTGATTGCAAACTGAAAATTATATTATCAAATCAGATTTATATATGTGATTTCACATTCAACATTAATAGAAAAATCAGCAAACCATAAGAGGCACCAGATTTACGTGGAGAAAAGATTTCGGAAAAAGACTCCACACAAGAAGAGAGGGCAAGTATTGAGTCCTTTGGGTGCTCAACCACCCATTAAGGACCTGGCTTGGGTTAGGGACCCTTTCCATAGTAAAGGGATGCCATATAACTTGTTTTTCAGTAATATTATAGTTATCCTTTCTCAATTTACATATTATAATCCATCTCTAAACAGAAATATTTGTGATCGGGTGAGGGTAAGTAGTTGCAGGAGTCAAGCTCATGTTTCCATAAAATAAGGAACAGGGAGAAAGTTGAAAATGTGGAAAATGCACCCAAAGTGATGCATTTATATAATTCATTTCTAATTGAAATCCCGGTACCAAGTTTGAAGGACTCCAATAAGGCAGTGACACTGTCCAGTCTGGTCTCCAAATACAAATCAATTTGCCTCGTCAAGTTAGTAATTGATTACAAGTCACCATGTAATTGCACTTGTTATACCTCATTACCTAGGTTTGGCCAATCTTCAACCTTAGAGTGGTGGGTCCACAATGAAACTTAAATTGAAATGATGTAGATCTACTTTCTGTAGTGGAATTGGTTGTTTATTTCACACCATCGCCCTTTCTTTCTCGAGGACTTATGCTATCTTTCATCAATTTAAATATTTGGGTTATTATGTCTTCATTTGTTTAATGTATTTTGCTGGTGGTGCAATAAAACCCATGGCCCTTCAGAAAAAACATTTGAAAGCTTGTCATCTCCCATTTGCAATTTGAATCATGTTGAATTGTAAATGTAATTAGCTTTTGCCACTAGGAATAGACTATGGGGACTATAAAGATGCATTCCAACAAATAATAATATGATAGATCTGGAATGAAACAAAATTGACAAGCATACCATCTCATCAATTAACAACTGTCACCACAGGAAGAATCTATCTATAGAAATGAAGCTTGAGCTAAAACAACACAAAGGACTTTCAGAATAGGATTGAAACTTAAAGTGACACGATGAAGATCTACTTTCTGTAGTGGAATTGGTTGTTTCCTTCACACCCATGCCCTTTCTTTCTTGTGAAGACTTATGCTATCTTCACCAATTTAAATATTTCGGTTATTAGGTCCTTGTTTGCTTATGTATTTGCTGGTGGTGCAATAAAATCCATGACCCTCTACAAAAAATATTTGAAAGCTTGCTATCTCTCATTTGCAATTTGAATCATGTTGAATTGTAAATATAATTAGCTTTTGCTACTAGGAATAGACTATGGGGACTTATAAAGATGCATTCCAGCACATAATAATATGATAGATCGGAAAATGAAACAACATTGACAAATGTACCATCTCATCAGTTAACAACTGCCACCATAGGAAGAATCCATCTACAGAAATGAAGCTTGAGCTAAAACAACACAAATGCCTTTCAGAATGGGTTTGATTGCTAAAGTGAAGAATGGCAGGTAGACTTAAATGCGGTAAACTCGAAATTTGAATGCATAGCGACTTTCATCAACAAATTTGTTCCTATCAGCTTTCCTTGAATGCAGGAAACTTGTCCATACTAGCTTTCCTCAACAATGGTACCTAGACCATAAATCAGTTAGCTCACAACCAACACATACTGTAGTGCAAATACACCCACATGGCTAAATATCAAACCACATTAGCTAAAGAAATTCTTATAACTGCTAAAATGTTTCAAGTGTTTAACATGTATTTCTAGGAATCGAATCTGTTTTCAAATTAATATAACTGCAATTTCTACTGCTCTTGGCTAGCTTGGCTGTGAGAAACCCTAGAAGAAGGATATAATAGCACTTACCTTTATGAAGCCATCCATGATTTTATATTTTGCAAAAGTAAGCCCAACACAGTGTTCAAAATTTCACATGGTGTTTACTTTAAGTTGGAGGCATTGCTTAAAAGTAACATAATATGACAAAATTGTTCAAAGGATTGCAGTTTAGAGCAACTTTTAATTATATCAGCTATAAACTCAGTGGTTCTATTGTGGCATCGACAACTATATAATCCTCCTAAAGTAATGGTAAACAATAAAATGAAAATTAAACATATATAAGCCTGTGAAACTTGAAAAATATCATGATAAATCTACTGTACTTGCAGGAAACTTTTAACTTTGGAACATTAAGTTTTCACAGTCCATTTAAGTATCTTTGTAAAGCTTCTGGATAAAACTGTGTAACAACATTTTCTTTTGAAATTTAACATTACATTCTGTGAATCACCATCAGGAAGTCCAGAGCTAGAGATTGTGAAGAAAGCAGAAACTAGTCCATTCCTATACAGTGCTCAGGATGCCAAGATTGCCTCAGGAATGCAAGAGATTGTCACGGGCAGAGTTGGGGTGCAGAATGACTCAAGGCTGTAACATGGGGGAGCCCAAAAAGTGGGGAGGAAACATAAAGTGTGGAAAATAAATTTTAAATGAAGTTAGGTTGAAATATGAGTAAAAATTTAAATTATGTACCCAGCATAGGAAACATAAGAGAGGAATGATTGGTACTTTTTCTTGCTTAACCGTAACTTTCCTTAGATCACTTTTAAATTTTAATATGTATTTATTTTTTAGAACTTTTTCTTACTTGATTGTAGCTTTCTTTGTATCACTGTTAATATGCATTAATTGTTTAGCATCATTCCTCCATTATGTTTCCTATGTTTCTACAAAATTTAAATTTTCTTATATTTCAAGCTAACTTTATTTACATTTCTCACCAAACTTGATGTTTCCTCGTCACTTTAGGGGCTCCCCATGTTACAACCTTGGGTCATCCCCCTCGCTGTTACTTTAAAACCTCCGGTTTTCCCTGAGGTAACCATGCTTCTTGGCATATTTAGTATTAAATAGGAAAGGATAGTTTCTGCTTTCGTCAGAATCACTTGCCTTGAACTTCCTGATGATGGTTCAAGAGTGTGATCTGAATGTCTTAAAGTGAATATTGTGACAGTTATACGAATCCAGAAGCTTTATAAACTATGGTAATTTATTATAAACAATGAATTTTCTCATCTGTAGTTAAGGACTAATCATCTCAGTTTAAACAGAAGAAAATATTGTTAATCTGCAATCAGGAGAACTAGGTTCTACATTCTTGAAGATCTTTCCCTGGGAAAAGTTCAAAGCTTTTAACTGTAGCAATGCCTTGTCAAAGCATGATTTTGTTCAGATCCTTGAATAAATAGGCATATAACTTATCAATAAATGAAATTAATACAATGTACAACAAACAATGCTTACATAGCTGTTTAGGTTTCAGCTATTATAAAATGGTTGTGAAAGTTACTGCTTCAAATAACCAAACAAGCTACACTGGTAAAGGTATTTACATTTATTCTTTGAATCTGATCCTCAGAGATCCACTAAATAGTCCGGTATATAAGAAAGAAACTATCAAACTTGACAGACCTGCATACTTGTAAACATGAAAAATTCTCTCCATCCATATTCCAACAGGTAGCCAACTAAAGAATTAATTTTGATTGCCGTCATATGGAACAAGAAGAATTCATTTTCTTTCAGCAAGCTTGCTCTTTATTGGATAATATGCACACCACCGAGCAAGGATTTATTTGAGATCGAACTTCAGATGCTAGCTGTCTCTCTAGAAACGTCTTGCTATTCTGAAAAACATTGATCAATAATCCCCTGTCAACACTCCCAGATCAGTACATCCATGAGAGATCTTGACTATAGCAGACAACCTTTGCAGCACCTTTAGTGCCCCTCTCAGAAATTTGGGGACAGTCTTCCACCTTCAATAACTGCAATTTATGAGCACCCACTAGAGGCTTCAACCCAATATCAGTCACACCCAAACATCTGGCAAGTCGAATGATGCTTAAGCAAGGAAAATGTTTGACAAGCTGCAACCCCTCATCACTAATCTCATGGCATTGTATAAGTTCGAGGATATTCAGAAAGTGAGCTGAACAGAGAGCCTCCATACCACTATCATTGAATGAATATACATGGTCGAGCACTAAAACCCGGATTGGACATGCTTCAATCACTGAAAGGATACCAGTGAGGGTGAAGGAAGACATGGAAGGGAAGTCTCCATCTGAGAATGCTATTGAAACAGATTCTAGCTCAGAGCAATTCTGAGCAATGGCCTTCAAACTCTCGTCTGTCAATCTCAGCGGATTGCTCATCAGGATGGGAACTGAGAAATCTGAAGGAACTCGTAATGACAAGTATTTCAGCTTGGTACACTGCTGGGAAAGAATTATCAAATCATTATCCCTTACCCCAACACACAAATCAAGATGAAGCTTTTGCAAAGCTTGACATTTTACAAGCACACAAGCAAGGCCTCTACCAGGGCTAATGAGGCAATTAACAAGACTCAAATCCTCCAAGGACTCACACGCTACCCATTGTCTCTGCCATCTCTCAACAGCTAAACGACCATACACTTTCATGTACCTGTAATTTGTATCAACCTCAAATTGTAGTCTTTTCAGCTTCCTCCAACCACAACCCAGCTTAGCCAAATCACCCTCTCCAATAGCCCGGCAGTTATTGATTGCCAGATCTTCCAAACTTTCAAGCCTACCCAAATATTCAAGCCATTCTACACTACTCACATTGAGGCACCTGGTCAAATGAAGTGTCGACAAGTTTTTGCATCCTACAACCAAAGACAGTATTCCACAACCAGTTATCCCTGGAGTGAAATTCAGTCTCAATGCTTTAAGCCCTTTACAAGAACCCAGATACCCTAGACCTGCATCAGTAATAAATGTGCAGAAGCTGAGAGTTAGATCAGTGAGGCCAGGGCAATGCTGTGAAAGAATTTTAAGGCCTTCATCATCCAACTGCTTGCCTAACTTTGACATCCATCCAGAATACATTATCTCCACTTTGGTTAAGTTAGGGAACCGCATACAAAGTGCAGATAATGCCTCATTTGCTGGGTTTAAACCACACCCCACCCTCAAATATTCCCTTTGGTCCCTCTCAATTTGATAAAATCTTTTGCAGAGTAGGGCAGAAGTGTTTCGGTCTGATGTGTTCTTAATCCGATGCAGTACTTCCCACACCAACTGATCTGGTAAAGCTTCCATCATGCTCAAAACCTCTGAGGATGCCAAATTGCAGGCACATCCAGTCACAGCCACTTACATCATCAAGATTATACTACACACATGACAGGACAACAAAGGTTAATTGATCACCAAACTGTCATCTATGAACATCCATAAATAGAAAATCATATACACCCATAACAGAATTCCTGGTCATCGATTGAACCCAGACAAAATAAGAAATACTCACCTGCCAACATACAAAGAAAACAATTATACAGCACGACACCGAACTATTCATCCAGAGACATACACGTTGCCCCCAAAAATGGTTCAGAAAGATACAGACCTCATACAGGTTAAAAAAAGGCAGGTCATCAACACGGAAAATTCATGCCCACAACTGCCTACCATACCAAAAATACAAGGAAATTTAGCCACAACTACTTGCACCATCCAGATTATTCCACACATGAGAATAGAGGGCAAAAATGCACCAAAATGTTGTCAAGAAGAAAGCAGTTGACACACAGATCAGTTGAAAGGAAAAACTCAAGCCCATATCACAGTTCCCGACCATGACTGAACTCACGTGAAACAAGCATTACCCTATGCCCTGGTACAAACAGAACAATTAATACAGCGGATCTAGTAAAAGCTTGGATCGTGTTTAAAATTTCTTTGAATAACAGAATTGCAGGCACATCTGGCCATAATTACAACAAAGTCAAGAGCATCCTACATAGAAAACAAGAAATAAACCACCAAAGTGTCACGAATAACATCATAATTGAGAATCAAATGGGATGAGCTCGATAACTAAATTTCACAATTTTATAGCGGACTCCTGTTCAAATACCTAGAAGAAATTTTAGATGCATATCTACAAATATTGAATGAGTGAATAAACTAAAAACATGCAACTCTTTGGGTAGAGAAGGTAGATGCAATCCCTAGGTGGCAATCAGCAAGGGAAATTTACCATAACAAATACAAAGAAAAAATCAATTATTAAAAAAAAAAAAAAATTCAAAACTGAGATGCAAGGAAAACACAGATACCCATATCAGAGTGAATGGCGATTGATTAGAACAAAACAAGCATATTCACATGCCGAGGTATAAATAAAAAAATCAATAAGCCAAGCTACAGAGATCTTCACGCACAGAAATACATGGGGTAAGATTGACAGACTCTTTCCTAGAAAGAAACGAAAAAATCCAATTATTGATACACAAAGTAAATACCCACATCAGAATCCATTATAAAGAAATGTATCATACCTCGGAATCCTTATTCCCGAATTATCGACTGCGCAAAGAACAGCCCAAGATTACTGAAAAAACATCTGTCTAATCATTCATTCTGGCTGCATCTGTTCTTGGAATCCGTGCGACAACCCTGAAATTGCGAATTTAAAAATGCTTCTCGCCACGAGTTAATGACCTCACTTCATTCATATCATATATCAAGTCAATGGCCCTTCAATAAATACCAAACATAGAAAATCCAAGCTGCTAGTAGATTTTATTCGAAGTAATTGGATTTGAGCATCTTCTATAGATATTTTTTTAAAATAGACGGTATCTTACCTTGCGTATGAGGGTCCAAACAGAAAGGAAAAGTCTGGGTTTTCTGGTTGTATAGGTTTTTAAGTTATTAATGTTTAGGTAAATGTTATTGGATTAAAATTGTTTAAATAGTTATTATTAATTGTTAACAAATTATAAGATTTTATTATTTAAAGTTGATATTTTTTATTTTTTGCAAAGTAAAGATATAAACTTTTTAACACAAAAATATTTTAGAAATGAATTATTGATAATGTGATTGGTTATAGAATTTTACTTTTTATTTTAGTCTTCATGTTGTTTAAAAAATTAATTAATATACATTATTGTTTTTAGCAAGACATTTGTTATTATAATTTGCATCTTCAGATAATCATGGTTTAATGTCTATCTTATTTCCACTTCGTGTCATTTTCTTGTTATTCATTAAGGAAAAAGCACCTAGTGCTTCTATGTAGGCAAGCTAAATTAATTAATATATATTATTATTTTTAGCAAGACATTTGTTATTATTATTTGCATCCTGGGATAATCATGGTTTAATGTCTATCTTATTTCTACCTTGTGTAATTTCTTGTTATTCACTAAGGAAAAATCACTTAGTGCTTCTACGTAGGCAAGCTATGGTACAAGTCTTGAAGATTTGTACATAAATCTCATTAATGCATCATTATGCCCTCAAACATTGGGGAACAAAATGCTAATCATACCTAGAATTGAGAGTATGTTAGTTGCCTCCTTTTTTCTCTATTTTTTTTCACTTCCAAATTGTATTTCACATAGGAAATTTTTAGAAACATAAATTTTATTGATAAAGTCATGTGGAATGAGAATTAACTAAAAGACTTGGTCACTCATAAAAATTTCTCTAGGATCCACCTATGGTTGTGTGTCTTGGAAACTTTCACATGATAGCATATGAGGACAAGTGGACAATGTCATGCTATCTTTCCCAATCAAGGCAAGAACATGATATAAAAATGGATGACTTGGCTTAAAACGCTAAGGTTATGATATTATTTTATTGAGAGTCATCCTATCACTTGTAAATAATGATGGTATATACAAATAGATAAACACACATAAAGCTTCAAATGTAACATGTACAATTGTTAGTATTTATGCAATAAACACTAAACACGAAGATTGTACATTGTGACTAAGCACTATGAAAGTATATAATGACATCACTAAAATTAAACAAGTCTCACCATGTACACTTGTTGATTCACTACTCACTAGTGGCTACACCATGACCAATGATCAAACTTAAATGACTGCTTTTGAAATATTTATTATGCACTAGCCCTTGGAACTTGAGGCTCTCTAGCATTATTCAGACAATTAAATGTGAATTGCATGAAACTTAACCCTAAGTTATATGTATTACAAAGGAGGTGGACTACATAGTGTATTATTTAGTGACAAATCATTCATGGTGAGTGAGGTATAAGAGGATCCTCTACACAATATAGGTGGAGATAAGCTTGACAGATTTGGACAACTTGGCCCTCAATAATTCTTATAATATTTAGAACAAGGTAACTTCACCTCTCTTTGGGTGAGATGATAATGTATGAGTCCACCCTTAATTTCTACTTCAATGGCTATGAGAAATTTAAGTTGATCAAATTTTCCTCTAGGTCACTTCTTCCATTTCTTCATTTCTTATTTAATTTCTTATTAGTCCTTTCATGATGATCATTTTAACATTCAAATAAGAAGTTAGAGAGCATATAAGCATTATTCCCAATCAATTTTTAAATCACCTAATGTTTTTGTGATAAGGGAAAATAAACAGGAATAAAGAAAGCATAATAACAACAACAATCACAAATTGCCTAAATCATGCTAAGATCCCCAAATCGATAATGAAGTGCAATGTAACAAAATAATTCAATAAACAAGAACTATATCACCTAATTCTCATGCTTGACTCATCTCCATTATTCTTCTCAACTTTGCTTTGAAATGCTCAATGCCCTCAGATTGTGAGTGTGCAATATTAGCCTGTAAGTATTTTGACAACAAAACTTTGAAGATTGTGATTGTGATTCCTCTTAAAATGGAGTAAAAAGGCCCTTTTTATAGAAGATTTACAGATTCGACGGTCGAGATTGTTTTGAATTTGAATGGTCTAGATTGAGTGTGAGGACTTGATTGAGTAGTTAAGTGATTTGCATGAAAAATTGATTGAACCGTTAAATGATTTGATTGATTAGAGAGTGTGAGTCAAAAGGAGGTTGATTGAATAGTTAGCTAAGTGAACTAAGAGAGAGTGTTAGTTAGGAATGGAGAGAATTATGCATGAGATATTAAATTGAAAATGTAGAAGACATGTGCTCAAATAGAAGAATTAATTATAAAATTAATTCCTTTCTTTGTGGAAGAAGTTGTGTGTACGTGATTCCATAATCAAAGTGAAATATTCAATTTAAGGAAGCACTTTAAATGAGAAGATAGAATTAATTAATTAAATGAATAATCATTTATTTAATTAAATGTGGGAGAATATGAATTAATTAGAATGACGTAATTAAATAAATTTAGGAAACTTATTTAATTAATCAAAAGAGGAGATTAGAATTAATTAGCGACATAATTAAGATAAATTAATGTAATTTACTTAATTAATCAATTTTAGAAGAATAATGAAAATGAATTAATAAAATGATTAAGAATATTTAATTAATTAAAGGAAATGCGATGTTAAGTTATAATTAAATGATCAAATCATTTAATCATTTTTGTGGGTATCTTGAATTAATAATGAAAAAATGTAGTCGTAGGCCTAAGCCATTTTTCAGTTTCTACATTTTTCCCTTCTTTGACATAATGTTATTTCAGCACTGTGTCAAAGAATAATGAATAACATGCCCTGGTCATGCCCTGATGTGAAATAGGTAAGGGTATGCCCCCTCAAGAAAAATGACAATTTTTTGAAAAATTTAGAAAAATTTGGAAATTGTCCCAATTAAGTAATTGGATAGCCAGATGTGATGGAAGAAGAGTGTTAGCTTGAAGATGATTTATGTTAGCATGAAAGAAAGATATGTCATCACTTTGTTGTCATTATACTAAGCATTTTCATTTTAATCATCATTGGGCGGTTTATTGCAACGAGCAAGAAACACCATGATATGAGGTAGACCAATGGTGTGCAATGTCATGCCTTTGTTGAAAAAAAAAGTCATAGACAAGGATTGTTGTGACTCATACTTAGGAACCCAATTGTTCCCAGTCTTTTTGTCGAGACAAACCACAAACAACAATCCAAAGAAAATGTGTAATGAAACGTCGTTGCTCCTCTAAATCATGTTGCCAGGACATCCTTGAGGTGGCTAGTGACATGACAACTTTGAAAAGATAAGACAATTAGTCAAAAAGCAAGATATGCTCATGTAACATTGTCGCCCCTCTAAATCTATCATAGGACATCGTTGAGGTGACTAGTTACATGACAACTTTGAAAAGATAAGACAATCATCATGATACGTCATTGCTCCTCTAAATCCTGTTGTCAGGACATCCTTGAGGTGGCTAGTGACATGACAATTTCAAAAATATAAGACAATTAGTCAGAAAGCAAGATATGCTCATGTAACATTGTCGCTCCTCTAAATTTTTCACAGGACATCGTCAAGGTGGCTAGTTACATGATCATATTAAATCATTGAAAAATAAATGAAAAATGCTCGTCGATACATGTGTGTCAGATCTTTGTTTGTTTGCCAAGGTTGACTTGGTGATGACAAGGTTGACTGGTCACTCTTTAGGAAGGACACATCATAAAGAAGATTACAATGTCAAATTTGATTATTGCCAAGGTTGGGATTCAGGAAGGAAACATCCTAAATAGATGACATGACAGGGTCTGACATCAAGAAAGACACATCTTGAAGACCTTGCAGTTGACAAGAAAGAGTCTGACGTCAAGGACACATCTTGAAGACTCTTACGTGATTGATTTGATAGATTTGATGTTGATTCAGGAAAGACATATCTTGAATAAATTGGTTGATAGAAAAGAGTCTGACGTCAAGAAGGACACATCTTGAAGACTCTTAAATGATTGACTTGATAGACTTGTTGTTAATTTAGATTGGTTTGATTATGCGTCATTTGCGACCTTATGTTTGAGTTGTTTGTTGTATGACCATGTGATACGACCAACATGACAAAAACCCTAAGGCGACTGACATCTAAGGTCTCAGGGGCTGGTAAGCCTTGCCTATGTTGTACACACAGGGACCACATAGTTCGGCCATAATTTGACCGATAGGACTGATTGAAAAAGATTTGTTTTATTTGAAGATATCTGACATGTGTGATAGTGAATGTGATGAGCCCTAATGGATTGACCTAGTGCGGCCTCGGGGGCTCATTGATTGATGGCCTTTCCTATGTTATACATGCAGAGACCTTGTAGTTCGATAGGACCAATGACTTTGTCTTATTGACTAAGGATTGAGTCATTATTTTATTTTAACAAACCTAAAAAGATCGACCTAATGCCTCGAGGGTGCATTGATAGATGGCCTTGTCTACGTCCGGTCACAGAGGCAACGTAGTTCGACTATGACAAAGACGAACATGACAGACATTGACTTTATTTTTGTAGTTTTCTAATTATTTGGATTTGTCTTTTTGAATTTTGACATTTTTCGAATGTATTTATGTTTTCAACACATTTTCTGAATGTTTTTTGTATTTTTGCAAGTGTGGTAGGTCCTAAAGATCTAGAGGTTTATTTTTGTCAAGAACGGGTGTTAGGTATTTGCCTCTAGTCAAGTACCGTGTGGGATGGGATGGTAAGAATGATTGCACAATATATTGCGAGTGTCAACCGATCTTAAGCCATAGGAATAACAACTACTCTCATTGTGGGTGTTGCGGAATGGAGGGATAATTATATTAACATGGATAAAGGTGAAAAGATTCTGTGAAGTGATAATAGATGACAGAGCAAAGATTGTCTACACATGGCACATGTTTGCCAGGTTTGCACCATGGTACTTATCCAAAGCACCATGAAGATGGTTTTCATTGTTGGATAGATTATTTCTCTTTAGTATTTTTTATTTTATTTTATTTTTTTGTATTTTGTGGTTTTTGGTTGAGCTTTTTGAAGCTATGTGTAAAACTTGCAGAGGTGCAAGTTGTTTATAGGCTCAGATAATGGCTCTCCCTCTGGAGTAGACAACTGATATGTGTCAGAACCAAAAGAAGTTGCAATGACATAAGGGCCTAGATAGTTAGGCTCAAACTTACCAGGTTTATCCCGTCCTGCCTGTTTTTTAGGATTCTACATTAGTATTATGTCATTGATGTCGAAATCTCTGACCAAGACCCTTTTGTTGTAAATTCTACAAAGACGGTTCTGATATGCTTGTAAGTGGGTGAATGTCTTTTATCTTTGCTCATCCAGTAATTCTAGCTCATGCAACTTAGATATTATTTACTCTTCATCATTGATTAACCCTTTCATGGACACTCGAAGAGAGGGGACTTCAACCTTAATGGGGAGAATAGGCTCTGAACCAAAGACTAGGGAAAATGGGGCACGACACCAGTGGAAGTACGAATGTTGGTTCGATATGCCCATAAGACAAGGTTGAATTGGATGCGCCAGTCACAACTAGCGACATTGACAGTTTTCTTAAGGATTTTAATGATGGTTTTATTGGATGCCTCGACTTGATTGTTGCCCTGCGGGTAGTAGGGAGTGGAAAAATGGTGTTGGATGTGGAATTGTTTGCATAGTTCATGGACGTCTTGGTTTTTGAATGGAGGACCATTGTCTATGATGATGGATTGTGGAATACCATAATAGCAAATGATGTAATTAAGAATGAACTTAGCGATTTTGTTTCTGGTGATGAAGGTAAGGGGAATGGCCTCTACCCATTTGGTAAAGTATTCAGTGGTGGTTATAATGAATTTGTGGCCATTTGAGGAAGTGGGGTGAATTTTTCCCATGAGGTCAAGTCCCCATTGAGCAAAGGGCCAAGGTGAAGTGATGGGCCTTAGTTCTAGAGTTGGAGCATGAATAAGATCACCATGAACTTGACATTATCTACATCTTTTGACAAATCGATATGCCTCTTGTTTCATAGTCGACCAATAGTATCCTAGCCGCATAATCTTTTTGGCTAAGGTAGGGCCACTTGAGTGAGCCCCACAAATTCCTTGGTGCACTTCACGTAAGGTTGTTTGTGCTTCATTGTTATTGAGACATCAGAGTAGGGCATTGTCAAAGGCACATATGTACAAGGTATCCTCAATGATCGCATAACAGGAGGCTTTTCAAATAAAGTTCTTACATCGGTTATTGGATAAGTTATCAGGTAAGATTTGGGAATGGAGGTAATTATAAGTGTCCAAGTACCAAGGTGACTCAGGACCAACAAGTTCACAAACCATTTCGGATTCTAGGACATTGAAAGCAAGGACCAATAGTTGTTCCACTAAGAACTCATATTGTGAGACATTGTTAGGTATGTCCAAGAGTGATCTGATGGTTGCCATAGCATCCACTGCTTTGTTTTGTATGTAGGGTATCTAACAAAAGGTGACATTGACAAAGTAAAGCTTGAAGTTGTCGACCATTTTATTATAGGGAGTCATTCTCATCCTTTTGTGTCATAGTCATCATTGACCTGACTGATGACTAACTATGAATCTCTGAAGACCTGTATACTTTGGATATTCCACTTGACTGCCATACACAATCCTGTTAATAAGGCCTCATACTCTGCAATGTTGTTTGTACAAAGGAATGCAATTCTAAATGATTTCGGTATTGTGTCACCTTGTGGGGTGATGAACAATATTCCAACACTCAATCCATGATTGGTATGGGAGCTATCAAAGTACATCTTACATACATCACCTATCTCAAGAGTGAAAAGTGACTAATCCAGAAAATTAGCAACGAGGGGATGTTTTGCTTGAGTTGGTGTGTCTGCGAGTTGATCTGCAATTACTTGTCCCTTGATTGCCATGCGCTCGAAATATTGGATGTCATATTCACTAAGGACCATGACCCATTTTTCTAATCGCCCTGTTAACACTGCTCTACTGAGAAGATACTTGAGTGAATCCATTTTTTCTACCAGCTTTGTTTGGTGGTTCAACATGTAATGTTGTAGTTTTTGTGTTGCAAAGACCATTGCAAGGTAGTCCCATTCAATATAAGTGTAGTTGAGTTCATACCCCACCAAAGTCTTGGTAATATAGTAGATTTCTCTTTCCTTTTCTTCATGGTCATTTTGAGCAAGTAGTGCCTCCAGTGTTGTTGTGGTTGTAGATACATATAATGTGAGGGGTTTCCCATCTATTGGTGGCATCAACATGAGTGATGTTAGGAGATACTCTTTTATCTGTTGAAAGGCTTCTTGGCATTTGTCGTTCCATATGAAAGGGATCCCTTTACATAACAGGTACTAAAAATGATGGCATTTGTTTGCAAGTTGAGCAATGAATCTCCTAATAGATTATAGTCTCCACTGTAAGGAACTTAATTGACTGATGTTCTTTGGGGGGGGTAAGTCTATGATGGATTTTACCTTGGTGGGATCAACTTATATGCTTTGCTGCAAGATGATGAATCCCAATAATTTTCCTGAATTTACCCCAAAGACACACTTCTTTGGGTTGAGATGGACCTTGTACTCTTCTAGTCATTGAAAGAATTTGTCTAAAACCTTTAGATGATCAACTCTAGTTAATGACTTTGCTAGGATATCATCAACATAGTCCTCCATTAGTGTGTGCATTAGGTCATGAAATATTGTAGTCATTTACTGCTGGTATGTAGCTCCTGCATTTTTCATCCCAAAAGGTATGATTCCAGCAATAAGTACCCCATGGACAAGTGAAAGCTGTTAAATTATGTTGGTCTTTTGGAGCAATATGAATTTGATTATAGCCAAAGAAACCATCCATAAGGGACAACATCTTGTATCCTATTGTAAGATCCACAATCATGTCAATGCTAGGGAGAGGAAAGTCATCTTTAGGGCATGCCTTGTTTAAATCTCTGAAGTCAGTACATATGCGAATTTTCCCATTTGGTTTGGTGACAGGTACTAGATTAGAGATCCAGTTTGCATAATCAATAGACCTGATGAAGCCAGCATCCAGGAGTTTCTTTAATTATATCTTGACCAACAAGGCAATTTGTGGATGCATTTTCCAGAGTTTTTGATTTACCGGTTTAGCATTTGGATTCAACGGCAAGTGATGTAACACTAGCACATGGTCCAACCTAGGCATGTCAGTGTATGACCAGGCAAAATTATCTTTGCGATGTGTGAAGAATGCTTGGAATTTTTTTTTCTTCTTCTGTCAAGGAAGCTGCTAGTAACACTATCTTAGGATCTTCAAGTACTCCAATGTTGACCTCTTGTTTGTCTTCAATTAGCATTGGTGATCGCTCTTGTGTGATGGGGAGAAATTCCAACCCTCCATCCTTAGGTGCCTCAAGGAGGTTTACACCTTCAGATACATCCTTTTTTTTTACTTTTTCATGATCAGAGGGCACCTCATGGTTTTCACCCAAAGACCTTTCCTTTTTCTCTTTATTTCTATTTATGTGTCTGGAGGGTGATGCAGTCTCCCCAAAGTATGTTGCCACATCAAGTTCTATCATGAAGCTAGCTTTATGGTCTCCTTGTGGCATTCCTTCTCTCAGTCCCATGAACTTAGCAATAGCTTCATCATTCTCAAAGGTATCCAACATGATAGGACCTTGTTGGTCCTAGTCAACCAGTTGTGGGTAGACTAGGGAAATTCCATCATTGGTATGTGCAAAAGGTGGTGAGGTAGCCAATAAGGTAAGGATTGAGGTATTGTCTCAGATGTTGACGTTCATACAGTTGGTTACCTTAAGGCTAGGTGTATCGAAATCAGGGAAAATGTTACCCAGTTCATAAGCACTAGAGGCATAGGATTCCCATTCCTAGTTGTTGGAATCATTGTCAACATAAAAGTCATCATCAGAATCCTCCAATGTCTTGACACATTCAAAAGCATGTACTTCCTTATTTGAAGGAAATTCAGTTTTAGTGGTACCCACCTTCAGTGGTTTCCATCCTAACCCAAGATTTTTCCCCCATTTAATAGGTATGTAGGGTTCTTCGTCCATTTTTTTTATGCCCAAACCACTGGTTCCATCATACCCTTTTTCTTGCATCATCAGAAACCCTTTACTATATTGCTCTATTGGAAGTGGTGTCTCCTCTTCTTTATAGACCCAGTCAGACACATCCTCAATATCTTCTTTGCTAAGGTCTTCCCATTTGAGGAAAGTAGTTTTGGGAGGTACTTGAATCAGGACCTTAGGTTCCATGCTGTAACATGACTTTCCATATGTCTTTGGTGATTTTGGCATTGTGGTGATGCAGAAGGCAGTGTTTATGTTGTACTCTCTGCATCCCTTGTCTTGGATTTGGATCTTGGGGCCTTTGGATTTGGTAGCAAAAATAGAGGATGTGGAGGCAGATGACTGAGGGACAACAAATGTTCTATGGTGAGTGTTGAGGAATCAATGTATTTGGATGATTTTGACGTCGAGGATTCATGATTAAGTGGCACCTAACATTCAAAGACATCTCGCAGGTTAGTGCAATACTCAAAGGGATCAGGGTCACCCTCGATAGTAATTTCAGTTCTATGGTAGGGAAACTTTAGGCATTGATGATATGTGGAGGGAACAACCTTCATGGCATGAATCCATGGTCAACAGAGGAGAAGATTATAAGGGATTTCTAGATCCAATACTTGGAAATTAGTATCCAACATCATGGGTCCCACATAGAGTGGAAATGTTATTATGCCTTGGGAGGATCGTTCATCATCATCACAACCTTTTATGACTATGCTCTTTGTCTTATCCACACATGCTTCAAAAAAACCCACTGCCTTAATCAATTTTAAGGAACAAACATTCAATTCCACTATGTTGTCTATCAAGACTCATTTTATGCTATTTTAATGGATGAAGGCTTCAATGTGTAGTGAGTCATTATGGTTCATCTTTTGGGTTGAGTAGTCTTTTTCAGAGAAGGTAACATGGTAAGAGCTCGCAAGGAATCCAACCATGGCTTTAGATTGGTCGACGTTGAGGTTTTCTAGGACAGAGGTTTCTTTCAACATCTTATCTAGGATGGCCCTATGCTCGGGTGATGTGCGTAGCAGTTCCAATATGGATATTTGTGTTGGGGTTTTCTCTAGCTGATCCAACAAGTTGAAATGGCCTTTAACTTGGGATTGCTTGGGAAGCAAAGGGGCAGGTATGGTTATTTTATTTATGCGAGTGTTTACAATGCACTCTAGGGTCTTCTTGATGGTGATGGTGTTGATATGTTCATCAGCAGGGCGAAGATGGAGGATATTGGTATAATTATAACTAGTAGCCATATAATTAGCTGTGTTATTTATTTTAGTACCTAAACTAGAGGCTTTCCCTGAACCGTGGTCTTGAAAGGGAGTCTTTTAGATTGTTTCATCTTGATTGGAAGTGTGTTGTTGTTGTCCCTCTACCTCAATTACTTTTTCTTTGATAAGGTCCTGAATAATAGTTTTCAGTTGTCTACAAGTTAATGTTTTATGTCCTTTACCTTGGTGATATTCACAAAAGGTGTTCTCGTCACACCAAGAGGGTTTAAAATCAGACAAATAAGATGTGGGTTCCCATAATTGTATGATACCTAATTGAACAAGTTTCTTCAATACTATTTCAATGGGTTCTCCGAGGGGAGTGTATTCGCGTTTAATGTGCCTAGGCGGTCTTTGTTGTCCTAGTCCTTGATTGTTTCATAGGGAATTTTTTGTTTTTGTAGGGGTTTGTGGTGTAGTTTTTGAGGCTTCAGGTCCTCTTAGAGTGACAACAAGACTAGTTTTGTGTACAACTTTGGTATCGACAACCCTATCATTCATGACATTTTTGTTTTGAGACTAGTATTTTTTTTTCATTGAATGTTTGTTGATTAATGGTACTCTTAGAGAATCTGAGGGCACCTTTAGCAACAAGCGATCTCTCAATCATTGTTCCTTTTTCCACTAGGTCTGCAAAGTGTGCACAATAATGAACTTGCAAGGGATCTTTTAAAGAATCTAGGAGGTTTTTCGACAAACATGTCCACCTTTTATTTTTTAGGGATCTCTCTTTAGCGTCGGCTCACCATGTTTCTCCATCTCTTGAAGTATTTGATAAAGGACCTCCCTCTTCTTGTTTCGAGGTACACAAGGTGGCTAATGTGATATCATTTTCAATGTTAAAGGTATAGTTATCTACAAAATTATTGGCCAATTCAGACCATGTTGTTATGCCCCTAGGTAATCGTGAAAACCACTCAAGTGTAGGACCCATAAGAGTTCTAGGGAATAATCTCATCAAGTATGTGTGATCTAAGGCAATGCCAACACAAGCTGTGCTAAATTCTTTGATGTGCTCTATTGGGTTGCTTGTCCCTTTGTACTTTGAAAAGATCAAAATTGTGTATCCTTGTGGAAAAGGAGGCATGCAGATGCTCCTATCAAAGGGGTATGGATGCAAGTCTTGCATGTTGTAGGATTTTTTGGTTGTTACTTGCATGTTCTCCACTTGTCTCTATAAAGCAAGCATTTGTGTAGTTAGAGCATCCACTTGTGGGTTTTGTAAGTCATTCGTATTGTCAGGTCCCACATTTTGTGTAGGTACATGGTAGTTGTATGAAGGCATATATTGTTGTACCTGAGGTATATGTGTATATGTGGTGTTTATGTTGGGTTTCCCTTGTGTGTTCTGACTTTTGGGTTGTGCATGGGTACCTTGTTGTGACATGCTTAGCGTGAAGGTATTTGATCAAAATCCTAGTTGTGATGGATTCCCCTAAGGAAATGTGTGTAACTTGTCCTTGTGTAGCACTATTTTGGGGGATAACATGATTGTATGTGGGATCCTTGACATTAACCCTAGGTGTGGGTCCTGCACCTAAAAATATTATTCTCTTACATCTAGGAGGATTTTTTGAGGTAGTATTCATGGTGTTCATTGAGGTCAGAAAGGGATTAGCACCTGTTGGTGGTGTTATTGATTGTATTACAGGTGCTGATGTTGATTGGGTCGCAACCTGTGTCATGGATTGTGTAACATATGATGTTTTAGGTGGATTTGTGAAAGGCATCCCAAAAGTGAGAGTAGTGTGAACCGTTGTAGAACTTTGTGTAGCTCCTCCTAAAGGTATATTAAGATTTAGTTGTGGTATAACATTTTGTGGAATATGTGTCGTATGACCTTGGCTTTGGTTTAAGACATTTGTAGGTGAAGGCACTGCTTGTAGTGTGTTTATGTTAAATCTGGGTGGTAATTTAACTCCATCCGCTATGAGTTTGGCTAAAAATTTCTCAAGGTCGAGCATGATGAGCTCATCAACAATTTTAGCAACCTTAGGATCTTGGGATGCTGCCTCAAGTTCTTCAACAGTGATATGACCTTGGTCATCTCTCTCGTGGAATTTTTTAAATAGGTTGACATATGACTTTGGAGGTTCTTGTGATGTTGACCCGAGGTTCATTTCGCTAGTGGGATTGTAAGAGTCCTCATGTTGTTATGAAGGGTCCATTTCTAATCGTCTCTTTTGTAATTTGGTCTGGACCATAAGATAAGACTTGCTCAAAGAGGGATGACATGTAAATGTGAACCGTAAGGTATGCAACTACCTAAGATGTGAAAGTATAAGATATGTTTTTGGTATAGATTTTGACATGCAATGACTAAGGTATGACTTAAGATAATGTCTAAAATGCAAATTTCTTGGATATGAAAGTTATGCTATATTTTTGGTCTTTTTGGGATAAAATATGACATGCAAAGACTAGGGTATAATGCAAGCTATATGCCAATATCTGTGGATAACTAAGGGATGAATCACTAACGAACCAAGTTTGATGCAAGGGTCCAATATAAGGATTTCTAATAATGTTTTAGGATCAATGCCAAAATAGCCAAGTGACTGGTTGACTAGGTGGAATTCAAACTAAGCTAGTGAGTTTGAGGTATTCCACTAATATGACAAAGGATAGATTGTAAAATGGTATGTCAAAGGCAATCATATTTGAATCTATGTTTTCAATCAAGGTAAAACAGTTTATCTACCCTAAGTCTACAATGTATTATGGAAAAAGACTTCCCTAAGTATGCTAAGGATGATCCAAGTAATGCAATGATGAAAGTAATAGGAAAACTAAGGATGAACCTAAGTATGAGAAAGTCATAGGTCTGAATCGAGTTTATAACATAGAGTAGATCAAATAATGAAATCTTATAGTAACTGTTCTGAGTTTTCAGTTTGCCAAATGTCAAATTTTATGTGACAGGAAAATGCATCGTTCCAGATTGCAAATGTGGTTCAAAATATTAGATGCGTCATAGAAAATGGGATCCTACAATAAATCATCTGATTTTTCAGTTTCTTAAAATATAGGGATTTCTGTGACAGGCTCTAGATTGCAAATGCAGTTTAGAATATCAGATGCGTCACATAAACTAGTGGATGTGGTTTGTAGTGTCAGATGCGGTTTACTAGTAAAATAAAGTCTTAGGTCTAGATCCAGTTTCAGTCCGTGAATTGAATTTTTTTTTGTGACAAGTAGATGTGTCATTGCAAACTACAAATGTGGTTCATAATCTCAGATGCGTCATAGTGGCTTACAAATGTGGTTTTTTATCTAAGATGCATTACAGGTTTTAATAATTGTGACTCAATATGCCAGATGTGGGTTTTTGTGTGACAGATGCATTAAACAGTGAACTGATCCTAGGTTTTGACACATTTCTGACTTGTTTAAGATTGACTTATGAACATTTTTATTTGATCAAATCTGATTGAACACACACATAAGACATGCCAAGCAAAGCATTTGAAATAAATAGATATTTACAAATCTTAAGGCTAGGAAGGACAATATCTGTTGAGTTCCCACTTGGATTTCTCCAGTCGCGCTCATTCTTAGTTGATGACTTAGAAGCTTGGCCACACTAGCTCCCCTCGATGACACTCGCTTCTCTAGGTTAACCAAGCTTCAAGTTCTCATGAATTTCCCATGAAAAACTCTTCATCTCTACTAAGAACCACAAAAATATGGGATGGCTTTAGAGGTCTGACCTCTTGCACTAGCAAATAGAAGGATTTTGGCAATCTATAACAAATGTGTTTTTAATAAGGAAACTCGTTTAGGTGGCTATACATGAGGCAAGATTAGCTCTGATAAGGAGGTTTCCTAGCCTGTAGAGGTTACACTCTATAGGTTTTAACATACCACATGGGTACTTAGGGAATCACTTGTCTGTATAACACATTTGCACCTGTAATGCTAAGTTTTCCATTAGCATTCACATTTATATACCGGTTGGGAGTAGCTTGGCTTTAGCTCGTTGTCGGTTTGAGTTGTCTTGGGGTGAGTACTTTTTTCCACCAAGACATGCCCTCTAGAGTTAATAACAATTTCTCTTACACCTAGAATCACACAAGTGCGCAAGGGGAGAGGATAGTTTTATTATTAAATCGAGATTTAACAAAGCATGTAGAAGCACCAAGCACAAAAAATAGTAATAAATCCACCCTAATTAAACAACAAACTACTATGTATAGACTCAAATTAGGGTTCATTAATTGTTTAATATATAAAATAAATCCTATGTGAAGACCCAAAACATGAAAGAAAGAAAGATAAGATTGGAGTTTCAAAAAATTTCTTTGACAATTGTCCTGCAAAACCACAGATTAGAAGTTTTTGAATGTTTGTATTCTTTTTGTCTTCTTCCAATTGTCCTAAAAAAACTATGTTAACTCCACAAGATCACACGCTGTAAACTCTGAATTAGTCATAATAAATGTTAATTATTAAAATCAAAACTCAGAATTTTAGAATTCAAAAATTTATTTTCACCAGTTAGATGCATCGCAAGAAGCCACCGATGTGTCGCTTAAAATAAGATGTGGTGTTTCCCTCTTTAGATTAGTTCATGGTATTAGATGCGTCACTCAGTGTTGCAGATGTGTTGATTCATACCTATTCTTGAATAAAAATGAAATTTTCTATGAATTTTTTTAAGTTTGTGACATCATGTCAGGTTCACCAAATGTGACATCATGTCAGGTTCACCAAATGTGACATCATGTCAGGTTCACCAAATGTGACATGGGAAAATAAACAGGAATGATTGAAGCATAACAACAACAACAATCATGAATTGCCTAATCATGCTAATCCCCATATCAATAATGAAGTGCAAAGCAATAAAGAAATTAAATAAACAAGAAGACTATCATCTAATTCCCATGCTTGCTTGTCTCCATTATTCTTCTCAACTTTTCTTTGAAATGCTCAATGCCCTCAGATTGTGAGTGTGCAATATTAGCCTATAAGTATTTTAACAATAAAACTTTGAAGATTGTGATTGTGATTCCTCTTAAAATGGAGTAAAAAGGCTTCTTTTATAGAAGATTTACATATTTGATGGTCGAGATAGATTTGAATTCGAATGGTCTAGATTGAGTGTGAGGACCTAATTGAGCAATTAAGTGATTTGCATGAAAGATTGATTGAACCATTAAATGATTTGATTGATTAGAGTGTGTGAGTCAAAAGGAGGTTGATTGAATAGTTAGGTAAGTGAACTGAGAGAGAGTGTTAGTTAGGAATGGAGAGAATTATGCATGAGATATTAGATTGAAAATGTAGGAGAGATGTGCTCAAATAGAAGAATTAATTATAAAATTAATTCCTTTCTTTGTGGAAGAAGTTGTGTGTATGTGATTCCACAATCGAAATGAAATATTCAATTTAAGGAAGCACTTTAAATGAGAAGATATAATTAATTAATTAAATGAATAATCATTTATTTAATTAAATGTGGGAGAATATGAATTAATTAGAGTGATGTAATTAAATAAATTTAGGAAACTTATTTAATTAATCAAAAGAGGAGATTAGAATTAATTAGCGATGTAATTAAGATAAATTAATGTAATTTACTTAATTAATCAATTTAGAAGAATAATGAAAATGAATTAATTAAATGATTAAAAATATTGAATTAATTAGAGGAAATGCGATGTTAAGTTATAATTAAATGATCAGATCATTTAATCATTTTTGCGGGTATCTTGAATTAATATTGAAAAAATGCAGTTGCAGGCCTAAGCCATTTTTGAGTGTCTATAGTTTTCTCTGTCATTTAATTGAACCAAATGATTCTAGTTAATAGGGTAGAGAAAACTAAAAACTATTAATTGAATAAAATAAAACATTTTTTCCACCTTTACATCATTGTGCATTCTAGACTTCAAACATAACACATAAAAAACTATTGTATTTAACTAACAAAAACTAAATATGAATATTGTACATCATGACTAAGCACTGCAAAAGTATACAATAGCACCATTAAAATGAAATCAATCTCTCATGCAAATGTGATGATGTATGACTCATTGGTAGCTAAACCATGGCCAATGACCTTTAAACTTAAATAACTACTTTTAAAATACTTGTGATGCATTAGCCCTTGGATCTTAGGGCTTTATGGTGCTATATAGATAATCAAACATGACTTGCACAAAAACTAACTCTCAAATACATAGGTATATATAACTTTTTCCATCACCCAACCATCCTCTGCTTATCCCTTAGCATATTCCCCATAGATATATAAAATCAATTAGAATACAAGTTTTGAAATATTTTTTTAATTTTTTAAGACTACTTTTAGTTTGGGGTGCCTATTTAAGTTTGTAAAATATATTTCTATACAAGTTTGAAGTAAGCATTATGTCTCAAACACTTGTATCTATAATGTTTGTGCATAAATATGAAAATAAATTATCCTTCTAAATCTAAAAAATTGTTTAAACGAAATATTTTTAATAATACATTTATAAATAAGACTTTTAGTAATATTAAATATTTAATTAGATTCATTATTTCTCAAGTGAGAATGCACAATCACATTCTTAACATTAGAGATAAATTTCTTATTTTAATGTTTTTTAAAGGATGTATAATAGTTATTCTCTCCAATTTTTAATTGATAGGTAGATAATGTGAAGTAACGTGAACATTAGTTTGGTGTAGATTTTTTAAATTTATGTTTTTAAATATTTTAGTTTATTTGAAATTAATATTATTTATTTTTAGCCTTTTTAAGAACATTAAAACACACATACTAGATTAAACGTGCTAGATGCAAACTTGATCTGGGTTTTGATTGTGCTTTCAACATTCTTGATTCTTTGAATTGCATCAGGCCAAGTCCAACAAAATGTAAATAAACTCTTGACCTTTTCCTCACACTTTTGAATAATTTTGAGTCTATCAAGTGCAAACTGTGAGTGGATTTGCATTTCTCTACAATTTCCAACAATTCTTTATTTTCAATCCAAGTGACCATGTCACTTAGTGCTGTACTCTTTAATTCATCAAATTTATTAGTTAAAGAGCTTGTGCTTACGTGGCCTGTGATGATCTAGTGACTACACTAGGAACCAACTGAAGTTGTAATAACCCATTCCAAATTATTACTTTATCATTATTATTATTGTAAATGATACATGAATATACTCCAAATTAAAAAGACATAACTAGTGGCTAAAGTCAATCATAGCTACACATGTCTAATTAAAATGAGTCAAAGATTCTTATATTCACTTCAAAAGTCAAATTACAATATCAAGATTTACTTGGCACCTAAGGCCACAATGTCATTACATAGTACATTTCTCATAAAGAACATGAATGAATAACATCAAGATACATCATAGACTGCAATAGTCTAGGAACAACTAAGGTTCTTCATTACTTGCCTCCACTGGTGGACAAGAACATTGTTGAAGTGCTTTACCGCCCAACCACGAAGCTTACGCTTCCCCGATATTCTTCCAACTTGAAGAATACCTGACCCTACACAAAAAGTTTAGCAAGAGAACAACCTGCAAAGTGGAATCTGGTGTGTACCCATACATCAACATGCAATTTTTATCTACAAATTAGAAAAGAAAGTGAAATATCTATGCTAGGAATGGCAGAGAGTGAAATCATAAATTTCATTCATACATACATAATGAACCATATTGCTTGGCCAAACATAATAACAAACAATACATAATGAAATATCTATGCTAGGAATGGCAGAGAGTGAAATCATAAAGTTCATTCATACATACATAATGAACCATATTGCTTGGCCAAGCATAATAAGTGTGTTGCAACAACAACAAACAATAGGTTCTGGTGAAGCAAACCTATACTCTCTGAACTCCATTTTGGCACCCGTTCTGGAAGGTAACTTTCTAATATAACAACTATCTACCTTCTAGCAACAACTACCCATAGGTGCTCTAGTCAACTAAGGTATCACTATTTTGTTCTAGTATTTAAAATATTCTTTCACACATGTCTTCAAATGAAAAAACAAAATACAAATTTATACTCTAAACAGAAATCAGATTTTATGTTTTCATAGAGTATTTTTACAATCAGTCATATCATTCTTATGACCTTTTCTACTTAACATCTTAAGCATTTTCCCTTTTAAAATGTACTAAAAACAAAAGAAGGTATTCACAAGTATGTGTATGTACATAGACGAAGTCTATGTGCATGATACACATATATGTGCCTAATAATGTTAAAGTTTGTGCATACATTTTGAAATAACCATTATTCAGATTGCAATCTTTAAATAGTATTCTAATTGATGTTTCATTGTCAAAATAAATATTCTAAGCAAGTCTACGCTAACAGTTTCTCAGTTACTATTATACTCTAACATTGTTGTTTCCACAAGAACATTCATTGCTTTAACAAAACATGTTTCCTACTAAACAGTCATAAAGTAAGTTGTTTACATGCTAAACAACCTTAAATCAAGTTGTTTACATATGAATATTTATTGTTTTAACAAAACAAGTATTGTTTCCTACCAAACAGTCATAAAGTAAGTTGTTTACATATGTGCATTCATTGTTTGAACAAAATAAGTATTGTTTCCTATGAAATAGTTATGAAGCAAGTTGTTCACACATGTACATTCATTGTTTGTACCAATAAGTATTGTTTCCTTCTAAATAGTTATAAAGCAAGCTGTTTCTAGCTATAATGATATCTTTTCAACAAAACAGAGTTGTTTGCAAAAAAATATCTATTATTTACATCAATACATTTCTATTTCAAACTAAATAGCTTATAATAAAGAAAAATAATGTCGTTTACTCAGTTAGTTGTTTTCAAGCTTTTTACATTCAAAATAATCTCTTACAAGTATATGTTCTTTGTTTACTACTTAATGGGTTTTCCATTAGGAACAAAAATAAACAAATCAAATAGCCCAGTGTCAATCTTAAGAATAGAATGTCTATTATCCAAATCTTGAACACTTTCCTCACTGGAATTACTATGAGAAATCTTAATAATATATAAAAACTATACCGATATTCTTGTCGAGGAAGAAAAATGCAATGAAGTTTGAGTATCAAACATAAATTTTTCCTAACAAGATGCAACAAAAAACCAAGGTTGCTCTAGATTCAAACCATGTCTATGGTTGGGTACTTCTTTGCTTATCCTCAAGATAATTCAAAATTTTCCTTTATGGGAATTATGGCTTATCTCTTAATGCATGTTGTTCTCTATGATATGCATAATCATGCCTGAAATTTAATCAAATAAATTCCTATCGATCAGGGAGATCAACCTTACAATATTACAATGGAACCCAATGCAAATATGTTCTCCACATTTCTTAACAAAGAATAATTTTCCCTTAACCATTATCGACATAGTCGATAATGGAAGGCGGCATGCTTAAAACAAAACACTGCCAATACTTAACAAAAGTATCACAGAGGATTATATCCTCTTTTCATGGGTTCAATAGGCAAACCTCAACAAAAATTAACACTAAATGGTTTGCTTTCAATCAAAATATAATCTCTAATAGCCATGGTATGGCTTATACTACTGTGCAAACTTTCTTACAATTGCTTCTTAGGGTTTGATGCCTCAGTCTAGCACAAAAGGCTAGCCAAATGACACTATAAAACTATGCAGGCCATAAGCCATGCGATTCCCTAGATCGGTGGTTGCTTATTCTAGACCATCAACTCAAGCCGAGACAAACACAAATAGAAACTTATATATCACTGTGCTTCAGTTTTACCAACAATGCAGTACCAAATGCTAGATAAGTGAAATACAGGATAAGGAAATCAATAATATTTTGATAAACAAGTTACCTTAAAAGGACAAACCTTTTTTATCAAGCTTTCCTTAGAATTTCCCTATGTCTGTGTTCTCTTTTCTGCTTTTCTTCACTTCTTGTCTATTTCTTCTAAATTGACCCCCCTTCTTTTCTCCCCAACATTTTCATATGAAATGGTAATCTTACCATTTCTTGCATGTGGCTAGGTGCAAACATTATGGCTTTTCCTGCCATAGCCGTCACTGCCCTCTAATTTTGTACATTGTCTTAAATTTTTTGGTAGGCCACGTCCAGCGTGAGCTTGCCTTGTAATAATAATTGATTTCCCACTATCTAATTCATTACATATCGGTTATCAACTTAATTTCAATTCAAATTTGATTATGAATACGTATGTATATGTACATATATATATATTTGTATCTCCATGCATTTAAATTATTTCATTCACATCTTATCATGTATTCAAATAATGTATATATATCTATATATATGTGTGTGTATGTATATGTTTTTAAATAAAAAAAATCATATACGAGTTGCTAGTTTAGAGTGACACAAAGGTTCCATACACTATCATTTTAATTAAGAAACTTGAAACTTCATTTCGAGCTTCTTTACATATATATGTTCCTACACTAAAGAATAGAATTTTCTTTATTTAGTTCCTTCAGATCACAAGGTTTGAATAGACAATTGAATCTACTAACCATTCATTTGCAAGCACTGAAACAATTCAAATCAGATTTTTTTTGCTTTCTCGTATATGCAAATCAATCAAATTCCAGTCATCATGCCATTGTGGTGTGTGCACCCAGATTCCAACTGGCTTACTATTCGATCCAGCTAAACAATCCTACTTCAACCGTGTTCTCATCCTTCAACATGTCACCTTACAACTGCACACACTTGCACTTGCAAATTAATCAGTAACATTCAATTCTTGATGACATATAAAATGATTTTCAAAAATTCACAAAGTCAACATCAATCAACTCCTTTCAATAAATTTTTGAATATTCTAGAATCTCCATTTAATATTTAATTGAATTTCATCAATAATTCAATTTTCCATATTTAAATAAATATGCAATAAAATTGGGTTATGATAGAAGTTGTCCTCTTCTCCTGGCTAGTTGCTTGAGTCTTCTTGGAGTAGATTCAACCTATGCAACTAGTGCATGAAATTCTGTGACTCTTCTATTTTCTCCGGAGGTAGATATTGATTTGTTAGAGGCTAACTCAATATTTTCAAGAACTTTAGCTATTTCAAAGTAAGTTCCAAACCTAGGTCTGATGGAGTCTTGAGGGCTATTAATCAACATTTCAATGCAACCAACATCATAGTCCTTCTCAATCTCATATCCAAACTCATGTATCGATGAATTTCTTGGTTCAACTACCTTGATAATGTAGCTATCGATGGTTACCATAAATGTTATGTTATTCTTATACTTTGTAATCAATTCTCTCAGAACTCTCCTTCTTTTATTCATCTATCTCTGGAATTTACCAAAGAATGCAACAAAGGAATCTCCTTGTGCATCCAAATCCGCAATTCTTCTCATCAGTTCCTTAATCTGATAAGTGACTGGTATAGTATTTTCCCAATTGACTTCACCAATTTTAGGAATCTTCCTCATAAAATAGAAGATTAAGCATAAGACCAGTCTACCATACCTAAAGGTACAATCCTTCCCCTTGATATCTTTCAGATTCTTCAACAATTGTTTCTAGATTAGATCACAAAGATCATATTCTATTTTTTTCTCAATCATTTCCAATGCAAGATCAATTGCAGTAGTGTAGACATTGTTATCACCAAGAATCAGTTGTGAAATAACTAGACTTGCATATTGGACTGTTGGGATGGTGATTTCAACATGTGTGTTCCTTATTAATCATGTTCCTCTATCAAGATTACATTTAGGGGTCAGTCTAGAGGATGATAAGATAGTAACATCCCTAATTACCTCTTTGGTTATTGCATATGGTTTCTCAAGCCACACATGTTCATTATGAAATTTGCTGAGATCCATTCTGATACATCTTTCTTCTCTACTAAAGTCTGAAAATCAATTCCATACATCCAATTTCATTTCTGTAAGTACATTGTATTATGGTTTCAGAATACGATCATTTCCAATTAATTCTCTAAGCCATATATGAGAGCCATTCGTAAGGTAGATTCTTCTAATTTCCAGTGAATATATGTTCCAACATCTTCAATTGGTACAACACCAAGAGGGATATCCGAAAAAGCACCAACATGATCGAGTTATAGGGTTTTAACTAGATATATTTTAAGTCATGGTTTTGGTCTCACAAAATTATCTATGATTCAAGGTATATCCATTTCTTTCAATAAAATTCGACAAATAATTTAGATGAAACAGTGTATAGCAATAGTAACTTACCTTTTCCTTTCCAACCAAAGCCAAATTCTAAATTTCTGCTATATAAAATTGCTCTGGTTTCTTCAAGCTTCTTCTACACGCTACTTTCCTTTCACAAATTCCATTCAACGAATGAATATTATTTGACACATTCAAATTTATTTCTTTCATCCCAATTGGCTCTACAATAAGTGCTTCAGATCACAAGTAGATGTCCTCGAAATTTGTGTAAACTTCCATCCTTTCAAACTCTACAAAATTCATTCTTCACACATGTGTCTGCAAATTTCTTTCACATGAAATCTGAATTCATTATTCCAATAAATGTACTAGAGAACGACATAGCTTTTGATTCTACTTGACTTTCAAATGCTCCTTCCTTTCTCCAAATTTTTTCCATTTCCCTTTTAACTTCTGTTAGATCAATCTTGATGATCTGTTCATGTCTTTTTATTAGATTTCTACATCTCATATTTCTACTTCTATAGTCTTTAGCAAAGTGTTATGGATTGTTGCAATTATGACAGACAACATTCTTCCAACCAAATTGTCCTTTATTCATTCTAAAATTGCATTGATTAACCTTGTGTCCAAATAAATTGTAGTGATAGTAGTAGCCATGGAATGTCTTGTTCAACTTCTGATTTCTATATTTCTCAACTTTATGTCCAATCCTCTTGCATTCAAAACATTAACCGAGAATTGATAGAGTATCATTCATTGTATTTTCACAATCTTTTTCCCTATGTCCAAATATTTTGTAGGAATAACATACACCATTAAAAGATAAGTACATTTTAGCATTAGGTTGTCTGATAGGAGTCCTTTTGGTACTACTTCTTGGGTTCTTGAATTGTCCACCATTGCTATGAGGCTTCATATCAAGAGTTTGATTTTCTTTTGAGCTTTATCCTTCTTCAAATCCTAGACCTTTTTTATCCATATTAGTTCTTTGAGAAGTAATCAACTCATCAAGCATTGTAGTGCTTGCCTTGAATTTATCATCATTCCTTCTCACCTTTTCTAGATCTAATTTTAGAGTTACCACTTCTTGCTCAAGCTTTGCATGTTCATTTGTCTTCCTTTGAATTTCAGCTTTCTGACATTCTTCGATCTTTCTCTTTTCTTCCAAATGTTTTTTTAGTCTGGTGATGTACTCATCTGCTTTCTTTAATTGATCATTAACTTCTCCATACCTTTCCCTCAGATTCTTGATGCACTCATTTGCTTCCTTCAGTCTATCCTTCAAATCTTCATTTTATCCTATATGCTCAACAAAGATCTCTTCCGAAGGAATAAGAATTCTTTTTATCTTTCATGTAATCAAATTTTGGGACCTTCCTCAAGCTATTAGGCTTCTTCAGAGGAACCAAGCTCTAATACCAATTGTTGAACATTTAGAATAGTGAGAGGGGGGTGAAATAGTATTCCATAAAACTATTCACATAAAGTTATTTTAAACATTACCACAAATTTGAATTAATCAACAAGAGAAACCATGGAATCAAGACAATACATGAACACCAATATTTTTATGTGGAAAACCCGAAATGGGAAAAACCACGGTGAGGATTAGCTCACAATATAATATATCCGGATATAGAATATTACAATGGCTCACATCTAGAGTACAAAAGTTATGGCTCATTGCCAAAGATACAAAATGTTATGGCTCACTGCCAAAGGTATGAACTAATAAATAATTCACCTTCCTCATGTTGGAGTTCAGTTCTAGTGACGCACAGGGCGGGTGCATGGAGATGGGTAGCCAATTTGTGGCCACTTTTTTAAAAAAGTTTTGAAAATTCATAACGTGAGTGTGTTATAACGCGCTCACATTATGGCTTGGTGTGCCGAGCCTAAGACTCAGCCACAATGAACCCATAATGCGAGCACGTTATAACACGCTCGCGTTATGACATGTTAAAAACAAAAAAAGAGTGAAACACATTCATTCTTGCATTTCAACTGTGTTTTTTGTTGTGTCCATGGCCAAAACCCCCATTTTTCATGCTTGCATTCGAGGAGGAGGTATTTTGCAAAAATATTCATCAACAGTTGTTATTTCATCGCAAGGATGGCACCACGATGACAAGGAGGTGTGAGAGGTAAGGAATATTTTCTTTTTGTTTTGAATTTGTTAGTTTTAGGTTGTATTTGATATTTATTTTTTTGAATTTGTAGGAGATGGAAATCAACCTGCAAACCCTCAAAATCCTCAACAAGAAGAGCAACCAAATCCTCAAGAACAAAATCCTCAACAAGGAAATCAACCACAACAACAACCTCCTCCACCAATCACTCAACACCCTCTTGACACAACAAAATTTAATGAGTGAAATTGAGAAAAAAAATAAAAAATGAGGATTTAATCAGTAGGTTGAGTGATCCAAATGGTTCAACTGCGGAAAGAATGACCTTGGCAAGTTCATTGAAAGATATGTTAAAAATGTAGATTCAATTAGAAAGCAAATAACTAGATGGCAAGATAGGAGGCAGGCGACTAGGGCTTATTACGTGGATAAACTATCATATAAAGATGTAAAGGATTTAAAAATTACAAAAGGTGATTTGTGCTCATTATTCACTGACCCACACACAAATCAAAATCTTACCCTCAATGCGAAGAGGTTTCCTATTCATTGGTGCTACCACCAATAGATTAGGAACTATTTTTATGATAGGTGGTACATGGTTTTTTATTACCCACCGTGCAACAATTGTGAAGTCCTACAGTGTTTCCTTAGGAAACTATACAGTGAGTTCATATTGAACAAAATCCCAAGTTATTTTGATATGAGGGAGTTCTAGGGGAGAGGTGGGGGGTCAGCTCAGGATAGACCCGATGCACAGCTGGATCCTACATGGCAAGGGAGACGAGATCTCGCTAGGCCACCTCATGAGCACATTGTTATGCCTTCCATCGTGAAGGAGAGTGCTGACATAGAGACATTGCAGGTGATCAACACTTTGACCTAGAGTGTCATCTAGCATATTAGCCCTATTCTACAATGCCATCCAGGGGAGTCTTTGAGTGGTGGCCTTCGAACCCATGTGTGTCAATCTTGCATGGTGACTTGTTCATATGACCCCACCGACATTCAGGAGGCTACTACACAGGATCCGTCTGCAACTATGGAGATGGAGAGGGCAGCTGAAATTTTGCATGAGGTGTATGGCATTAATGCTCATGTAAAAGTTATCATGTTCATTGAATTTAATTTATTAAATTTTAATTTTGAAATGCAAGATTAACTAATTTAGTTTTATTATTTTAATAAAATTGTAGGGTCACAGGGTTGAGACTGGATACACCGGCCCTACACCTACTTATTTTTGTAGTACACCTATTGGTGGGGTATGCAACTAGTAAACAATTATAAATTTATTACATGTTAATAGCATTGTTTTATGAATGGTATTATAATATGTGATTTAGGATGTTGAACAAGCTAATATTGGAGGTTTCAAGGGAACACCTCCCAGTGCCAGTGGATTTACTCAAACCTACACGTAGGTAATAGAATAAAGAGTTTAACTAATGAATTGTACTTAATAGATTTGTGTACTTTATATTCATATCGTTGATTACATTGCATTGCACATCATTCAAACTCAAAACATTACTTCACATTCCATAACTAACAACTAGATGTTGATAGATGAAAAAATCTCAACTACAATATAGTTGTTTAGAAAGTCAACATAAGCAGTGATGCAATTACTGCACATAGCATAAGTAATAAGTCTAGGAGAAGCTTCCAATTGCATTTTCTTGTCATGGCATTCCATGAGACCACTTTTTACTACTCGACATCTTTTCAAACCATTCACTGCCTTATCTATGCTATGGATGCTTGGAAGGAATATATGAAAGAATAATAGTAAGCAATAGCATAGACAAGGCAATGAGTTTTTTGAAAAAATGCCTCAAAGACTCAATCTTTCCAATAACAACTTACATCGATGGATCATATCATTTTAAAAAATTTCCCAACCTTTCCAACTTTCTACAATGACTCAATAACCTCTACAACTACTTTGAACCTTGGCATTCTATGCCTTTACACCTTTTTTGCATTTTTACAACATTTGAAATTGACAACTTTGTCAATATTTTGCAATTTTGCACTTTATGCTTGAATTAACTAAGACTATTACAACCTCCAAAATTGCTATTTAAGCCTTATTACATCATCAAAACACCTTAACCAATTCAAACTCCTAAATTTTCCTCATGGAGGCATGTGCTTGCAAAGGTGCACCTACACGACAAACTATGGATGCTTGGAAAAAAACTATCAAAACATAATAGTAAGCAATAACATAGACAAGGTAGTTAGTAGTTTGAAAAAATGCCTCAAAGAAATGTGGTCTCATGGTGATGGAATTCCATTCCATCACCTTGAGACCACATTTCTTCGAGGCATTTCTTCAAACAACTCACCACCTTTTCTATGATACCATATTTTCGATACATGTGTACCAAAGAATTTTATCAAAGTACTCACTTCCTTGCTACTATGGCTAAAAGCCTAAAATAGGCGCTTTCCAACAAACTATGGATGCTTGGAAAAATATATTTCAAAGCATAATAGTAAGCAATAATACCATAAAGAAGGCAATGAACTGTCTGAAAAAATGCTTGAAAGAAATGTGGTCTTATGGTGATGGAATGCCATGATGTGCATTTGTTTGTAATGACATTCCATCACCATGAGACCCCATTTCTTTGAGGCATTTTTTCAAACAGTTCACTGCCTTCTCTATACCACCATAGTTATCGTACATGTCTATGAAAGCATTTGATCAAACAGTTCACCGGCTTGCTGCTATGGGTAAAAGCCTAAAAACACATCCTTTCGAACAAGATATGGATAGGGAAAATAGTAAGCATGATAGTCAGAAATATATAGTTTAATAAGTACGAAAAAATTTGTTCATTATCTCATACATTATAAGTCATGACGTGAATCACTATTGTAGTTTTTGTGATTGAATAATTTGTTGTTTTATTTTCAGATGTTGCAAGTCAAAACACCTTCGAATGTGATGAGGGAAATGGAGATTGGTGTTTCATCTGCTATACAATCCTCGATGGCTCTGACAGGGGAGGTATGAAGCAAATTACTAAATTTTAATTTATATTCATTGTTATAGATGTTAGTTAGTGAAAAAGAAAACCATTATTGAATCATATTTTAATTTCTATTTGGATGGTTTATACAGGGCTTCAACACGCCTCAGCCTAGGCACCATTATTGAATCATATTTTAATTTCTATTTGGATGGTTTATACAGGGCTTCAACACGCCTCAGCCTAGGCATGCAAATATTTCCCTCATGGAGAGTGATCATCAGATGGCGGTAAGCGATTATTTTGTTAAATATATCATTTTTTATAATGTAATTTATATATATTAATGTCTTTACTTCTTATTGTAATAAATAAAACTTCACCAAGAACTAAACACTAGGAGGATCAGCAAGAGCACTCCTTGAGCGTAGTAGAAATGGGTGATAGATGTATTGCCATCTGATCAACAAGCAAAGGGAGAGAGTTTATTTTGTGAGCATGGAGAGCAATGACTTTTGATTCTAGAGCCCTTTGTTGTATGCCTCCATGGCAGTTTTGTACATATTTTGTATTGGATATATTTGACATTGTATGCCTATATGGTAATCTCGTAAGCCTATATGGCTATTTTGTACCTATATTTCATACTTATATTGACATATATTGATGTATGCCTACATGGCTATTTGGTTAATACAAGTATGTTTTATCGATGGTGTCCATATTTGCATTCTAAATTGATGGTTCAATAGATATGAGTTACGTGTATTTAAGTGTATACTTTACAACTTACGTGTATACTTTGCGATTTATGTGTGTTCCAGTGTATATGGTGCAGGAGCACCTAGAGAGCATTGGAAAACACTAGGCAATTTTGGAAGCCGAGGAAGCAATTTTGAGTTTTTAAACTTCAAGGTCATGTTGACCATCTTGTTTTGTGTTTAAGATGTTAGGACATGTTAGAATGAAGGGTGATCAATAGTGTATGGTGGAGTGAATGAGTTTCTCAATTTGTTTTCTTTAGGAATCACTAGATTTTGGGAAATAAAGCCAAAATGTTGCAATTATGCAATTTTGGCCTAATAGGGTGGTTATGTCCGACCAAGGGAAGATGTAACCACCTATGAACCTTTTAAAAGAGGATCCTTGAATTGGATTTGGGTTGGACAAAGCATTGTATTAGTTTGAGTTTACTATTGATATGGAAAAACATTGAAGTTCTTGGTATTTTTCTATTTTTTAGTTCTTTTACTGTGTTAATGATGAGTTCCTGGTACTAAATAGAGTATAACACGTGTGGCATTAATTTTACATGTTTTGTGAAGTCTTTGGAGGTATTATCTTATCATTCCCAATTTTTGTTCTTACTAGGTTTTGTTTTCTTTATTGTTGATCAGTTTGGTAGACTGTTATTCATGGAGTCTTAGACCTCTGATTTCCACTATACCTGGTGTATAGCCATGGGGAAATGAGGCTAGGCTCCATGCTTGTACATAGGATAGGATTAGGGGATTGTAAGAAGCAAGGTTACATGGTAAAGGTCTTCTCCTAGGTGAGCTTGGCTATGCCTGGCTAGGAAAGATAGTGAAAACAAGCCCTAACACAACAGGGGTGACCATTCCCAGCAAATCCAAGGTTGGTGGTGGGTGCAGGAGTCTTTAGAAAGGTCTGATAGGAAGGCAGAGTCTTCACAAATCCATCTGGGGTTTGAAGAAGCAGATAGATCACCGACTGGTCAAGGAAAGGCCTAAAAAGCCCTAATTCCCACAAAAATAGGGATATACCTATGTACGGCCAGTGAATGCCCAAAACCTCAAAATTCCTTGAGAATTTGGAATTGAACCAGGGTCTCAAAAAGAAGTTTGTGATGGTATTAAGCAGGATTAGATTTATAGCCTATTTTCTCAGGCTAGGAGGCCTAATTGGGGCTCAAGGGCTACTAGCCCTTCTTAAACCCTAGACTAGGGTTTGAGGGTAGCGATGGAGACTTGAAGGCTTGTGATTGTTCAAGAACCTTTGAGAGAAGGTTTTGAGGCCATAGAAGTAATCACACACCCATGCATCAAGTTAGTGAGGCTTGAAGGAATAGCTAGTCTTTAGGAAGATTAAGGGCTAGGAGAGATTGTGAGGAAGAAGACCAAGATTGGCTTGGTTAGGAGAATGTAGATGATAGTAGGGTTGGCCAGGAGAACCAGGGGTGCCTAGTAAGCATTAGGGCCTATAGGTTAAGAAGGTAGAAAGTGACACCAAGGGTTTTGCTAAGGTGATACCTAGAGCATGGGATAGTGATTGTCTCAACCAACCCTATCCTATCAGATTGGTATCAGAGCAGGCTAAAGATTTGGGAAAGAGTAATATATATTAGAGGTTGAGTCAAGTGATACTACCGTCATGGTGACAAATGCAGAATTGGCCAAGATGGTTGAAGGGCAGGAGGAAGATAATAGACAATTGAGGGAAAGGATAGCCCAACTTGAACAAGCAGTGAGGACTGCACAATTTGAAGGAAGGATACCAAAGGAAGAAGAGGTTGTAGAGGAAGACAAGACCCCTGAACCTAACCCTGTCTTGAAAGAAGAGCCTTTCTTGAAGGCATTAAAGGCCTTGAGTGGAAAAGCACTTGAAGGCATACCACTATTTAGTGGGAAAATGGAAGCTGATCTAGTCATGGACTGGATAGAAGGAATGGAAAACCATTTTGAGTGTGATGGAGTCACTGAAGCATAGAAGGTAAAGGTGGCCAAATCAAGACTAAGAGGTTCTACCTTGACATGGTGGAAATTCATTCAGACATAGAGGGAAAAAGAAGGTAAGCAACCTATCTCTACTTGGAAGGGAATGGTTGCCAAAGTAAGAGAAGCATACATGCCAGATGACTATGAGATTCAATTACATAAGAAGAGACAAAGCCTAAGGCAAAGAGACCAAGATGTAAACACTTACACTGAGGAGTTTCAAAAACTTTGCATGAGGTCTCAAGGTGGCTAGATACCTTAATGTCTTGAAGTGGAACATTCAAGAGGAGATGGCTCTTTTAAGTCCTAAGACAGTACACCAATGCTATCAGTCGGCCATAAAGATTGAGGAAAGAAGCAAGAGGAAGCAAGATCAGGCTTCTAAGGGAAGAGGCAAAGGCAGAGATCAAAGAGATCAAAGAGGACAACGTGGTGGCTACCAAGGTAGAGGCAATGACCAAAGGAACCAAGGAGAGTTTAAATCCATAGATCATGGAAATGAAACACCTTCAAGAGGAGGATATAACAGAGGTAGAGGACCTCAAGGAGGTTCAAACAGAGGAAGAGGAGCAGGCAGGAGCAATTCATACTTTGCAAACATGAAGTGTTACCATTGTGGACAAGTAGGTCATCCTGCTTAAAGGTTCCCGAAGAAAGCATCTTCATCAAGCAATGAAAAGAGAGTGGCTTATGCACAAGAGGACACCATGAGTCCTAAGTCATCTAAGATCAATCATATTGAATATGAGGTAGGAGAGAATCTGATGTTCAACAAAGTTTTGATTAGACAACCGGTCAAGGAAGAACCAAAACAAAGGAGAGCTTTATTTAGAGTAAGATGCAAGATACTTGGAAAAGTGTGCAAGGTCAGAGTAGATTCGGGTTCAACAGACAATATCATCTTAGAAGAGGCAGTAATGAAACTGAAATTGGAGAAGGTACCCCATACTAACCCTTACAAGGTCACATGGCTAAACAAGGGACAAAGTGTTTTAGTAAATGAGCAAGTAATGGTGGAGTTTTCCATTGGAGGATATAAAGACAAGTTAGTTTGTGATGTTTTTCCCATGTATGCATGCCATCTACTATTGGGTAGACCATGGAAATATGACAAAAGTGTCATATATGATGGGAAAGAGAACACCATCTCATTCAAGAAGGATGGGAAGACTTTTAAGTTGTAGTCACTAACAGAAGAAGATGAAGGACAGTCAAAGACACCAAACATCATGTTGAGTAGTGGTAAAGAGTTCCTTAACAACCTACATCAAGGGAGTGAAGGATATGCGGTTGTGTTACAACCTAAAGAGGAAGATAAGGTTGAAAAGACAGTCCTACTGGAAGCAGTCCAAAAGTTACTTGAAAGGTACAAGAGCATAGTTAGTGATGGTACACCTGCAACTCTACCACCAAAGAGAGCCATAAGTCATCAAATTGACTTCATACCTGGAGCTTCATTACCTAACAAAGCAGCATACAAACTTACACCAGATCAAAATCTAGAGGTAGCTAGGAAAGTGCAAGAATTGTTGGATCAAGGATTGATTCAAAAGAGTATCAGCCCATGTGCAGTACCAGTGGTCTTAGCAACCAAGAAGGGAGGTAAGTGGAGGTTATGCACTGATTCTAGAGCAATAAATAGGATCACCATTAGGTATAGGTTCCCTATTCCTAGAATTGAAGACTTAATGGATTGTCTTGGAGGAGCTCAGTACTTCACCAAGTTGGATCTCAAGAGTGGATAACATCAAATCAGAATTAAGGATGGTGATGAGTGGAAGACAACATTTAAGGAAAATGATGGGTTATATGAATGGAGAGTGATGCCATTTGGTCTCTCCAATGCCCCTAGCACATTCATGAGGCTCATGAATGAATTACTTAAGGACTTTACAGGTATATTTGTGGTAGTGTATCTTGATGACATCCTCATATATAACAAGACAACAAAAGAGCATTTGAAACATGTGGAGTTGGTTCTTAGAAGGTTGCAAGAAGAGAAGTTGGTAATCAATCTAGAGAAGTGTGAGTTATTTAAGCAAGAGCTTGTCTATTTGGGTTTTGTAGTGTCCAAAGGATCATTGAAGATGGATCCAAGTAAGGTGGAAGCCATCCTAAACTTGCCTACACCAACCACAGGGACTGAGGTAAGAAGTTTTCATGGATTAGCTCAATTTTATAGGAAATTCATAAGAAATTTTAGTGGTATATGTGCACCAGTCCTAGATACAATCAAGGGTGGTCTAAAAACTAAGTTTGTGTGGAATCAAAAGCTGAGAAAGGGTTTGGGAAACTGAAACAAGAAGTGGCAACTCAACCTATTCTTTTGTTACCTAGTTTTGACAAATTGTTCATTGTTGAATGTGATGCAAGTGGAGTGGCAGTAGGAGGAGTGCTAAGTCAAGAGGGCAGGCCTATAGCCTTCTTTAGTGAGAAGATCAATGAAGAAAAGAAGAAGTATTCAACCTATGACTTAGAAATTTATGCTTTGGTTCAGTCACTTAGGAAATGGAGGCATTATCTTCTACCCAAGGAGTTTGTAGTCTTTACTGACAATCAGGCACTCAGTTTGATCAAAACTCAAAAGAAGTTGAGTAATAGGCATTTTAAATGGATGGAATACATCCAAGCTTTTACCTTCACCATCAAGCATAAGAAGGGACAGCTAAACAAAGTGGCAGATGCATTGAGTAGGAGATTGTTGACAGTGCAAGAGATACAGATCAAGAGAATTGGCATAGAGAGTTTCACGGATCTCTATGGGGAAGATGGAGACTTTTCAGAGGTCTATAAGGTATGTTCTAACTTTGAGAATCATTTCCATAGCCAATACTCTAAGTATACATTGCAAAGTGGGTTATTGTTTAAGGGAAATTAGTTATGTGTTCCAAGAGGGTCAATGAGGGAAAATCTGATTTAGGAAAAGCATAATGGCAGTCTTAGTGGACATTTTTGCATAAATAAGACTTTAGAACTAGTGCAAAGATTCTATTACTGGCCTAAGTTGGCAAGAGATGTTAGGAAATATGTGGAACAATGTGTTGTGTGTATGAAAGCTAAGGGAGGAGCTAGTAATGCTGGTTTGTACCAACCCCTACCCATTCCAAACAGACCATGGGAGTGTGTGAGCATGGATTTTGTGGTAGGCCTTCCTAAGACCAAGACTAGTTTTGACAATGTTTATGTAGTAGTGGACAAATTTAGAAAAATGAGTCATTTTATCCCTTGCAAAACTACTCATGATGCTAGCTACATAGCTCATCTTTTCTTCAAGGAAGTTGTAAGGATCCATGGATTGCCTTTGAGTATTGTTTCAGACAGGGATGTGAAGTTCATGAGTCATTTTTGGAAGACTCTCTGGAGTAGATTGGGTACAAATCTATCATTTGGATCAGCTTACCATCCTCAGACCGATGGTCAAACATAGGTGGTTAATAGAGTGCTAGGTAATCTTCTAAGGTGCCTAACTAAGGAGTATGGACAGACATGGGACATGGTTATCTCACAAGCTAAGTATGCCTATAATGACAGTGTGAACCGAACCACAGGGAAGAGTCCTTTTGAGATTGTGTATGGGATGCACCCAAGAGGCATATGTGAGCTTAGAGATCTTAGAGCTATGGAACATAGGAGTGGACATGTAGAAGAATTCAGTCAGACCATGAAAGAGATTCAGGAGCAGGTGAAGAAGACAGCCACAGAGGCTACACAAAAATTGAAAGAGAAGGCAGATATGTCAAGGAAAGATGTACAATTTCAAGTAGGGGACTATGTTATGGTCCACCTTAACAAGTCTAGGTTGCAGAAGGGAATGTCAACCAAGTTGCAGATGAAGAGAGTGGGTCCATGCAAGATATTGGCCAAGTATGGGAAAAATGCATACAAGGTGGAGTTACCTACTGATCTAGGACTCTCACCAGTGTTCAATGTAGCTGATTTGATCAAGTATAAGGGAAAAGACAAGGATTTGGATCAGGACAGTAAGGAGATCTTTAGGGACATTAGCAACATATCCTTACCTAGTCAAGATAAGCCTTAGGCAGAGAAGATCTTGGAGTCAAGAGTGAAGAAGGCTATAAGAAACAAGGTGTACATGGAGCACCTAATCAAATGGAAAAACAAGCATGAATCAGAAGCCACATGGGTACAAGTAGACCAGTTCAAGACATTAGGTATTGACCTATCATTGATTTCTCCTTCCATTTCTTAGTGTTTGGGCTGAGAGGGGGAGAATGGTGCAGGAGCACCTAGAGAGCATTGGAAAACACTAGGCAGTTTTGGAAGCCAAGGAAGCAATTTTGAGTTTTTAAACTTCAAGGTCATGTTGACCATCTTGTTTTGTATTTAATATGTTAGGACATGTTAGAATGAAGGGTGATCGGCAGTGTATGGTGGAGTGAATGAATTTCTCAATTTGTTTTCTTTAGGAATCACTAGATTTTGGGAAATAAAGCCAAAATGTTGCAATTATGCAATTTTGGCCTAATAGGGTGGTTATGTCCGGCCAAGGGAAGATGTAACCACTTATGAAACTTTTAAAAGAGTAGCCTCGAACTGGATTTGGGTTGGACAAAGCATTATATTAGTTTGAGTTTACTGTTGATATGGAAAAACATTGAAGTTCTTGCAATTTTTCTATTTTTTAGTTCTTTTACTGTGTTAATGATGAGTTCCTAGTATTGAACAGAGTATAGCAAGTGTGGCATTCATTTTACAAGTTTTGTGAAGTCTTTGGAGGTGTTATCTTATCGTTCCCAAGCTTTGTTCTTACTAGGTTTTTTTTTCTTTATTGCTGATCAGTTTGGTAGACTGTTATTCATGGAGTCTTAGACCTTTGATTTCCACTATACCTGGTGTATAGCCATGGGGAAATGAGGCTAAGCTCCATGCTTGTACATATGATAGGATTAGGGGATTGTAAGAAGCAAGGTTACATGGTAAATGTCTTCTCCTAGGCAAGCTTGGCTATGCCCGGCTAGGAAAGATAGTGGAAACAAGCCCTAATGCAACAGGGGTGACCATTCCCAGGCAATCCAAGGTTGGTGGTGGGTGCAGGAGTCTTTAGAAAGGTCTGATAGGAAGGCAGAGTCTTCACAAATCCATCTGGGGTTTGAAGAAGCAGATAGATCACCTACTGGTCAAGGAAAGGCCTAAAAAGCCCTAATTCCCACAAAAATAGGGATATACCTGTGTACGACCAGTGAAGGCCCAAAACCTCACAATTCCTTGAGAGGTTGGAAATTGAACTAGGGTCTCAAAAAGAAGTTTGTGATGGTCTTAAGCAGGATTGGAGTTATAGCCTATTTTCTCGGGCTAGGAGGCCTAATTGGGGCTCAAGGGCTACTAGCCCTTCTTAAACCCTAAACTAGGGTTTGAGGGTAGCGATGGAGACTTGAAGGCTTGTGATTGATCAAGAACTTTTGAGAGAAGGTTTTGAGGCCATAGAAGTAATCACACACCCCTGCATCAAGTTAGTGAGGCTTGAAGGAATAGCTAGTCTTTAGGAAGATTAAGGGCTAGGAGAGATTGTGAGGAAGAAGGCCAAGATTGGCTTGGTTAGGAGAATGTAGATGATAGTAGGGTTGGCCAGGAGAACTAGGGGTGCCTAGTAAGCATTAGGGCCTATAGGTTAAGAAGGTAGAAAGTGACACCAAGGGTTTTGCTAAGGTGAGACCCAGAGCATGGGACAGTGATTGTCTCAACCAACCCTATCCTATTAGTATACTTTGCAGCTTAGGTGTTTTCATGCATATACCTTGCATTCATGCATATACTTTGTATTAATTTGTGTATACTATGTATTTGTGTGTATAATTCAAGGCTTACATGTTTTTGAGTACTTGTGCTTCCCTTATTCACATGTACATGCTTGGCTTATTCACGTGTATACTTATTAATTGGTTAGCCCTAGCATTGATCATTGTTATCCTTCATGGATTGTTTTGAATATTAATTGATTGATGCTAAACAACTTTATCTATAAGAAAAAAACACATTTTCAATTGGTATTCCATGAAATGATTCATAAAAAGATTTGAATACATTTAATACTTTGATTGGAACAACTCAATTAAGCAAAGGATACATAATCTTCACAATACTTGCAAAATATAATATTCAAAGTAGATGAAGTAGTTAACTTCTTGACACATATATCTAACAAACATTTATCTTCAATAGTCTTTAAACATTTTCACAACATAATCCTGATAGTGCAAAATGAATTGTTATGTTCTTGATGCGTCACCATATAAACACGTCGAAAGATTTATATGCCAACTTTTTGCAATATTATTTCTTGTATATGAAATGGACTGGGGAGAAAGCAAGTTATAATTTATAATACAAATAAGAAATGGACTCAACCCTATCCTAGACCCCCGAATAGGTCTATTTAACAAAGCAACACTCTCTCAATCACTCTTCCAATTGCAAAACACCATTGGTAAGCATTTACCAGTATGCAAATCCATAATTTTTAGGGCGTGATTGGCCCTCTAACCCCATTATCCTTTAAACCCTCACTTTTCTCAAGTTTCATTGGGATTTATTAAAAACCCCATATCTAGACATCATACAACCTCAAAACCTCTTCCAACACTCTTCATTTTGCATGCACAAACTTAATTGACCACCAAATTATGCTACCCCAGGTTGGCTTTACCCACTTTTACTCCCTCAACCCCCTTTTTTTCATTCAAAACCCCTCTTTTCCCAAGTAGGTTATCATGCCGTAACATACTTTTGACCTCCCTTCTCCTTGCAAACCATTTGAACACATTAAACTCCACAACCTCACCCTATTTCCAACCTATTCTAACTTATTCTCAAACAATTTCTTCTTTTCACCTGGTCTAGCCTTGCTTTTAAGGCCTAAATTCTAAATTTTGAACAGGGGCAACGTTAGTAATCTCTTCCAATGTTTTTACCAATGCTATTTTCTTATTTGTACTCCCTATCGTACTTACATAATTGACTCAAATGACCCCACACTAACTCAAAACTAAAATCAAGATTACAAAATAGCTTATCATGGCCTTATTTGACATTATAATGACCAAAACCATTGAAATAGACCTTCTTCGTCAAATGGAGGAACAAGGTGCTCTACACCAATGATCATACGCTTTTTGTGTGGAATACTCAAAATTCTAAATTGTTGTGTGTATGTTTCTCTTTCCAATTGTTTTGCATGCCATCATAAGGGATTAAGCTGGTTGAATATAGCTTGGAACAATTCCGCATGTTTGGGTGTGAAAGAGGACCATGCCTAGCGTAAACTTACCTATCGGGACAAGTTGAAGCAAGTTTTTTGGTCACATGAATTGAAAAATGAAAGTTGCACCACTTTGCAACTTTACACTGCTTCCATTTAACACTTTTTCCATCAAGTGAGAATTGGACACCATAGGAAAACAACTTCAAGATAAAAAAACCGAGAGAGGTTATTATAGAGGGGCCCAATGCAACCCTATAGGGTCAGATGGAGAATTTGTAAGATTCACAATTTCTGAGTAATAACCCATCAAAGTTTGCTTCCCTTTTGCACTTTGGACCCTTAAGGGATCAAGTTGGTTGAATGTAGCCTAGAGTGATTCTGTGTATTTGGGTGTGAAAGAGGACCATGCCTAGTTTAAACATACCCATATGGATGCATTCAAACAGCCCGTTTGGTCACACGAGTTGCAGAACAAAAGTTGCACCACTTTGCAACTTTCAATTACTTGCATTTGACAACTTTTTTCCTAAGTGAAAATCTGCCACCACAGGAAAACCACTTCGAGATAGCAAAAACTGAGAAAGGTTTTTATAGAGGGTCCCAATGTGATCCTGTAGGATTAGATGAGAAGTTTCTAAGCATCATAGTATCCGAGTAAGAGCATGCTGAATTTTGCAGCCATTTTGCATTTTGGACTCTTAAGGGATCAATAAGGTTGAACGTAGCTCAGAGTGATTCTACATTTTTGGGCGTGAAAGAGGACCATACCTAGTGTAAACATACCTATTTAGACATGTTGGAACAATCTGTTTGGTCACACGAGTTGCAGAACGAAAGTTGCACCACTTTGCAACTTTGCATTGCTTGCATTTGACACTTTTTCCATCAAGTGAAAATCCGCCACCACGGGAAAACCACTCCATGATAGAAAAAAAAAGAGAGGTTTTTGTAGAGGGGCCCAACGTGATCCTGTAGGATTAGACAAGAAGTTTCTAAGTATCATGGTATCCGAGTAACAACATGCAGAAGTTTGCAGCCATTTTGCACTTTGGACTCTTAAGGGATTGATCCAGTTGAACGTAGATCAAAGAGATTCTGTGTGTTTGGGTGTGAAAGAGGACCATTCCTAGCATAAAAATACCTATTCGAATGCGTTGGAATAGTCTGTTTGGTCATACGAGTTGCAGAATGAAATTTGCACCACTTTGCAATTTTTTACTGCTTGCATTTGACACTTTTTCCATCAAGTGAAAATCTGCCACCACAGGAAAACTACTCTGAGATAGTAAAAATTGAGATGGGTTTTTTTAGAGGAGCCCAACACAATCCCATAAGATCAAGCGAGAATTTTCAAAGTATCATAGTATCTGAGTAATAACATGCTGAAGTTTGCACCATTTTGCACTTTAGACTTTTAAAGGATAGATCCGGTTCAACGTAGCTCAGAGTGATTTTGTGTGTTTGGGTGCGAAAGAGAACCATGCCTAACATAAAAATACCTATTTAGACGTGTTGGAACAGTCTATTTGGTTACACGAGTTGCAGAACAAAAGTTGCACCACTTTGCAACTTTCAACTACTTGCATTTGACAACTTTTTCCCCAAGTGAAAATCCACCACCATGAGAAAACCACTTTGAGATAGAAAAAACCAAGAGAGGTTTTTGTAGAGGGTCCCAATGTGGTCCCATAGGATCAGACGAGAATTTTTTAAGTGTCACGGTATTGGAGTAACAACATGCTAAAGTTTGCACCATTTTCACTTTAGACTCTTAAGGGATCGATCCGATTGAATGTAGCTCAGAGCGATTACGTGTGTTTGGGTGTGAAAGAGGACCATGCCTAGTGTAAACATACTTATTCGGATGTGTTGGAATAGTCCGTTCAGTCACATGAGTTGTAGAATGAAAGTTGCACCATTTTGCAACTTTTAATTACTTGCATTTGACAATTTTTTCCCCAAGTGAAAATCTGCCACCATGGGAAAACCACTCCGAGATAGTGAAAATAAAGAGAGGGTTTTGTAGAGGAGCCCAACGTGATCCTATAGGATTAGATAAGAAGTTTCTAAGAATCACAGTATCTAAGTAACAACATACTGAAGTTTGTAGCATTTTGCACTTTAGACTTTTAAGGGATCGATCTGGTTGAACTTAGCTCAGAGCGATTTTGTGTGTTTGGGTGCAAAAGAGGACTATTCCTAGCATCAACATACATATTTGTATACATTGGAATAATTTTTTTGGTCACACGAGTTGCAAAATGAAAGTTACACCATTTTACAACTTTCAACTACTTGCATGACAACTTTTTCCTCAAGTAAAAATCTGCCACCACGGGAAAACCACTTGGAGATAGAAAAAACTGAGAGAGGTTTTTGTAGAGGGGCCTAATTAAATCCCATAGGATCAAATGAGAAGTTTCTAAGTGTCACAACATTTGAGTAAAAACATGCTGAAGTTTGCAACCATTTTGCACTTTAGACTCTTAAGGGATTGATCCGGTTGAACATAGCTCAGAGCGATTCCGCGTGTTTGGGTATGAAAGAGGACCATTCCTAACATAAACGCACCTATTCAAATATTTCAGAACAGTCCGTTTGGTCACACGAGTTCTATAACAAAAGTTGCACCACTTTGCAACTTTGCACTGCTTGCATTTGACACTTTTTCTATCAAGTGAAAACTGGACACCATGGAAAAACCACTCCAAGATAGTGAAAATTGAGAGAGGTTTTTGTAGAGAGGCCCAACATGATCCCATAGGATTAGACAAGAAGTTTCTAAGCATCACGGTATCTGAGTAATAGCATGCTGAAGTTTGTAGCATTTTGCATTTTGGACTCTTAAGGGATCGATCCGGTTGAACTTAGCTTAGAGTGATTCCACGTGTTTGGGTGCAAAAGAGGACCATTTATAGTGTAAAAATACCTATCCAGACATGTTGGAACAGTTCATTTGGTCACATGAGTTGTAGAACAAAAGTTGTACCATTTTACAACTTTCAACTCCTTGCATTTGATAGTTTTTTTCCCAAGTGAAAATCCGCCACCATGGGAAAACCACTCTGAGATAGTAAAAACCGAGAGAGGTTTATGTAGAGGGGCCCAATGCAATCCCATAGGATTAGATGAAAAGTTTCTAAGCATCACTGTATCCGAGTAACAACATGATGAAGTTTGTAGCTATTTTGCACTTTGGACTCTTAAGGGATCAATATAGTTGAATATAGCTCAGAGCGATTCCACGTGTTTGGGTGTGAAAGAGGAGCATGGATAGCGTAAATGTACCTATTTGGACATGTTGGAACAATCCGTTTGGTCACATGAGTTGCAGAACGAAAGTTGCACTACTTTGCAACTTTGCATTGCTTGCATTTGACACTTTTTCCATCCAGTAAAAACTGGACACTATGGGAAAACCACTATGAGATAACAAAAACCAACAGAGGTTATTGTAGAGGGGCCCAATGTGATCTTGTAGGCTTGGACAAAGATTTCATAAGTGCCACGATTTTTGATTAATACCTCATCAAAGATTGCTGCTCTTTTGCACTTTTGACCCTTAAGGGATTGAGTCAGTTGAATGTAGCTCGGAGCGATTCTGCATGTTTGGGTGTGAAAGAGGACCATGTCTAGCATAAATGTACCATGCCTAGTGTAAATGTACCATGTACTTAGAAGAAGATCAATAAAATTTATTGTTTCCTTGAACTGTACAGTTCCGTATAGGGTGATTGTGTTCTCTTTTTCAATCTCTTTGTGTTTCCATAGACCCAATACATATTTAGAAACCCATTTTAATGTTAGGGTGCTGATTTGGTGAAAAGGAATAAGTTTTATGAGGTTTGTGTTGCCGCCCCTGTATATTTTGATGGAAAAGGGCATGAAAAGTGAGGTTTCACACTAGGGTTTGATAAAATATTGCATGTAGAGGTTGGGTGATTGTCTTTTGAGTTTGTACAGGTGATTTTAAGAAGGTTTGAGGTGGTGGAATGTTTTGGTAAGGTGTGGAACCATTCCTTTCAATAAACCCCCCTCATACTAGCATAAAATAAGGTTTTTGTGGTTTGGCATGGTGGAGTGAGTTTCTCCTGAGACAAATTGTGGATTTGAGGGTTTGGATACATGAGAATTACTGCCCCAACAAGTTCAGGGGTTGTTGAATGTTTAAAGGTATGTTCCTTTGTAAATTAGGCCTAGTTAGCCTAATGAGGACAACAAAGAAGGTCATTTTTGATGCACATGTTCCAATACAATCACTATTGATTTTGAAGTATGTGTTGTAACTCAATAATGGCTATCTAGACCAGTCATTTGTTTGTGAAGTCATTTGGGAAGTTTGTGAGAAAAGGTCTAAAACTACGGTTTGTTGACCTACTAGACAACATAGTGAAGGGTTAAAATTGAAGAGATAGAGAGTTGTTGGTTGAAACTTTGTTTGAAACTCATTCATTTGAGTTTTTGTGAAGATTGACACCCCTTGCCTACATATTCAAATTGAAAAACACCTAATTGAAATCCATTCCACCGACCTACTTAACCCTACATTGGTGGAATGGAAATCTTATCACTTAATGGAACCCTATTTTGAGGGTTACAAACTAGTTATGATAAAGGAAAAGGAAAAAGTGCCGCAAATACAGAAAACATCATCCTTTATTTACTAATTTTGCAATTGTACAACTAATGCAAGTTTTTCATTTTTACACCAAATAACATCTTTTGTGCAATATCACTTCTCTAATCACCTAATGACCTCTTTGAGACTTTGAATACATTACATATGACCTTCACTTGACCTTTTTCACATTGTTTACATTTCAAAATACAAATTTTGCAAATTTTCCTATTGAAGGTATTTAGAGAACAAGGTGCTCCTGCACCAAAGATGAACTCCAAAATTATAATATTTGAGTAAATCTCATTACAATGCCTTAGGTACTTCATTCTCACATATATTTTACAATGTCACTCATACATTCAAGATTTTCTTTAAATGTCTACATCATAGGTGCTCATTATGAGGTTAACTTGAATTGAGTAACTTGAGATTCCCTCGCTAAGCTTCACACACTCTTTTATAACGGCTTCAAATCAGAATTGAGATTTTTTAAGATTATCAAAATAAGGATCTTGCATTGCTTTTTTGGCTGAGATTGTCTTTGATGGCTCATAAATCAGCATTTTTTACAATGAGAGACCAATCAATTTTTAGTAGTTTACTTACAAATACGCAAAGTAAAAGAGAAAAAGAAAGAGCATCCAAAATGGAAATGGAATGAAAATAAATGGAAGGCACTTACAGATAGGCATGTCAGTCTCTCAACTTAGTCACTCCTGGTCATACATCTTCACTGGGACTTCCAAGATACCTATTGAACACAACACCTCTCATGAATAGACTAAGTTGAAATTTGAGATGCTCTTATAATGTCTACATCATAGTTGTTCATGATAAGGTTAACTTCAAATGAATAACTTGAAATTCCCTCACCAAACTTTGCACACACTTTTGTAATGACTTAAAATCATGATTGAGATTTGACAAGATCATCAAAATAAGGATGTTGCATTTCTTTTCTGGTTGAGATTCTCTTAGATGGCTCATAAATATGCATTTTTTGCAAGGGGACAACAATCAATTTTTAGTAGGTTACTTACAAATAGGAAAAGTAAAAGAAGATGATAGAATTTCCATCAAACAAATTAATGTGCATACAAGTATAAATTAATAAGAACCGATGTGCATACTTACAAATTATTTCAATGAACCATTCGGGTTTCCTCTATTATTTATTATGTAAAGTATTGCCTCATGGTCAGACTCATGAACCTTCCACAAGACCTTGTTCAAAAGTCTACCCCCATATTTGGTCAAATGAACATTGGATTCCATAAAAAGGTTCGAGTAATGAAGAATCTTATGATGCATGTCAAAGTCCTAAAACAACCAATGTTTAACACTCTTATGTGGGTACCTTCTAAGCCACATTCCAGTAACAACAACCGAGCTTGTAGGGTATTCAATGTTTTCTCCATTTATAACTGGGGCCTCCAATTTCTTTTTGGCCTCAACACAATGACACAAGTAATAGTCCATTCCCTCTTTGTTGTCTTCATATGCAATAATTGCATAAACTTCCCCTACATTGATATGTGCAACAAATCTCTTGAAATTAGTCAACATTACAAATACACTAAAAAGTAATATAACAATATGGAATTTCAAAAACTAAGCAAGCAGATATATTACCTAGTTGAACTAGATCTGATAAGTGGTCAAAGTTGACCGATGATTCCATCTGTGTTAGTTCCAATGTCGTCGAAGGGCGATACGTGTGAAGCGGGCTAAGATAACTTGTCAACCATTTGTCAACCCACTCCCCTAACTCACAATCATTCTAGGCTTTCATTGTACATGAAGAACAAAAGCATGCCATCTTTCGTGTATCGATACTCCATGAACCTACATTTGAGCTAAGGAAAGAGTGTAGCTCACTCGATCCTGTTAGTGTACAAAAATCTTCATATGGTGCAATTTTAGTATCATCCATCAACCAAAAATATATACGAACTGAAGACATACCTTTATTACCTAGACCCATCGAAGCATTACACCACTTGACGATTGATCTTGCATTTGCCAACTTTACACTGTCTTTATACTTTAACTCTTTTCGTGTTAGTATACAAATCACAACATATAGAACGATAAACATCATAATGGTTAGAGAATTCAATATGTAGTCCACAACAAGTAGCACGTGTGTGATTTATCTTGACATAAAAAGGTTTAAGAATTTCAAAAAATATTTGAAAAATACTAATTTGAGGATAATCCATTTGAAATTTACGAAAAAATTGGGTTTGATTCATATCCAAAAAATGTTTTGGATGTGGATCACGATTTTGACTACCGATTCTCCTTCTTACCACATCCCTTTGATTCAAAGATGGCCTTGTGTTATTCTTCCAATACTCTTCAATTAGTGTTCTTAATGCTTCAACAACTTTTTTATCTTTTTGTGGTAGTCTCCAATTCTTTGCAACCTTTGAACGTCCCTTGTTTGAACCCCTTAATCTCAACCATTTTCAAAATAAATTATTAGTTTAGAAAGTAGACTTGGAGCACTTGAATCCTTCTTTTTGTTCCATCTCAAAATTTTGAGTATAAGTATCCTCAATTTCACATCCAAGGTCAATATTTCCTGATTTCAGAAAAAAAGTAGCCACTTAAGCCCCCTTTTTGGGAACCATCTTGGTGCACTTACCCCATAGTACATAAATAACACACCTACCTGCTCATATGATCTAACTATCTTCTCTACCTTCATGCAACTCTCACACTTACTTTCTTCTTTTCTTCTAACCACACTTCACTGTATATTTTTTTTGGATGTATTACATATATATATATATTCATGTTCACTAATTAGGTTGGCCTTATTAGGGAAACCTCATTTCAAATCAAAATTAACTCTATCAACACTATCATCAAAACACATTCATCTTCACATATAAATAGTCATCATGGACCTAAGATAGATCCCTTTATCATTCGTAGCACATCTTAATATATAATTAGGTCGGTTAGAGTTAGACCAAAACTCAAAACATATATGCAATCCATCAAACGTGTAACACAAAAAATTGTTAACACATTGAGATCTCCTTTAGACAATATCAAACTGCTTATCTTCAACACCACATAATATGATAATCAAATATGAGGAAATGCAGAATCTCCCACATTAATGTACTGTATGAAAACTTACTATAGTTTACAAATCAAAATACTATCATTCATATCTTCCAAATTCCTTCACATATCATTATGAAACTCCAAAGTAGAATGCACCTTTTAGGCACAAGCATATGCACAAATTCTTGTAGTGATATCTTTTTCTAAGATAAAATCCAAACCAAAAAACTGTCCTACAGAGCCAGTGTATAAGTATAACATTATTTCCAAAACTATTAGTGACTATACATTTCCAACCATACAAATTTTTCCGTTGAAACCATATTGTGGATGCAACATGTATCAAGATAGAACATGTTATAAGATTATGAGAAGATCTTACACAATGGGATATCCGGACCAAAATATCGGATCAACAGACTTTCATTACTAGAGTAGCTGAATATTGTCAAACATCAAATTTCCATTATCTATTGATATCAATGACAACCTCTCAATTTCCAATAGGTTCTCATATCCCTACCTAGAAGGTTTGATCCTAAAATCTCTACAATTGAAGAAGCTAAAGATCTGAATACTTTAAAGTTGATTGAGTTGCATGGAACATTATTTGCATTTGAAATGAGATTTGAAAGTGAAGATTCTATAAGGAAATAAGTTATTAGAGTATCTTTGAAACAAGTTGATCAAGATTCTGATTGTGGATCAGATTCAAAAGAAGCAAATTTTGTTAGGAAATTGCAAAGAGGTTTTGGTAAGTATAAAGGTAAATTACCTTTCAAGTGTTTCAATTGTTGAGAAGTTGGAAATTTCATGGCTAAGTTCCCTCATAATAATACTAACAATGTTGAACAAAAAAATGAAAAAAAATCCTTTCAAAGAAGATCCTTGAAGGTCACAAAAAACATAAGAGTTTCTACACTAATGAGGAAGAAGAATACTCTAGTAAAGAAGAAGATGAAGATGCATCCGAAGATGAAAATGGAAAAGTTGTGTTCATGGATTTTGAAATTGCTGATGGTGATTTTGAAATGGGTTTTGAAGAAAATGAAGAAGCAGATCTTATGAAGAAATTGTTATGGGCCAATAAAGAAACCAAGAAGCTGAATGCTAGAATTGCAGAAGAAGTAAGAGTTTAGAAAAAATAGAAAAATATTTAAAGATTTCTGAAAAAATTATTGTTGATTTGAAGACTTGAGAAGAAGAAGAAAAAAGGGTTGAAGAAGTTCTGACACAAAAATTACTATCAAGAGACAAATATTGTGAGAAGCTTGAAGCATAAATTGTTGCAACCAAAAAAGATTTTGAGAATGTAAATCAGTAGTTGTAGTTGAAGTTCAATAAAAGTACTGCAACCCTAGATCAAATATTGGAAATTCAAAAAAAATTGCATGGAAAAGTCAGAGTAGGTTTTGATGATTAGAAGAAAAAGGTGACATAATAGTTAGACAAGGCTACTAAGGAAAGTCTAGAAGTGACAAATTCTAGAAGTTTGAGATTAGAAAAGACAATGACATGTGATGGAAGTATGACTTAGAATGATAGCTTTATTCAAGTACACAACAAAAGGAGATCTGGAAGGCAATGATACAATACCAGGTCAAGTTTTTCTTTCTTTGGTTATAATTTATTTGTAATGATTATGGATATGTAAGAGAGGGGGACCTCCACATGCAAGGCTAGATGAGCTAGTTTTCAAGTTCAACACTATGCCTCAAAAAGCTCTTTTCCCGAGGAAAAAAGTTCAGTATTGGGACGATAACATGACATGCTGACGTCTCTCAAGTGTGCTGGTGTCCGCACAATTGGAAAACTACAAAGACAAGGTCAAACCTAAGAAAACAAGCTAATGGACCAACTAACTAATACCAAAGGGCCAAAATAACGTGATTAAGTAAACAAAATACTCTCTAATGTGATAAAGAAAAAATGCAAGAGTTAAGGTGGAAAAAAGGATCTCACAAAGAAACTCGTTCGCTAGCTAGCTCCTTGAGAACACATTCACCTACACACAAGAGGAGGAGAATGTTGGGGGGGGTTGTATAGGGATCTGCCTTAGTCAGACCCCCATTTTGGTGTTTCCACCTCCATGGACAACCAAGTTTGCAACAATGGAGAAAAGTATGGTAAAGAAGTAAATGAACTAAAGAGCCCTAAAACACTACAAAATAGTAATTGTACCAAGTAATAGAGGAGAGGAGTGGAAAGCTTACGATCTCCACCAAGAGCACTCAAGGCTGCTTGGGGGAGAAAATGAGAGGACTCAAGCCCCTGCTACAATGGCGTTTGGTTCCAAACTTGCTTTACTGAAGTGATGGAGTGGTGTATTTTCTACAATGGAGTGCAAGAATGCTGCTTGAAAGCTTGAGAGTGAGTGCAAGAGTATGAAATTGAGCTTGTGAATGAAGTGAAGAAGTTAGAATGCATGTAGGAGAGTTTTTGAAGAGGAGATGAAGAAAATGGTCATATTTAGGTCGTTCAACCGAAGAGGGCATTGCAACTTGACTCCCAATGAGAAGTGTAATGCCTCTATAGGTTCATCCGTAAGAATCTGCCAGGGACATAAGCATGTCACATAGACGTTTGCACACCACGCGGTTGTCCTCGACAGAAACTCCCCCACCGACGCTCAAAACAGGTGCCAAGTGGGATGAAAGCAATGGAATTAGGTGTAATTAAGGCTCTGAACTTGGTTTTCTAATGTGGATAAAGGAAACAATGGAATTTTCATAAGGGGAGAAAATTCACTTTTATATAGGATATAAGGTTGTAGATTGTAAAAGAGTTCTGGTAAGAAGAAATAATTTTGTTAGTAGTAATGCATTTGCACCTCCGCTCAATTTTAATGTTACTTTTTTCAAGTGCAAAAATTTTAGACACATTGCAAGGAACTAAAGAAAAAAATTTGTGAGTTCCCTAATACTAGAAAAAAGAAGTGATATTCTAGAGAAGGTTTGGAAGGTGGTTCCTAAATAAAAGAAGTCTAAAAGTCTATGACTTCTCAGACTGCCTTACATGCTCAGAAGGAGAAGAACCTATGGATTATTAATAATGGTTGTTCTAGACATATGACTGAGGATAAAAGTTAGTTCATAAATTTCATGAAATTTGAAGGTGGTTATGTTACCCTTGGAAATAATTCAATTTCCAAATTTTTTGGTAAGAGTACTTTAAGTCTTGATGGTGGTAAAAAAAAGAAACATGATGTTTTGTATGCTAAAGGATTAAAACATAATTTTTTGATTTTCAATTAGATGTGTGATAAAGGTTATAAGTTATCCTTTAGTGTTGATGGTTGTGAAATCAAACAATCAAGTATCGATGAGCTAATTTTTTAAGGAAGCGAGACAGACAGTGCTATTTACCACCTCAGTGAGTTGAATGGAAAGAGTTGTCTCATTGTGTAGAGGGATGAAAGTTGGCTGTAACACAAAAGGTTAGGACACATGAATTTTGATGATATTGTCAAGATCAATTTAAAAGGGTTGGTTCGAGATATGCCAAGAATCAAGAAACCTTAGTCAATTAGTTACAAGCCATGTCAAGAAGGGAAGGATACAAGAATTAAATATCCCACTAAGGAGCATTCCACATCAAATCCATTTGATTTGGTACATACAAATCTATGTGAACCAATGAGGTCTAAGATTCCACAAGGAGACATGTATTTTATGATGTTGATTGATGATTATACTAGGATGACTTGGATTACATATATAAAAGTGAAGTAAAAATATTTTGAGAAGTTCACAGTATTTAAGACTATGATGGAGAATGAAACTAGAAGGATAATCAAAGTCCTAAGATTAGATAGAGGTGGATAATTTATAGTTGATAAGTATGATAGACTTTGCGAAGAGCATGGGATATGGAGGTAGTTCTCTACCCCTAGAACTCTACAAGAATATAGAGTTGTAGAAGGAAAGAACCAAACTATACAAGAGATGGCAAGGACTATGCTATGTCAAGAAAATCTACTAGATATGTATTGGAGAGAAGCTACACAGTCAACTGTGTATATTTTGAGTAGAGTTGAAATCAGGTGCAAGATAGAGAAGAATCTATATGAACTATGGAAAGGAAGAATGGTATCAGTAAGGAACCTCTAAATATTTGGAAGAAAGTGCTACATCAAGATAGATGAAGAGAAATTGGGTAAGATTGATTAAAGATTAGATGAAGGCATTTTTCTTGGATATTCTTTAAGAAGCAAAGCTTATAGGTGTTATAACAAAATATTGAAGAGGATAGTTGAAAGTGAAAAGGTGAAGGTGGATGAAGCTATTCAAAGTACTAATATTTTGGAGGAAGAAGAGGATGAGGAATAAATTCATAGAAACATTGAAGATACAAAAGAATTTATCTCAAAAACCTACCAAAGTATGCTAAAAAAAATCACTCTACAAATTAGATCATAAGTGATAAAGATAGTGGGGTTCTAACCTAGAAGAAGTTGGAAAGATTAGGAGAATAGGTACATTTTTCTTTACTGTCAAAGATAGAACTTAAGACATATAAAGAAGCTAGTAAGGAACAAGCATGGATAGAAGCAATGGAGGAAAAACTAGATCAGACCATGAAGAATGAAGCTTGGGAACTTGTCCCAAGGCCTAAGGACAAGAAAGAGATTGGAACAAAGTGGGTATTCAAAAATAAGATAAAAGAGGATGGTGAAGTGATTTAGAACAAAGAAAGACTAGTGTGTAAAGGATATGCTCAATTTGAAGGTATAGAATTTGAGGAAACATTTGCTCTGGTGGCTAGAATGGAGGCAATTAGGATGTTCTTAGATCTCTCAACATTCAAGAATTTCAATGTGTATTAGATGGATGTAAAGTCAACATTCTTGAATGGACAACTTGAAGAAGTATATATTGAACAACTTGAAGGATTTCAGTGTACTAACAATCTGAATTATGTTTGTAGATTGAAGAAGGATTTGTATGTACTCAAGTAAGCTCCTAGAGCTTGGTATTCAAGGTTGGATGGATATTTACAACAAGGATTCTAGAGATGTTATGTAGACAATAATCTATACATAAAACAAAAGGAGAACAAATGTTGATAGTTGTGGTTTATGTTGATGATATCATTTTTGGTGGTAACAATGAAGAAATGTGCAAAAAATTTCAGAAGGCTATGCAAAATTAATTTGAGATGTCTATGTTAGGAGAATTTCCTTTCTTCTTGGGGTTACAAGTTTTTTAGTCAGACAAAGGATTTTTTATTTCACATCACAAATACATAAAGGATATGTTAAGAAAGTTTAGGATGGAAGCTTGCAAACCTATTGCAACACCTATGGTTACCAGATGTAAGTTGAGCAAGGATGATGATTCTACTATGGTAGATAAAACTATATATTAGTCTATGATTGGTAGTTTGTTGTACGTAACAACATCTAGACCACATATCATGTAGGTAGTTGGAATGGTTGCCAAAATTCTAGTAGCACCTAAAGAGACTTGAATGTGAAGGCGGTAAAAAGGATATTAAGGTATTTGAAGGCTACTGAAGGATTTGGTCTATGATATCCAAAGAGTGAAAATTTTACTCTACTGCATACACAAATGCATATTGGTAGGTTGTGTGGATGACCAAAAGAGCATAAGTGGTGATGCATTCTTCCTTGGAGATAGTTTGGTGTCCTGGTTGAGTAAGAAGCAAGAATCAATTTCTTTATGTACAAAATAAGTAGAACACATTGTTGCAACATCATGTTGCACTCAAGTTCTTTGGATGGAGCATAACTTAAAGGAGATAAATATTGAGTTTGAATATCCTATCACCATTCTTTGTGATAACACAAGTGTAATAAATATTTCAAAGAATCTAGTGATGCACTCCAGAACAAAACACATTGCAATCAAATGTGATTTATTGAGAGAGAAATTTGCAGAGAAAGAAGTAAGGTTGGAATATGTGGAAACAAAGGAGCAAGTTGCAAATATATTCAGGAAGTCTCTTCCTAAGGAGACATTTGAGTTTCTTTAGTAGAAGTTGGGAGTTTTTGCTCCCTCCTCTTGATTCAAGAGGAAAGTGCAGGGTGAGGGGGAGCATGGCCTCCCTACTACAAGAAGGGTTGGTGCTCTTGCAGAATGTTTTCAAAAGTATTGAAGCATGGACTCAAGGGGAGTCTATTTGGGAAATAGGTTTTTAGATGTTGTAGTGTACTGATTTGGGGGAGAAAGGATGTTGATCCTTTTCCATTGATGCCAAAGGGGGAGAAAGTGTGCTCAAAATGCTAAATTTACCAGAAAGAATAATGAGAGAATGTGTGCTCAAAATATTGAATTAAGGAAAGGCTAAATTTAGAATGCCATATCTTTCATAGTAGAGTAAATGCTACAACCAAAAAATCATTCAGATGTTATCTTTCAGGAGTGTTTGGTGGCCCCAACATTTTTTTGTTTTCCATCAATGACAAAGGGGGAGATTGTTGAGCATAGGTTGTCATTAATGTAAAATTGATGTCAGTAAATCATTGTTATTGAGAGTGGTCATCAAAGGGTGTCAAGGTTGTCAGATGTGAAGGTTTAAAAAGATGAAGAAGTTTGTAGGAGTACTAGAATTGTCATTTATTTTAAGGTTTTAGAAGCATGTTGTTTGTTAGTGTGTAGACTATCAAGTTGATTCATGTATCATAAATAATGTTTTGTTATGGTGTAATTTCATTTATATAGTTAATGTATTTATTATACCATGTCGGGTATGCAGTCAACATGAGTATGGTGGTCCGGAAGGATATCTTTTGGGTAGATAGATTGATTAATATGGTTGGAATTTCTTTCAAAAATACAATGTAGCTGTGCAGTTTGGAAGGAGAGTATGCCTACTCTAGTTCTATTAGTTTCCTGAGTTTTTGGTGGTGTGACTCAGTGTGCAAGGAGTGTGAAGTATCAGAAGATCATTCAAGCTATTCAAATTTCAAGGCATGTGTGGTAAAAGTTTAAAGTATGTAGAATTCAAATCATGTGTGTGGAGTGAGGATAGAACCTATTTAAGGTTCCCATGGTAGAACAAGGTGTCAAGTTTTGTTGGTGGCAAGTTTGGACTATTGTATTAAATGTTTCATGTAATTTGAATTTAGGTCCAACCTATGTTGTCTAGGTTTGTGCAAATCCCTAGCTGATAAAGAAGAGTGTTATTGTAATGCCATGCATATATTTTAACGTTTAGATGCATTGTAAGTATTAGTGAGTGTCGTAGGATTGGAATGTACAAGTGTACATTGTATGCAAGTGTAAAGAATGGAAGGTATGTGATAGAAGTGTGAAGAAAATAGGAAGCATCAATATAAAAGGTTCATTCTCAGTGTGAGAGAGTGTTTGTTGTGTCTCTAGTGCATGTTAGAGTTAAATTTCATATCTTCTATTATTTATGTATTTTGATAGGATTGGTGTTCTACCAGTTGTATTATTTTGGTTGGGGATTGTGGTGTCTCTCTCTGGTGGGGATTGTTGTCTCTAGTAGGTTGGTGCCTACATATTCTTTTGAGGATTGGTGTCTTTGTTTGGTTGGTGCCTACATCAAATTATAAAATTCACTTATTATATTCCTGCTTGTGAGATTTTCTCACAGTGGTTTCTTCCATTCTGGGTTTCCACGTAAATCTAGTGTTATGTGTTATCTTGTGTTGTGCTTTTATTAGTAGCTTGTATGGTTCAGTGCTCTTCATGTGTTGAATATATATATGAGTTGTGAAGGTTTCCAAAATTGTTTTGATCTATTGATTCACCCCCCCTCTTAGTATATTGTGTCCTTCAGTGCAACACTTCAAATAATATCAGCACATATGACATAATTAATAACAAATATAGTGGCAATTATGAGATACACTTAAGTGGACATATGCAAAACAAAATAAAATGGAGACCATGATCACGATGACCCTCAATCTTATGGATTGAGCAAGGAAATGATTTGACAACTATAAAATATTTAGCACTTACTAGGTACTTATACTATATTTCATATTCTAAATCATTTGATGATATTTTATTTTTCTATCACTAATACATATTTTTCAATTTTCATTTAAAAATTAATAAATTAACTTATTATTTTCCATTGTTCAATTCTAGAATCTAAATTTTAAACACGATTTCCAAATTTTATTTTACTTTAGAATCTAAATTTTGCACATTTTTTAACTTTCACTAACATTTACCATAATATTAATATTTTCTTATCAATAATAGTAGCATATACTAGAAAGTCCAAATGTTTAATGTGTATCTAGAAAATAGAGTTGTCTTGAATTAAATAATTAAATAATAAAAATAAATTGAACACATATATAGAGTTGACTATTATATAAATGTTCAAATTAAGGAATGTACATAAAATTTATCACAACATTTTTCTCAAAAATAAATCTTCACAATTCTTGGTTGGAAACTCACTATAATTTAATCATTTACCAATTTTTTTTAGTAGGCTCCATTATTCATCTATTAGAAGTACAACTTTCTATAACTCATAGTAATTGACTTATAATTTTGTAGTAGTTCATCATTGGAAGCCAATCTTTCCTTTAATATATCATTCAAACCTACATTAAAGGCTATCATTTGTTTGATGGAATTAAAATGTTTTGCCTCATTGAACTTCTAATCCAATTAGAAAATTGTTCCCTATCCCAATTTTTCTATTTTACATATTCTTTATCAAATCCTCCTTTCCTAAGTATTGGTGTGACTTGTCAAAAGACATCTAGAAACCAAGATCATTGAGTTTTTGTAACTTTCCAATCAATTATTGTATCATTTCTCCATATTAATTCATAAATTCCTATGCTTCACCTAGCTTCATACACTTCTAAAGGATAGTTGATGCCTTTATTGAGGCCTCAATTTGGTTGTGAATTCCTTTATATTCCAATTCATTACCATTGATTATGCAGATTAAATCTAAAATTTTATTTATTCTAATCTTTGATGAAATCACCAATTTTTCTGCATTCATGGACATATTTACTAAACTAGTGAAACTTTGAAAATAGAGCATTAAAGAATTTAAAGAATATATTCAAATAATTAGTCCTCTGCATTATTTCATCGTAAAATTTAACTTTGAGATAAATAAATGTGCTTCTATAAAATTTAGATACTCTATTTTCAAAATACTTTATTTCATTATATGATTTTCTTATGTTTATCTATAATTTTTCACTATTTTTCTCTCTTCCTCTACTTTTCATTCCCACAATTATTCTTTTTCTTTCACTTTGTACAATTTGAATTGCATTATCTAATACAGGTCAACAATTGAGAAACCTACGGGTTTGTCAATTGTTATAGCCTTGGCTTCACAAAATCAACACTATATTGCAATATTAAAATAAAACACTAGCACAATATTTTTTTTAATTGCAAATAAATAAATTTATGAGCATTAAAAATCTGAAAAATCAAACATGCCATCTCATTTTGAAAGCTTCATCTACAAAAACCAACATCTATAGGAAAAACTCCAAGTTTTAACGCAAAATTCTATAGGAAAGATTATGGAGAAACACCAAAAATCAGCTTCAACTCTTCAAAAATGCAATCCACGGGCAGTAGCAACATCTTAACAAATTCTTGGACATGGAGATCTGGGTGCCTAGGAAACATTCTTCCTCTTTCTTGCTTGCTTTTTCCTATTCTCTTTCTCTATTCATCACTACCAGCAACTCTGCTTGGCTAGGCGTTGGGATTTCTCTACCCAAATCAGCTATTCAACAACTCTCTCCTCTCTCTTTTAGGTTTTGGAATCATGCATTCACTATCTTGATTGTTCTCCTAGAAAATTTTGAATTCTTTTCCCAAATTAACATCCACTAGCTTCTTCCTGCACCTCCACTCCTTAGCGCCAAGAACTACCTAGCAAAAAATTATTCATATTCTTTTATTTAATCACATGAATTACAAAATAATAAAATATTATTCTCCCATCAAAGGTGTGGGAATTTTTTTCCCATGTGTAATTTGAATTTACACCAAATGCATTGGCATAAAATTTGAATTTCATGCAAAAGAATAATGAAAGGAAAGGGGTCCCATTTGAAAGAGTTGTAGAAAGGAAGAAGGAGAAAAATCACATGCCTGCAAGACCAACAACACACCAAAATTAAAATAAGACAAAATAAAATTAAATATTTTTTTTGGTTGTGTAGGATTGCTCTTCACCCCTGATGCTCCTACATCAAACAATCGAGGTAAGAAAGAATGTTTCATGAGTTTGAGCTCATGAACATTCATATGAATTTGAAATTCCAAGCTTGAGAAGCTTGGGGGAAACTAAACATCTTGCCTCTTCCATCATATTTCCTCTCCATTTGATCAAATACTCCTTATATTTTTTACCTCTTGTTCTTCTTACCACTCTTGAATCAACAACTTCATCTATTTCTTCACACTCCCTTATTGGAAGTTGCTGCTCCATGGTGCCAAATTTTGTAAATATGAAACATCACTCTTCTTTTCTTGTGTTTCATTTCCATAAAAATGATAAATATGAACTACATTAAAATGGGTGAAATATCTATTCTTGGAGGAAATTCTATTTCATATGCATTAACTGAAAAATTGCTTGAGTACCTTACATGGTCTAATATTTTTGCATTTCAACATGTTGTATGTGCCTTGAAAAAACCTTTCCTTTCATAGATGTGTCAAGACCAAATCTTCCACCTCAAACCCTTGTTCTCTCCTTTTTAAATCAACATGCTCTTTGTGCCTCTTGGTGTTTGTTTGTAACTTCTCTTTCATAAAACGAATTTTCCTAAAGTTATCCAACAACTTCTCTTCTCCTAACCCTTGTAAGACATTTTTAACATGTTTCAAATGATCCAAAATTTTATCTAAAACAATTTCAAACTTACCAAGGAGTGGTTTTTGTTCCCTATCCTTCACCATACCCTTGATCTCCATGGGTTTTTTCTACTCCTTTTTCACTGTCCCAACTTATTTTGGATTAGAAACCAAAGACTAACACCTCATCCATGCTCTCCTTTGGTTGGTGGGGTTGGTGTGTTTCCTTTAGAAATTGTTTTTTCAAAATTACACATACTCTAGCATCATTGGCCACTTATGTTTTCCTTTCACTGGTGTCATAACATATTTTCTTGCATATTTGGTTACTGTGTAAGTGTTTACTTCGCCATCATATATGGCCTTTTGATCATACTACCATGGAATGCCCAAAAGGATGTGGCATGCATCCATTGGTGTCACATCACATACAATCTCATCCCTATAATTACCAATCTAAAAATTTACCAAACACTATTCACTTACCAGAATTTGATGCCCTTGTTGCAACCAAGTGACCTAGTATGGATTCAATTACTTTTTTCTTTCCAAATTCAACTTATCCACCATCTCTTGGGACACCAAATTATCTATGCTTCTCCTATCCACAATTATAGTGTAATATTTTCCTTGTGATTTGCAAATTATCTTGAACAAGCTTCTTCTTTGTACTAGTTCTTGTTGCTCTTTCTTAGGCTTTAAAAGTACTCTTCTCAACATAAGAATTTCCCATTTGTTGGGGTCTACCAGTTCTATTTCATTTTTAGCTTCTATAGTGTATGCTCTTCTAGTGCTTGTCTTTCAAATCTCTTGTATTTGTGGGCACTCAAAGGCCTGATGACCTACTTCTCCACAATTGAAACACACTCCTTAAAATCCCCTTCCTCTACCATATTCTCCTCTCCCTCTCAAAGTTTCACCTCTTCCTCTTAAAAAATATCCTCTTCCTCTTACATTCGTCCCATGATTTATTTGTGACCAACTTGCTTCCTCTTCTTGTATTGGCTTCCCTCTTCCATTATTTGTTTGTTCTCTACCTCTTAAAGCTTCTCCCTTGTCTCTTGAATTACTTTGTTTCCTTCTTGCAAAATTTTCCTCTACCTTGAGAGCTATAGAGTAAGGGGATCCATCACCCTCGAGGCTCCAGGTCATGGAAGAGTCTGAAGGAACAAACTAGCCTAATTCCTTTTGCTAAAACAAGGTATTTACAAAATCAAAAGAATCGATTACAAAGGTTTCAGTTTGCTACAAAGACAACTCACTGTCTGAGGATGACAATGTGGATCTCAAACTCTAGCACGGTGTGTTGGTGTCTCAGGGATAAGTTGGCATCTTGTATGAACAGAGGTCCAGAAAGCAAAGAGAAAACACTACAAGCCTACTAACTATCTAACTGGTTTATGTTTTTTAGTTTGATATAAAGTATGAAAAATACAGAAAAAAGTACTTGAAAGGAAACTATTCAAAATTAACTATTCTAGAAATGACAAAGAGAGGATAAAAAAGGGGTATTGTGCTTCTCATGACTTGATTCTTCAATTAGCTCCACTCAAACGCACCTACACACACAAAAAGAGAAAAATGTAGTTGTATTTGATGTCTACCTCAGTCAAATCCCTATTTTGGTGTTCCCACCTCTATGAATAGCCAAAATGCCACAAGATATGGAAATAAATAAAGAAATTAGAAAGTAAATAGTACAACTAGATAGAAAGAAAAGACAACTAAAATTCTATCCAATAAAAACGATGATGCAACCAAATAGAAAGACAAAAAGTTACCTTCCCAACCATGAGCTCTCAAGTCCAATAGTATAAGGAATAGAGTGAAACCACCACATAGAGAAGATGAAGCTTGATGATACTACAATGAGAGTGGTGTTTTGATGAAAGTATGTTGTTGGAGCCAAATGAGGAGATTTCAACAAGAAGAATATTGGTGTAGAGTGAAGCAAGAGTGTGAGAAGTGAGAGAATGAGAGAATTAGAATGCTAGAGAAAGCATGCAAGAGTGAAATAATTCAGATGAAAAGTGAGTTTGAATTAGAAAAATGGAGGAAAGAGGTCAAATTTCATAGTGAAGGGAGGTAGGGAACAATACTCTTCATAGTCAATGGAAAATGTAACATTTCTGTAGATCCTAGGGGTAGGATTTTTGTCAAGATAGTAGCATGGCACATGGAAATATATGTAGTGCGCATGCATCCCTGACAAAAAATCCTCCACCAACGTAAAAAGATGCGACCAAGTGGAAGGGACAAGGTGGCAACGGTGGATTTAACATCGTCAAGTTTACATTTTCTAAGGTAGGGGAAATTAAATGGGAAATTTGCATAGGGTGCAAATTAATTCCATTATATTTCACCCCCACTTTAGCGAGCATACGTGTCAGTGTAGATGCAAGGTAAAGCAAAAAGAGATTAAAGAGAATATACCTTAATTTTCGAGGAAGCAAATCTTTGATCTGATGGAATTGGATGTAAAGGAGGAAAATCCACATGTTCTTGATCTAACAGGGCAACCTTGATGTGAAAGAGAGAGATGGATGCACAAGTTCTCAGTCCTATGGAGTTTAACATCAACTTTATAGGTTCTCAGTCCTGCAAATGAAGCATATATGTTCTTGGTCCTGTAGGGCTTGCCATGAGAGGATTCTATAGGTTCTCGGTCCTATAAAATTTCATATGAAATATCCTTACAAGTTCTTAGTTTTGTAAGGAAATCTTGATGAGGTGCTTGTTCTTGCTAGGAAAGCTTGATTGTAAAGGAGATTTATAGGTTCTTAGTTTTGTAAAGCAACATGTTAAGTTGCAAACAAAATGTGTTAGGCGAAAAATCCAAAATAGACACACACATCACATAGAATGCAATTGAAGGAGAAGTTTTCAAAGGGGTTCCTTTGGGAACCCTTCAAGACAACAAGGGGCCCACTCAAAGGGAAACTCTAATTTGAAAGACATGACATTTTATGCAAGTGATTTTGTCATCAAGGAATCCTTTTGAAAGATCTATTTCATCAAGGAATATAGTAGAAAGAATGCTCCTTCTCAAAGGTTAGTTTTTTGACTTCTTCATTAGAAAAAGTACTCCTTTTTTGAAGGAAAGTTTTTAGATCCATTTGTTATGAATTCATTTCTGAAAGAAAAATTTCACTAAGGGGTCCTTGTTGAAGAATAAATTTATGGAAAATGAATTTTTTTTAGTAAGGGATTCATTTGCCACCAAATTCACCTAATCAAAAATTAGAAAAGCATGGTAGCCCCCCCTGGGATGGTGTGTGCTACATAGAGGAGTGCATAGCATCCTAATGAGAGAAAGAAGAGGTAGAGATGTTGTGGCCTACAAGACATAGTGAGATGTAATGATGGACTATTGTTGCACATGTGAGAAATAACACATAAGCACCACAACATCACGAAGTGGATACAGAGAGACAAACAAATATAGAGAAAAAAAGAGACAAAAAAAAATGAAGAAATAAAGAGATAGGGGGATTTAGGAGTTTAGGGTTAGATATATTCATATATAAATAGGTAGCACATGATGTATGAACGAATGATCATCAATACCCAAATTTCCCAAATCATGAAGAAAAGCACATGAAGGAAAAATAAAAATAAATAAATTGGGTCAACATGGAAGAAGGCCTCAATGCCCCCAACACTTTGCATCATCCCCAATCGTCAAAAAGAAAATTTACAACATATAGAAGAATGATGATAGACATAGAAGAAGTTTATGACAAATTTTATAGGCCTGTATCTAAGCATTTACAAGGGTAGCAAGGGTCCTCTAGGAAGGATAACAAATACATAAAAAAAGGCATGGGGGACCAAAGACACACACACAAATCTAATCTATAGACAAAGAAGAGGTACCACCCTACTCCTCATTGACCAATAGGTTGTCTTGATCCTAATCTAGATCATTATAGGAGGAGGGAGGATGGGCCTGCAAGGGTGGTATAGTGAGGGAAATACCCTCTAAATCTCCTCCAACAAGGGCCAAGGAAAAAGGCCCCTCAATGTCTTCTTCATTGAGCTCTTGTGAGGTAAGGGCCATCGATCTTACAAAGATCAAGGATAGAGTTGAGATATCATCCACTAAGTTAAACATGCACTTCACTGGAGTGCCATGTGTTAACTAGGTGGGAGAAGAAGGACGAACCTAAGATCCACTACTGACCTCATCAAAAGGGGCAGTGACAAACTCAGGGGATGCAAGGGTTTCCTCCATCACAAGAATGTTGCAAGCAAAAATAGGACTAGCTCCCAAGGAAGGAAAACCCTTCTTTCGACCACCACTCAAAGTGAGGTCATTCTCTAGCTTACACTTCAGCGAAGGATGTTGGATCCCCACAGAGGAAGCAGAGGTGGAGGAGGGAGAAGAAATAGCCACAACAGACACCACTATTATGTTCAACATGTCTATGGGTTGAGAAAAGGGAGGGATTTCTAAGAGGGACATCAAAAGAGGAGGCTCTATGGAAGGAGCGATGAAGACTTGCATCCTTTTGGGGTGAGGATCATTATCACCCATCAGGGGAGTCAGAAGTAGAATGAGGTGATCATAATTTAGACAGAAGGAGTAGAAGGAAGAGACATAGCAAAAGAATATACATAAATAAGAGCTACTGTCTCCCCCTCTACCTTTTGTGAGGTAGCTTGTTCTACAGCCAAAGCTTTCCTCCTGCAATTGCACTCATGCACAAGCTGATTATGTCCGCTTTGGTTTCTAGAAGTTGTAGCTTGAGAAGAAATGGTAGTTTCTTGTTTTATCAGAGGATTTTCCTCCACATCCATGCCTAGTGGAGGAACAACCTCTTGGATAGGAGCAAGATTAGGGAGCACAGGAGTGGAGATAGTAGTAAGTGGAGAAGTAGATACAAGTGCCTCAGTAGTGGGCCTCTTCCCACTCACCATTGGAGGGGCAGGAGGAAGAGCGATAGGAGTCCATAGAGGCCAAGAAACATGAACATACCCATGATGAACTTTTCCCTTTCTATAGACAATGGGTCTAGGAACCATGGGTAAGATAGGAAGTTCAAAAACTTGACACTTAGCTTTTCAACAAGTGGGCACCATTAGGCTTCCCATACGAGGCATGGGCGGAGTTGAAGAAACCATAGCAAGGAGGGAAGAAAAAGAGGATGGAGTAGAGGACATAGAAGAGGAAGGCCCTTGGGGGTGAGCAAGCTTCCCCTTCCCCTTTTTGTAGGAGGAGGAGGTAGCTTATTGTTGTGCAATCATGGAGCCTTTCATGGAAATAGCATAGGGAGACACTAGATAGCTCATTTTTTGCGCCTTACCCCAGTCTTATACTTAACATAAGCACGATACAAAAGATACCCCTTGGGAGGGAGAGCTTCAATTAGAGGGGGCCAAAAATGGTCCAATGAAAATCCCCCACACAACATTGATGGTTTATAACCGATGTCATACACTAAATGCATAAAGACCTCATGCAAGATTTTGAGACACTTATGAACCATCAAAGGGACACCATTCATGGAGACCAAAGACTATGAAAAATGATTTATCAATGGCCTTGGGTCCTACCAAGACCAAAAGAGAAATATATCCAAGAGGAGGGGTGAAGAGTCCATCATGTGTACAGATAGTGGCCTTTGATTCTTCATATTCCTCCCCGTGAAAAGTGTTTATAAATAGAGCTTCTTCAGTTATAAAATTACTGATCTTGTCAAGTCAACTAGGACTCCAATCACAATTTTTCCATTGATACAAGTGGGAATGTGCAAGGGAGAAGGCTTCTTATTCATAGGCATGTCTTGCAAGGTAAATGTTATGTCAGGTGATGCACTCGCAAACTAGGTAGGAGGAATTTGTGAGAATGAGACCATGTTCATGTATCTTGATGGCACTAACTTAGAGGACTCAACGGATTGAGAAATTAGATAATGACCTATTTGAATTCTACTTCAAAATATCCAAGATCCCTTCTAACTACATAACTAGGGCTCATAGATTGAGTTGCAAGGCTACTCACCTTGCAACATGTGAATTTACAACATGCCTAGGACATGAGAGAAGGTTCCTCGATACTAAGAAATGAAACATAGATGTTCATGTCAGGTTCACCAAAATGTAGAGTAGGGGGGTCATCTGTCACCCTTGGGACTCCAGGTCATGGAATAGTCCCAAGGAACAGATTACCCTAAAATACCTTAGGTTGACTATACAGGTTTGGAAAGGAAAAAGACCAAGGTTGAAAAGGAAAGGAAAGCAACACATCACTTTCCTTCTGCTAAAACTAGGTGTTTACAAAATTAGAAGAGCCAGCTATAGAGGCTCTAGTATGCTACCTGAACAACTCACCGTCTAAGGGAGACAACACAGATCTCAAACTATAGCATGGCACACTGATGTCTTAGGGATATGTTGGTGTCCTATATAGACAAAGGTTCAAAAAGAAAAGAGAAAACACTATGAGCCTACTAACTATCTAATTGGTTATGTTTTGTAGTTTGACAAAAAGTATGGAAAATGTAGAAATCAAAGTACTTGAAAGGAAACTATTCAAAATGAATTAATCTATAAATGATGAAGAGAGGATACAAAATGGGTACCATGCTTCCCATGACTTGATTATTTAATTAGCTCCAGGTGAACATGCCTATAAACATAGAAATGAGAAAAATGTTGGGCTATGTTTAAGGTTTTTCTCAATAAAATCCTCGTTTTGGTGTTCCCACCTCCACAGATAGCTAAGATGCCACAAGATATGGAAATCAATAAAGAAAGTAGAAAGGAAATAGTGCAACTAGATAGAAAGAAAAAACAACTAAAATTTTATCCAATAAACATGATGATGCAACCAAATAGAAAGACATAAAGTTACCTTCCCAACTAAGAGCTCTCAAGGCCAATAGTAGAAGGAATAAAGTGACACACCACATAAAGAAGATGAAGCTTGATGATCCTACAATGAGAGTGGTGTTGCAATGAGAGTACACTATTGGAGCCAAATGAGGAGCTTGCAACAAGAAGAACAATGGTGTAGAGTGAAGCAAGAGTGTGAGAAGTGAGAGAATGAGAGAATGAAGTGTTAGAATGTTATAAAGAGCATGCAAGAGTGAAATAATTGGGATGAAAAGTCAGTTTGAATTAGAAAAATGGAGGGAAGAGGTCAAATTTTGTCGGTCAATGGATATAGGGAATGTTACTCTTCACCAATGGAAAATTTACTATTTTTGCAGATCCTAGAGGTAGGAATCTTGTCAGGACAACAGTGCAGTGTGCGACGCACATGTGTCCTTGAAAAAAATTCCTCCACCAATGCAAAAATATGTGGCCAGGTGGAATGAACAAGGTGGTGGTAGTGGATTTTACATCATCAGTTTATATTTTCTAAGGTAGGGAAAATTAAATGGGGAATTTTCTTAGGGTGCAAATTTGCGCCATTACAAGAGCATATTGATAGGCTTCTTCTACAGTCCTTATCATGACCATGCTAATCTCATCTTGGATTTTAATCCTCAATCCATTCACATATCTTGCTACTTGTTCCTAATCATCTTCAACATGCCCAACATGTATGCTTAGCTTGTAAAATTCCTTTGTGTACTCCATGAAATTTAATTCCTTTTGCCTAAGATCTTGTAGCTTCTTGATCAAACTAATATGGTAGTCTACAAGCAAGAATTTTTTATTGAATTTTGTAAACCATGTTCTCCCAAGTTGTTATCTTTTCTTTTCCCTTCCTTTGACTCTCAATCTACACTTGTTCCCACCATAGGATGCATGACCCTTCAACTTGGTGCAAGCATATTTTTCTTTCTTTTTTTCTTCAATGGTCTTTGAATCAAAGTACTTGTCTATTTCTGAAATCTAGTCAATAAGCTCCTATGGATTCAAACTCCCATTGTAACTTGGTGGATCCATCCTTGGTTTACTCCCAAGCTTAGACAACACTTGCAATATTCTCTCTTCATGTGCATCTTCTCCTTGCATTACTACAACCTCTAGAATTTCTTCCTCACCTTCACTAACATCTTCAACATGAACCCCTCTTCTTTGAGAAGTTTCTATGGACTCCAACCTTGTTGTGGTTACACTTAGCATCTCCATGATTGCTGGATTTTCTTCTCCTCGTGGAGCTCTTCCTCTACCCTATCCTCTATTTGTCATTCACTCTTCAAAATTCTACAAGCCCACTCTAATACCAATTGATGCAAGTAAACAATTGAGAAACCTATGGGTTTACCAATTATTTCAACCTTGGCTTCACAAAATCAACACTATATTGCAATATTAAAATGAAACACCAACACAAGATTTTTTTAAATTGCTAATAAATAAATTCAGGAACATTACAAATCTAAAAATTAAACATGCTATCTCATTTTGAAAGATTCATCTACAACAACTAGCATCTACAAGGTAAAACTCCAAGTTTTTATGCAAACTTCTACAAGCAAGAATTTGGAGAAACACCAAAAATTAACTTCAAATCTTCAAAAATGCAATCCGTAGGGAGAAAAAATATCTTAAAAAATTCTTGGACATGGAGATTTAGGCACCTAGGCAACATTCTTCCTCTTTCTTGCTTTCTTTTTCCTTTTCTCTTTCTTTGCTCATCACTGCCAACAACTCTCCCTGACTAGGCATTGGGATTTCCTTATCCAAATCTATCAATAAACAACTCTCTCCACTCTCTTCTAGGTGTGGGAATCATGCATTTTCCATCTTGATTTTTCTCCTAGAAAATTTTGAATTATTTTCCCAAATTGACATTTTCTAGTTTCTTCTTGCACCTGCACTCCTAGGCGCTAGGCACTACCTGGAAATAATTTATTCACATTATTTTATTTAATAACAAGAGTTACAAAATAATAAAATAGCATTCTCCCATCCTGGGCATGTGACTTTGTTTCCCATGTGTAATTTAAATTTACACCAAATGCATTGGCATAATATTTGAATTTCATGCCAAACAATAATGAAAGGAAAGGGGTCCCATTTGAAAGCGCTGTAGAAAGGAAGAAGGAGAAAAATCACATGCCTACAAGACCAACAACACACCAAAATTGAAAGAAGAAAAAATAAAATAAAATTATTTTTTTGGTTGTGCATGATTTCTCTTCACCCCTGATGCTCCTCCATCATTATCTTTACTAAGGAATTGGCTTCTATCATCTTTTTTGTAATTATTTTGAATTTTATTATCATAATTCATTGTGCTTTAATCTAACCTTTGCTTCAATTTATTTAATTCCATCTCTATTTTTTCATTTACATTACTTCTAGTTATATATGTAGAGACATATATTTTTACCCTTTTCTCTAATTTAATGCTCTTGTTATCTATTACTTTCCTCTTTTCTTTCTCATTTTCTAGGTCTACTTATAACTTTTCTATATGAATTTGCAACCTATTTTTCTTTGTTCGACTTTAGCAGTGATGCATATATCACATAAATGTTCCTTTTTTATACATTGTTTTTTTTCTAAACTTTTTATTGCACTAAAATCCACTTGAATAGTGCTTACTTCATAGTTAGAGTGATGTGTTCAATCCTTTGGTATATTTTTTAATTTTGGGCACAACAAAAATGTACTCTATAGTTTCTTTATTTGGGTCATATGTAGGTAATACATTGGTTCCTATAGGCTCTAAAGTTATAGTAACTACAATATCTAACACTTTATTCTTGTTTCTTTTATATTTTCTACTTTATTATTTATCTCAACTTTATAATCAACACCTAGGAATACAAACACAATTGTATTCTTGAATGGAGAATGGTTATTTATAGTGGTGAGGGTATTTCTATTTTTGAGGGTGAAGATTGACCATTATTGTCCTATTCAACAATAGAAGTGGTTCCTATTGTAAATAATTCATTTAAGGTGGGAGTGGAGATATTTGGAAATATCATAATATTGTTTCACCTCTTCTCATGACCTTATTTGTTGAGATTCTCTACAATATTTATTTTTATTGACCTCTTTTATATATTTTTTTTGTACCAAAATTTGGCCATTAATACTAACTATACCATCATGACTAGACCACTAAATTATTCACCATCTCCTTTATGAATTAAATCTTGAGAAATTAAAGATCATTGTGGTACTAGTTGTGATTTTATCTCACATTGATAATTTGAAGTTGGAACAAATTTAATTGTACTACCCAGGGTTACATGTCCTTGGGCATGCCTATTAATTTCAAGGTCTATCAAATCATGAGGTTTTATAGTGCCTACCAGTGTTAGTATAAAAATAATGCCTTATCTTTTCAACCCCAAACCACCACCTTCATAACCCATTTCTTGAGCTATGGTTGTCTCTAAAGAATATGTTTCTTTTGTGGTGTCATTCAAGCCAATTTTATATGAATATTGTACATTAGGATCCAAGGATTGTGTTGTGTATCTCACGAAACACTCCATTTTCTCTTAGTAAAATAAGGACCCCTCTTTTTTCTTAGGTTTAGGTTAGTATTCAATAAATTCCAATCTTTTTTTTTTTCCTTTGGCCAATTTTAGAAAGTGCTTGATTTTCATGATAGAATTTCATCTTGCCTAGATAGAACATTTAAAATTATCTTGTATTTTTTGGAAGTTTTTAAAAAGGTTTAAACACAAGAAATAAATTCAAGAGTAGATTTCACCCTCCTATTTGCACATCCTAATATTCCACGATCTAATGAAAATTTCAATCCCACAATGCATAAAATGGTAATAAATGATTCATAGCCACGTTATGGAAAATTGATGCTCAATTGAACTTTATTACCTTGTGCTGAAAGTTTCTTGTTCCAATATAAATATCCACAACATATTCAAAAAAATTAGGGAATAATGAAGAGGTTAGCTTTGTGGAAACTTGAAGCCCATTTAAACATGCTTTCAACTTCAATACAAATAGACTTGTAAAAGATCTTTTTTGGGGAACTTTTGTTCATAACTTCCTTGTTGAACATATTCATGAAAATCAGTATATGTTTATACCAAGTTATTGCACTTGAAGGTAAAATTTCTACAAAAAGGTAATAATAATAAATCTTAGAGATCGTGGATTTTACATGAGGAAGTGCATGTTGCATATATAATTTTTATGCAACCTTTCTTACAGTTGTACTTCAATTTTTGTTTGTAAGAGTCTAATATGCCAAATAATTAATTACTTTCCTACTAGTTGGAGTTGATAGTGAATCCCATAACTCCCAAAACTTACCCCCAACTAAAACACCTATCACATGGTGAGAGAAAGCAACTTATTTTCTATGAAACCATGAGAAGAGATCTGATCCAAAAATGAATGAGGGATTATGTATTGAATTGATTGAATAACTTGGATTACAATGTACAAATGAATGCTTATAAAAGAAAAAGAAAACTCTAGATGAAATCCTAGGTGAGGATTCATTTTGATCAAAAAAGGTGTCCTCCTCTTATAATATGAGAAAACATGACCTAAATATAGAAAAAGTACTCATAATTTAGCTTAAGTATAATAAATTAAAAGGGACTTAATAATTTATTAATTATTAGGTAATTTTCCGATTTACTCTAACATCCCCCTTAAGTTAAACTTAGCGATAAGATAAAACCCTAATGACGAATGTAATAATGGATGTATGGATGGGTCTTGACTACAAGGTCTAATGAGATTCCCATGTAAAAAACATGAATCTCTCATAACTAGAGAAAAGAAGAAAACCTCATGGGAAAAAAAATCCTCTTCAAAAGAGAAAATAAAATAGATGCACTCATGAAAGAAGGAAAGGACGGCTTGATATGACCCCCCAAGGACTACTTGTGGCATATAATTATAATGAACTTCCCCTAATAGGAGAGATAAAATGGGGATATGGATCCCCCATAAAGAAGCAACTGAAGAAAAAAATCCATTGGTAATTGGAGAATTCATTCCCATAAGCTAGATAAACATGGAATCCAAATCCAAATGTTGTGTGTCTCTAGAAACTAATCAAACATCCACATATCATAATGAGATGATTTGAATCCAAAATAATGTGAATATTTGATGTAGAACAAGCTCCAAAGATAATGATGATGGTGGGATAACAACGATGATGTGGTTTTCATGAAAGAGGAGATGGATTTCCTTAAAATAATACTCCAAATTTTCAATATGAGACTCCACAAACAATGATGATATGTCTAAAAGATTCAAATGCCAAGTAGCTATGTCTAGAAGAGGATGAATGACTTATTACACCAAATCAATAGGGGCCATAAATGACCCCAAGCTGATCAAGAATAATAGAATATGGGATTGTTTCTCGATATAAAGAGTGGGAATAAGGTGAAAATCCTCTAAACCATTGGAACATGCAGCACCTGTGATATACTCAAAATCCTCTAAATTATCATCATAAAATGGTATGAAATTTACATTGTCAAGGAGAATGAGAAATTTTAGTAGGATTCTCTAGGAGTGGAGAGATATGAGGGTCTCCATGGGTCTCTCAAACTTTAGTGCAAAGTGTGTGGGGATAATAAGTTTTCGATATAACACACATAGTTTCATAATTAACATCAATCCTGAGACAACATAGCCACATGCCTTCAAAGTAGAAAGACTCAAACAAACCAAGTGCATCAGAACAAAATCAAAATTTGCCCAAGCATCACATTTGTAACTTGGATTCATTAAAAAGATAATATATATTACAGAGTAAATAACTGCTTTTGATTAGCATGGCCCAACCGTTACTCTTCCATGGATGGTTCTTTATGTTGTTTGGAAATGAAAACTTTAACTTTCATCTTTTCTGCTTTCTTTGGCAAGGTAAGTACATGATCTTCTTGCATGAAAAGAGGAGCTTTGACCAAGTTAAAGCTTTGCTCCAAATCTCTACCATCCTCTTTAATTTGTTTAGATTTATTACCCTTCATCCTAAAACCAAGCAAAATAAGGCAGACACAAGAGTAGATGAAATTTTAATGCCACACATTACTTGTTTCAAAAATTTGAATATACCGAAAACAAATGCAAAAACATTGAAACCAATGCAAAAATTTTGTGAGCTTGAAACTCAAAAATGATAATTTGACTTTAATAGATGATTAAATATACTAGTAGTAAAATTTGATGATGATACCCACACCACTATAAAGTACATGCAATTAGCTTTCAGATGATATCTAGTTTACTAAATCTCAACACAGTAATCCCGAGTTATAGACAAAAAAAAAACCTCCTATTAGGCATGATTGAAGGGGTCAACGAGCTCATGCAAGGTACAGGGATGAAATTAGAAATTACAGGAAAAAATATTCTTATCCATATTGAAATATTCCATTATCGAAAAATAATCCAAATTTCTTGAGCAAAGGTTGATCATCAGAATATGTTGAAAGGTCATTGATATATATTTTGTGTGCACAAAATATTCATAGAATCATGCAAATATGCCAAAAAAAATTGGTTTCACCAGAGTTAGGATTTCTAACATTGATTGTGGATGGAGAAGGTGTTGTCATTGGGGAATTTTATGCTATCATCGTTCATTGTTTTGTCGGTAAGACATACCAATCTCTGAAAATTAATAGGATGTTGTTAAAAAATTATGGCCGACTGTTGCTAAAATGATAGTGAACCTATTGTATGGACTAGTAGGTGAGATTATGTAGGGTATGTTGTACCATAACAATCCTAAAAGAACCCCTTTTTAATTTAAAATTAAAAAATATTAAAAATAGTTCATAGTATGATTATACCTTTTTGACTAGTGAGCAAGTGAGTGCAAGATTAATGAAGGATATTGGTACGATAATGTATGGATTTGTACAGTTGTATGAAATTTATGCCTCAAAATGTAGACTTGCTATTTTTATTTTATTTTTTCAATCGCTCAAATTTTAGTGTTTAGATAGGTGATCTTAGAGTTTTTGGCTATTTTGGACTCAATAGTGATGCTTGTTTTGTCTAGGATGAGTTGATTTTTCCCTCAAGGGTAGATCTCTCAAAATTTGGATAGGAAGTTACAAATTTGGTATTTTGATACCAAGTTAGAGTTGATAGTGAACCCCAAAGCTCCCATAAATCACATGCTTGACCAAAACATCTATCACATGGAGAGAAAAATAAATTGATTTTATATGCAACCATGAGAAGAGATTTGATCCAAAAATATATTCATGGCTTATGTATTGAATTTATTGAATAACTTGTATTACAATTGTATACGTCTAAAAATGGTCATGATTAAGCTTGTTAATTAATTAAATATAATTTATTTAATTCATTCCTCTAATTTCATCTACATATAAATAAATTTAATTATTTATTTATATTGTTCATCTTCTAAATTCTTCTACCTTAAATTAAATAAATAATTTTATTTAATTACTAACATTTCCACCTTTTGCTTGATTAAATTAAATAAATTTTTATAATTTATTTATATTTAATTATTATCCTATTCTAGAGTTTGAATATTTTTGAATATTGAAATAATGGAATATTATCCATCCCATATTCAATTTAAATATTAAATATTTTATTTAATATTTTCCTCACCCTAATTTCATTTTTAAAAACATAATTAAATAATTTATTTAATTATGTGGGTTTCCATTTTCTTCTTCACTTCCAAATTAAATAAATATATTTTATTTAATTGTAACTCACTCTCAACTCACCCTTCCAAATTCTTGACTCGCGCTTCGAAATGGAAGTTTCCCTTCAAAACTCAATGACGAAAATTGACGGAAAAAGGAAACCTTCCATCTTCTCTTCCACTTTCGAAATCTGCCACCGTCCATTCGAACAAGCTTAATCTGGGCCATCGATCGAATCAGCCAATCGAATCCTTTCGAAAACTCTATAAATCTAACCTTTCACAAGCCATTTGGATGGGATCTTCTTCAGACATCTGCATTCTGCCAAAATCATTCCTTAATCTTTCATTCGTTCTTATCATTCTCCATTTGTCATCATATCAAGTTGTTATGCTACTGAAGTGAACAACCAACATTCCTCCATTATCAACTTTCAAAATCTTGCATCTTAGTATAGCATCACATTTATTTTTAAATCTTGTTCTTTAGTAGTCATTTTGTGGAGCTTAGCATATAAATCAGAGAGCTTTAGCAAAAATACTGGAGATAGAGGACAATGTGACGTCTTCAAAGGAGCTGCTGCATTGAGAGTTTGCTTTACTTTGTTTAATCACTTTTCCTTTGATTTAAAGTTTCATTAGTGTGCTTGAATAGTATTTATTTCATTTTAATACACATATTTTCGATCACACAACAATATATAATTGAATGCTTATAAAATAAAATAAAATAAAACACTAGATGAAACCCTAGGTGAGGATTAAGTTAGATCATGCAAAGTGTCCTAATTTTATGCTATGAGAAAATATGACCTAAATATAGAAAATGAACTCCTAATTTTAGCTTATTTGCAATAAAGTAAAAGGGGCCTAATAGCTAATTAATGATTAATTAACTATTAGGTGATTTTCCTATTTACTCCAACACTATCTCCCTATTGCATTAAATACTATTGAATTATGTCATTAATATTAATATATAAGTTCAATATTAATGATTTTATCAATAGATAAACATTATTTAAAAGTGAAATCAAGAGATTTGCAAGTTTTAATGACCAATATAGTAGTAAAGAAAGAATGTGTGGTTTCCATTTTTGCAACATAGGAAAGTACATAGGAATAGATAGAACAAGGAAGTAAGTTTAGTTGAACCTATGACTTCCATAAGTGATTCCTTTGGATAAATCAAATAAATTCTATTAATTCAAAAATTATACCCTAATTTCTTTTTGTTAAAATGGCATGAAATTGAAAAATTCTTGTTAAACAATTTTGTTCAGATCAAATTTAGATGTAAATCTATCAAGACATTTTAGATTTGAATAGTTAAATGCAAAGTAAGGGAAAAAGGGTAGACAAAACCCTATTTTTAAAATAAAATAGAAAAAACATATGATGATGCTCTAGGTTGCACCCTAAGAGATAATGGTGTTGTCATGTCCTAATGAAAACCAATTTCCTACAATGTGTCCACTATGGTAGTTGATGGTATTTTTATGGTTTTTCTAGATATTCAAAAAATGCATATGTACATTATACTTCACTTCTCATTTGAACTTTGATAAAGACCCTTAAAATGAATGAGACTAGAATCGATTACAAGGAAGCTTGTGGAAGTCTCATGTGGGATATAATATCAAAACTAAAAATTAAGTTGCACTTGAAGATGCATTTTCCATAAATCTTGCAAAATTTTGATGGCCAATTCAACATGATCCTAAAACTTTAGAATTACACTTCTGATGTAAATCTCCTTTGCTAATCATGAAAAATAAGATTTCTAAGTTTTGGAGAGCCTAAATTTGACGGTTTCAACTAGTTAAATAATAAATATATTTTATACTTTTGTGCTATATGGGGTAATGAATTCTAAGGCCAAGAAAATGAAGTACAAGTTTAAAGAAATCATACCAAAAACCTATATCACCTCCAAATGGGGGAAAATTTAGATACATATCAAAGACACATCAATGTAGATGACTTTAGATAGTGGATGGCTAGTACAAACACTATCAGTAGGGATCTAAAATGATAGTAAAGAATGGGCTGGATAAGGTGACACAATTCCTAGTGTCTTGAATTAGTAATGGAGTGTGCTAGAAATTATGATGTAAAAATAAGGTAATCATGGTTGAAGGAAGAGTGTTAATTGACTTGAATACTAATTCCATTGAATATACTTTTCACATCCCATTTTAGAAGAACGTGGGGTTGATTAAGATGAAATACGCAGAGAGGAGTTTCAATAAAGACATAGAAGGTTGCAAGAAAGTTATAAATTCTAAATGGATGGAGCATCCCAAAAGTGATATAACTAAATTGGATAAAAATATATGCAAAAGTGACCTCTAGAAAGAATTAGGTGACATGTTACTTTACTAAGTATAGTCATGGACCTTCTAATAATACTTACCTTCCAATTGTGGATGTACCTTGAAGGGAACACAATATATTGAGAAGGGGGGGGGGTGTGAATCAATAGATCTAATTAATTTAAAACTCTTAACTTCAACATAAATATATGAAAATGAAACTTGAATCTTCACTACTACTAATCAAGTACTTAACATAAACATACAAATCCATAGAAGAGAACACCAAATATACCTGGAAACCTAAGATGGGAAAAACCATGGTGAGAATAACTGCTTGGATCTATTGTCAAAATCTAGCCCCACAAATAAAATGAACTTTACAATATGTAGTAGGAACAAACCTACCAGAGATACCAATCCCCCATTGTACTTGTAGGAACCAACCTACCGAAGACACCAATCCCCAATACAATAAAATGAGAACCAACTCTACAAGTAGAACATTAGTCCTACAAAAATACAATGATAAAGTTTGTAGATCTTCAACGTAGCTAATACATCTCAAACACTTTATGAATTAGGTTCAGACTCTCTTCCACACCTCTTATGATATTTTGATAATGACGCACACTGATTGAGATGCTTCAAATTGAATAACACTAGCTTACATAATCATCTTCTTTTATATTCACTCACCACATTCTCTTCAATTATTCTTCAGATTATGCATTTATAAAAATGTATGGCTTTATATAAGGAATTGCATACAAAATTCCTCCATGTCAGTTAGGGGTCCACAAATAACTAGGATGACATAAGGTGGACCTAAATTCAAATTTTATGAAATATGTAACAAGTTGGTCCAAAAATAAATCTGCTACCTCCAAAAGAACTTGATGTCATGTGCTTCCATGGATACCTTAATGAGGTCATATCTTGAATCCTCACACTAACTTTGAATGCTGCACACTACTAGCTATTATCACAAACTTCTTGAACACCAACTGGTTGACATACAAGCACAAAGAGCCTTATGTTACTTCAATATTTTTGCATGTTGAACATATCTTCTAGAAACACTAGAATATGATAAAACATGTGTAGACATTATCTCCTCTCAAACCACAGAGATAAACTCACCTTCAGAAAGGAATACCAAACATAATTGTTTTACCATAGATATCTCTCTACCTTGAAAAACTAAACTGAAACATTATGGAACAAAATTCTAGATTACTTCTATCATAGTGAAAAGATGTAGGCATGATATTGCAAGCATACAATGGTCACACATATCTCTTGATACATACTTTCAGAGTATAGACACTCAACTTCTTTTATAAATATAGCTAGCAATGTATACTTATGCAACTCAAAATGATATGACAATACAATTACCAACATAGATAGGTGTGATAGTATAACTCCTAAAAAGATAGTGCCATTGTGATCATATCTCCTTTGGCAAACATACACACCTTTTACACACCTTTTGGCATCAATGAAAACCTTTGTTCAACAATCTCCCCCTTTGTCATTGATGGAAAAAAGAAAAATGGTGGCCACACACGACAAATTTGTGTCTTCTCCCCATAGAGTTTTTATTTCTTTCCTTAGAGTATATAGCATTTTGAGTTCCACTTCTCCCCCTTTGACATCAATGGAAAAGGTCAACACCCCCCCTTTGCATTTATGGTACTCTACCCAATCCAAAAAAATTATTTCCCTAATAAAATCCTCCTTGATTCCATACCATACTTCTTCTAAAACATTCTACAAGACCACCAAGCCTTCTTGCAGTAGGGAGACTAAGCTCTCCCTCAACCTATACTTCCTCTTGATTCAAGAGAAGGGAGCAACAAATCCCAACTTCTTTCGAAGAAACTCAAAATTCTCCTTAGGAAGCAGTTTTTTGAAAATGTCTACTACCTATTCCTTAGTTTCAACATACTCCAATTTTGCTTCCTTTTCTGCAACTTTCTCCCGCATAAAATGATATTGATTACAATATGCTTTGTCCTTGAATACATTACTGGATTCTTTTAGATGTTAATAGCATTGGTATTAACACAAAGAATGGAAATAGGTTCATCAAACTCAAACTTCATCTCCTTCAAGTTCTATTTCATCCATAGCACCTAAGTGCAACATGAATTTTTCGCAATGTATTTGTTTCTGTGGTAAATAAAGAAACCAAATCTTGTTTCTTGGTCAGCCATGATATAAGACTATCACTAAGAAAGAATGCTCCATCACTTGTACTCTTCTGTTCATTTATGCTTCTTACCCAATCTACATTTGTGTATGCAGTCAGAGTGAGATTTCCACTATTAGGAGACCACAAATCAAAATTCATTGTAGCTTTTAGATATCTGAATATTCTCTTTACAACTTTGACATGAGTTTCCTTAGGTTCTACCTGAAATCTAGCTACTATTCCAACTACCTACATTATATCTGGTCTAGATGCAACCATGTATAATAAATTGCCAATCATGGATCTATACTAGGTCTAGTCTGTTAGAGAAAATTCATTATCCTTAACTTACATTGAATAACCATAGGTGTACATACTGGTTTACATTATTCAATCCTAAAATTTCTCAAAATCTCCTTTATATACTTGTTTTTGTTGAGAAAATTGTGTCTCAAACTTACTAGTGTAAAAGACTTAGCTAAATTTGTGCCAAGTTTGCAAGTTTCAGAGTTCGGGCTTTGGGCTTGTTGCTTATCGAATATAGTTGAAAGGACTTAGAAAATTTGAATGGTTTCAACAATCAAACTTCAGACTTCGTGTATACATCTTATCTTTGTGTTCAAAGGAATGGGTATGGAAGTTCTTTGAACCCAAAAGATGACTTTATTAGGCATTGACTGAAAGTTCATCGGATTGATAGTTGGGTTTTGGTGGGGAAAAGTTTCCAGTATTCTCAAAATCCTGATAAGTTCTTGGCTTATTGCTAGGTGCATTTGGAGTATGCATTAGCTGAAGCTTCATCATAGAGACAAGTGAATGTTGGTGGGGTTGAATGAGCAATCTCTTCAACATGTCAATAAGTTCATCGACAAGACTTCATGGTGTTGGAGGGAGTCACTTGGCAATCTCTTCGACATGCTGATAAGTGCTTAATCAATGAGACTTCACGATGTCAGAGGGAGTCACTTGGAAATCTCTTTGACATGCCGATAGTTGCTTCATTGGTGGGACTTCACCATGTCAGAGGGAGTCACTTGGAATTCCCTTCGACATTTTGATGAGACTTCATTCACATGACTTCTCCATATTGGAAGGAGTTGCTACATCATCCCTTCAACATCTCGATAGGATGGAGCGATAGGCATATCAGGGTGACAATGAGAATGCAAAGAGACATGGTTTTGAGTCTCTTCGACATTCCAATAGAACTTTGTAGAAGTGACGATAACTGTTCGGTTCGATATTGGAAGTTGGAATGTTAGTTTTTTAGTGACACTTGAGAAGTTTGTATAGAATGTCATAGTGCATTGGATTGGAAATTACAAATGTATGAAGGCCAAAGTGAATGTAACGAACTCCTATCAGATTCATTCTATGAATAAACACCTGAAAGAGCATTGCTCTATAACTTGTATGTAATTTATGTTTTACTCTAACACAAGAGATCTCTGCTTTGGTGTGTGGGTTTTTTCCGGAGAGGGTTTCCCACATAACATTTGGTATTCATTCTTTGTTGTCCATTCTATTATTCATGTATGTGCATCTTAATATTTTGTAATTGCAAGTTTTGAAAAAAATTGTGTCTCTCCTGAAGATTAGCATTAGGAAGGCATATTCCACACTCTTCTTTCCTTTCGGTTGGTATTAGAGCTTGGCCAGATTTGTTGTCCTTGTAGGTAAGATGGGTTTTTTGTGCTGATATTGTTTAGTGAGAGTTTTGTAGAGAAATATAGTTTATAAATTATTGTATATTTTAGATGGCGAGCACATCCGAAAGAATAGAGATTGAGAAGTTCAACGGTGGAAATTTTGAGTTGTGGAAACTCACAATGGAATACTTGCTTGTAGACCGAGAGTTATGGGATGTAGTGCCTCTAACAAACCATCAACAACCTCACAAGATGATTGGGATGCAATGGGACAGAAAGCCAAGGGTCTGATCAGACTGTCCTTGGTCGATTCATTTCTCTTGAACTTCCATGAAGAGAAGATAACAAAACTTTTGTGGAAGAAGCTTGGTGACATTTATTAGGGGAAATATTTGGTAAATAAGTTATTTGAGGAAGAAGTTGTATTCTTTGAAGATGGAGGAAGGAGCATCTATTGTAGATCATTTGAATGCATTTAACATGATCATTGCTTAGTTGGGGTCTGTTGGTGTGAAGATAGATGATGAGGATTGTTGCATGCTCCTATTGTGTTCGTTGCCTGACACATGGGATCACCTGGTAATGGATATTGGGAGTACAAAAACCACTTTCAAGATGGAATGTGTGGTTGCTTTGTTTCCATTAGAGGAAATGCAAAGGAAGTCTTCTGAGATGGCCAAGGAGACCCTTACTATTCGAGGTAGATCATAGGTGAAAGGAAAGAAGAAAGAAAAGAAGTCTAAATCCAAGTTAGAAGGGAGATAAAAGTCTCTTGGTAAAAAGTCCAAGGTGAAATGCTATAATTGTGGGCAGACTCGACACATTTAGAAATATTGTAAAGAGGAGAAGAAGAAAAAGAAAAATAGTTTTTCAAAAAATGAATCTTCTCAGAGCGATGCAAATGCCTTCATAGCAGCCTTGGCAACTTAGGAATAAGAAGATGTTTGGCTTATTAACTTAGGTGTTCCCTTTCACATGAACTCTCATAGAGGTTGGTTCTTGATGTATGAAAAGTATGTTGGCGGAAGGGTGTATCTGGGTGATGATTCTCACTTGGAGATTGTTGGCTATGGAAGAATCAACATTTAGTTTCTTGATGGAAGAGTGAAGGGAATCTATGATGTGATGCATATACTAGGTCTAGCTTGAAATTTACCTTTTGTAAGTAATCTAAATAATGTTGGTGTGCACATATCTTTCTTGAATGGTGTTTGTAGAATGACTAGAGGCTCTATGGTAATGGCTAAGGGTGCACGAATTGGAACTCTATATAAGTTGGATGCATGTGCAATATAGTGTAATAGTGGTTTTGCAAAGTCAAGTAAATTTGATCATGTAGAGAAAGGAGGTGTTGTTCATGAGGGTACAAACTCTTTGGAGATGAAGCTCCTACTAGAGAAAACAATTTTGTGGCATCAAAGGCTTGGAAACATTAGTGAAAAAAGCTTAAAAGGATTGAAAAATAAATGGTTGAAGGGCTTGATGATTGTAATCTTGAGTTTGATTTTTGCGAACATTGCATATATAGAAAGCAACACCATGTTTCATTTTATTCTAGTCCTTATAAATCTTCTAGAATTCTGGATTATATTCATGTTGATGTGTTTGGTCCAGTTAATGTTCCTTCATTATCGAAATCTATGTATTTTGTTTCTTCATAGATGATTAATCGAGAAGGATTTTTTTTTAATTTCTCTAAAGTAAAACTAAAGTTTTCAGTTGGTTTAAGGAATTTAAAACCTTGGTTGAAAATAAAACTGGTAGAAAGATTAAGTGTTTGAGGATGAATAATGGTGGTGATTTTTGTTTAACAAATTTCAATAAGTTTTGTAAGGACCACATAATTAAAAGGCATAAAACAACTCATTACACTCCACAACAAAATGGAGTTGCAGAAAGGATGAATAGAACATTGATGGAAAGGGTGAGAACTATGCTGAGTAGTTTTGGTCTAGAATATAAGTTCTAGGCTGAGGCTATAGCTACAACATGTTATTTGATTAAAAGATATCCCACTTCATCTCTTGTGGACAAGAAACCTATGGAAGCATGGTCTGGTAAGAAGCCCTCATTGAGACACATTAGAGTCTTTGGATATGAGGCGTATGCATATGTGCCTAGTGAAAAAAATCTAAACTGGAGAACAAGGCTGTAAAGTGTATCTTCATTGGTTATGGAATTGGTGTGAAAGGTTACAAGCTTTTGAACCCAATTACAAAGAAGGTGTTGTATAGCAAAAGTGTGATCTTTCATGAGCTGAAATCTTCTAGTACAGTTGATCTGCAACCAGAGGTGAAAGAAGTGGAAAAGGAGGAATTTGAAGTTCCTCTTACACCTAGTAAGGATGAACTATGCACTCCTGGTGGACCTGTTAGTGAGGAGAGCTCAAGTAGCTCTGAAATTTTTGAGGAAGATGAAGAACCTCAGCCTCAACTTCTGAGGAGGTCTACACATGCTAAGTGACAACTAGAAAGGTTTGGATATTCTATGTTAGATTCCAATTATTCCTATGATTTGATTGCTAACATTGATGAGGCTAGGACTATTAGAGAGGCTATGGGTATGTTTGATTCAGATTCCTAGTTGGAAGCCATGAATGAAGAAATGGCATCTTTGAAGAAGAATGAAACATGGGGTCTGGTACCTTTTCTTGAAGGATGAAATCCTGTTGGATGTAAATGGGTGTTGAAGAAGAAGATATGTCTTGATGCAAGTGTTGAGAAGTATAAAGAAAGGTTGTTCGTGAAAGGATATTCCCAGGTGGAGGGGATTGATTATGGAGAAATATTTTCTCCTATAGCTAAGTTGACGTCTATCAAATTTTTGTTGTCACTTGCAGCTGCATATGAATTAGAGATTGAGCAGATGGATGTGAAGATAGTGTTTCTTCATGGTGATTTGAAGGAAAATATTTACATGTCCTAGCTAGAGCACTTCATTGAAAAAGGTAAGGAAAAACTAGTTTTCAAATTAAAGAAATCTCTGTATAGTTTGAAGCAGTTGGCTAGAATGTGGTACCAGAAGTTTGATACCTATGTGTTGTCTTTGGGATTTGTGAGATCAAAGTCTTACCATTGTATTTATTTTAAGATTGAAAATGGTTATCTTCTTATTATTTCCTTGTATGTGGATGACATGTTGTTCATGGGGAATAGTAAGGGTATGATTTCTGAATTGAAGTCACAATTGTCAGCATAATTTGAAATGAAGGATCTAGGTTCAGCTAGGTATATTCTGGGGATGGAAATTAGAAGGGATAGGGGAAATAGAAAACTTTGGCCCAGCTTGAAAAAGTATATAAATTCAGTCCTAGAGAGGTTTAATATGGTGGATTGCAAGTAGTTAGTTGTTCCAATGTTGTAGGGAATGAAACTTTCTATTGAATATTGTCGAAAATATCCTACTGAGATGGAGGACATGACTAGGGTGCCTTATGCAAGTGTTGATGGCAGTTTAATGTATGCAATGGTCTATACCAGGCTAGACATTGCCCAAGTAGTGGGAGTGCTTAGTCAATTTATGGCTAATCCAGGAAGGCTGCATTGGGATGCTGTGAAGAGAGTTTTCAGGTATTTGAAGGGTACTTATGAGTATGCCATATGTTATCATGGTTACTCTACTAGATCTTAGAGGTTAATTAGCATTTGTGGATATGTGGATTTTGATTGGGCAAGGGACATTGATAGAAAAAGATCCACCAAAGGATATATATTCATGTTATTTGGCGGTGCAATTAGCTGGATGAGCAAGTAGTAGGCTGCATTCACTTTATCCAGTATTGAGGCTAAGTACATGGTAGCAACTCACACTTGCAAGGAAGCTGTTTGGCTTAGAAGATTGTGTTTTGATGTTGGTTTTGATATAAGGTAGATTGTTATTTGCTATGACAGTTAGAGTGCCATTTTTTTGGTAAAAAATCCAACCTTCCATGCTAGGATGAAACATATTGACATGTAGTACCACTTTTCTCATGATGTGGTAGAGGATAGAAAGGTTAGTCTAGAAAAAGTTGATACTCTAGCGAATGTTGTTGATGCATTAACAAAGCCTGTGAGCACGAATAAGTTCAAATGGTGCACAAGTTTGATGGGCCTTGGGGCCTAGAATATTTAGTGACTTCAAGTATTGGAAGGAGCCAATAAGTTCTTCGTCAAGTGGGAGAATGTTTAGAAAAGGGTGTCTCAAAATTACTGGTGTAAAAGAATTAGCTAAATTTGTGCCAAGTTTGCAGGTTTTAGAGTTCATGCTTTAGGCTTATCGCTTACTGAATACAGTTGAAAGGAATTAGAAAATTTGAAGGGTTTTGGCAATCAAATTTCAGACTTCATGTATACATCTTATCTTTGTGTTCAAAGGAATGGGTATGGAAGTTCTCTGAACCCTAAAGATGAATTTATCAAGCATCAGTCGAAAGTTCATCTGATTGACATTTGACTTTCGATGGGATGAAGTTTCCAGTCTTCTCGACATCCTGATAAGTGTTTGGCTTATCGCTAGGCGTGTTTGGAGTATGCATCGACTGAAGCTTCATAGTAGAGACAAATGAATGTTGGTGGGCTTGAATAAGTAGTCTCTTTGACATGTCGATAATTTCTTCATTGGAAATACTTTATGGTGTCGGAGGGAGTCACTTGGTAGTCTCTTCAACATGTCGATAAGTGCTTCATCGACGAGACTTCATGGTGTTGGAGGGAGTCACTTGGAAATATCTTCAACATGTCGATAGGTTCTTCATTGATGAAACTTCACCATGTTGGAGGGAGTCACTTTGAAGTCCCTTTGACATTTTGATGAAACTTCGTCAACGTGAATTCACCATATCAAAAGGAGTTGCTACAACGTCCGTTTAACATCCCAATAGGATGAAGTAATAGGTGTATTGGTGTGACAATGAGATTTCAGAGAGAAATGGTTTTAGGTCTCTTTGACATTCTGATAGAACTTCATAGAAGTGACAATAATTGTTTAGTTCGGTATGGATGTTGGAACGTCAATTTTTTGGTGACGCTTGAGAAGTTTGTATGGAATACCGTAGTTCATTGGATTGAAAATTATGAATGTATGAAGATCATAGTGAATGTAACAAACTACTGCCAGATTCATTATGTGAATAAACACTTGAAAGAGCATTGCTTTGTAACTTGTATGTATTTTATGTTTTACTGTAATACACGTGATCTCTACTTTGGTGTGTGTATTTTTCCCAAGAGGGTTTTCCCACATAAAATTTGGTATTCGTTCTTTGTTGTCTATTCTTTTATTCATGTTTGTGCATCTTAATGTTCTATAATTTCAATTTTTGAATTTTTTTTTGTGTTGCTCTCTTGAAGATTAGCATTAGAAAGGCGTATTCCGCACTCTACTTTCCTTTCAATTTTGAGAAATAAATATGCCTTTATCTAACTAAGAAATATGTAAGCCAAGAAAGAAAGACAATTCTCCAAGCATTGACATTTTAAATTCACTTTGCATTGCATTTCGAAACTCCTTGCACATGTCATCATTGCTTCCTTGAAAGATCTAATGTAATCAACATAGAAAACAACAATCAACAACTTGCCACCTTCTATTTTTATATACAAATTTTTATCCACACCACCTCTCTAAAACCCCTATTTTCATAGATACTTGTCTAGCCTAGAATACCAAGGTCTAGGAGCCTATTTAAGCTCATACAAAGCCTTCTTAAATTTTCATACAAAATCCAGATTATGTAAGCATTAAAATCCATCCGATTACTCAATGTAGACTTATTCTTCTAATTGACCATTCAAAAATGCAAAATTCATATTCATTTGATACACCTAAAAATTATTGAATGCTAAAAGAGCCAAAAACATTCTAATTGCCTCTAGTCTTACTACCAAAGAAAATGTCTCTTCAAATTCTATTTCTTCAACCTGAGCATATCCTTTTCACACAAGCCTAGACTTGTTCTAAATCAATTCTTCATCTTCATTCACTTTGTTTCTAAAAAATTACTTAGTACCTACAAAATTCTTGTCTTTAGGTCTCAAAACCACTTCCCAAGTTTCAATTTTCTCAATCTAAGTCAATTCTTCCTTCATGACTTCTATCCAACTCTTTTCTTTGCTTGATTTTGTATAGGATTTTGGTTCAATTTATTATAACAATGCAAAATATACTTGTTCATTTGCTTTCCAAAATTTCTTTGTGTCTATATTCCATTATTCTTGTCTCCTATAATGTGATCTTCAAAATTATTTTTTTGTACATACCTTGCCAATCTTTGTAACAACGTTCTTAAAATTAGCTTCTAAGTCTTCATTATTTCTATGGATTGGATCTTCATCATCTTCTACTTCTAGAATGTTTGTAGAATGAATTCTCTCATCAACCCTCACTTTCACACTTTCTACAATCCTCTTCATCCTCTTATTGTAAAATCTATATGCTTTGGTAGTCATAGAGTACCCAAGGAGAATACCTTCATTAGATCTAGAATCAAACTTACCCAAGTTTTCTTCATCCCTTTTAATGTAGCATTTTCTCCCAAATATCTTGAAATGTCTGACTTAGGCTGACCTTGCTCTCCAAAGCTCATATGGTGTTTTATTAGAATTAGGTTTGATTTGAGATCCATTCAAAATATAGACTACAGTCTGAACCACTTCTCTCTAGTATATATCTGATAGATTTGCATTGTTCTTTCCATCTCTTGTACAATCTGATTCTTGCTTTTTGTAACATCATTTTTCTGTGGAGTTTGAGGAGTAGAAAATGCCTTCAGATTCCATGTTCTTCACATAATACATCATACCAGTCAAAAGTGAATTCTCCACCTTTGTCTAATCTTAGGGCCTTGATTTTCCTTTCAATTTCATTGTCAACTAATTCTTTGAATTCCTTGAGCTTCTCAAATTCTTTTGATTTCTCCTTTAAAAAATTAATCCAAGTCATTCTAGTGTAATCATCAATAAGTATGATGAAATACATGTCACCTTATAGACTCTTTTTCCTCATTGGTATGCATAGATCCATATGTATTAAATCCAATGGCTTTGATGTGGAATATTCCTTTGTGGGGAATCTAGAATTTTTCTATTTTCCCTCATGACATGGTTTGTAGCTTGTAGATTGAGGTTTCTTGATCTTTGGCATATCATGAACCATTCCCTTTGAGATAATCTTAGAATTTCATCAAAATTGATGTGTCCCAATATTCTGTGCCATAGCCAATTGTCTTCTTTATGTATAGTAAGACAATTTTTTCCATTCAGCTCACTAAGATGATATATGCCACTATTTGTTCAACTTCCTTCTGCAATCAACTCTTTGGTACTCGATTTATAGATCTCACAACCTTTAGCACTAGATGAAAGCTAGTAACCCTTGTCACACATTTGATTGACACTCAAAAGATTATGCTTTAATACTTCAACATATAGAACATCATGAGTTTTTGTCCTACTACCATTAAGAGTCAAAGTACCCTTATCGATAATTTTAGCAACAAAGCCATTTCCAAGAGTCACACAACCTCCATCAAATTTCTTGAAATTTATGAACTTACTTTTATCTTTGGTCATGTGGCTTGAACATATGTTGTCTATAATCCATAAATTCTTCTCCTTTTGAGCATGAAGTGCATTCTATGCTATCATTGATTTCTTTGACTTTTTCTCTTCTGGTATGTTCTAGATTTTATCTAATCCATGATTATGAATGTCTGACCCTTTTCTTCTTGTTTTTGGTAGAGGATTCACAAAATTACTTCTACAATTCCTAGAAATGTGTCTAAATTTGTTGCATTTGTAGAAAACAATATTGAAATTATACAAATGTGTAAATGCATTACTGCTAACAAAGTTTTTTTTCCTTATCAGAGTCTTTCTACAATCCATAGCCTTATGACCAAAATCATTGTAATTAAAACAATAACTAGAAAAAGAATAATTGAACCTAGTATTGTATCTTTTTCTTCTAGATATTTTTTTCTTCTCCTTCACTTAGATGAAGCCACCATTCTGTGCCTTGCATTCATCACTTGTAGTAACCCTTTTAGATTTTGAACTTTTGAAACTAGTCTTTTCTGAACTTTCTTTAACAAGCATCACTGGCTATTTTGTTGCTTTGTTCTTTTGATCATCAAAGCCAAAACCAGTTTTGACATATAGAGATATTTGACATCCCAATATCTGATCTAGAGTCTCAATACTCTTCCCAAACTTCAATTGTAGTTGATGATTTGCTTTGTCAATATCTTTTCTCAGTGACACTATTTCTGCTTCAAGCTTCTCATAGTCCTTGTATTTTGATAGTAGTATTTTAGTCAAAGCTTCTTCAATCCTCTTTGATTCTTCTATTTGAGTCTTCAAATCAATAATAATATTTTCCATATTCTCAAGCTTCTAAGATAGACTATCTTTAGCCTTCACTTCTTCTACAATTCTTTTCTTCAGTATTTTGATCTCCTTTCTTGCATAGATTAATTTTTCCAAAATATCTACTTCTTCATATTATTTTTGAAATTCAAATGTGCATCTTCTTTAGTATATTGCATGGCCATGGACACAGATCTCTGTTTTCATCTCTAGAGATATCTTCATCTTCTTCATCAGTAGAGTAGCCTTCCTCATAAATGAAGAAAATCTTTTATTTCCTCTATCCCTTATTCCCTTTCTAGAATGATTTATTTCCAAACTTTTTCTCAACATTGTTAGAGTCCTTATAAGGACACTTAGCCATAAAATTTCCTAGTTCATTGCAACAGAAACATTTGAAAGGTAACTTTCCTTTATACTTACTAGAACTTCTTTGCAGCTTTTTGACAAAGTTTTCCTCCTTCGGTTTTGATCCAACATTAGAATCTAGATCAACTTGCTTCTTTGATGCTCTGAATGTAGCCTTGTTCCTTATTGAGATTTCACTATCAAACCTCATCTCATAGGAAGTCAAGATTCCATGTAATTCAACCATTTTTAAAGCATTTAGATCTTTAGCTTCTTCAACAATAGAAAATTTTGAATCAAACCTTCTAGGAAGAGATCTGCGTACCTTTTTCACAACTATGCTTTCTTTAAATTTCTCACCAAGACCTCTGATAGAGTTGACAACCTCATCAACCTAAAGTAGGAATATGGCAATGCTTTATTCCTTCATTTCTTGAACTGAGCTCTATGAGTTTGGAGCTTTTCTTCTTTCACTTTGTCATCACCTTCATAGATAGTGTGTAATTTTCCCATACTTCCTTTGTTTTCCTACATTGCATAACTTTCACAAATTCAAAATTATACAAAAAACATAAAATAATATTCCTAGCCTTGGTGTTATTCTCACAAACCTTCTTTCTGGCCTAATCCCTTGGAGAATTGTTTAGGAATCTCATATCCTTCTATAACTAACATCCATATCTCAATACCTAGAGCCATCAAGTATTCTTCCATCCTAAGTTTCCAAAATGCATAACTGGATCCATCAAAGTGTCGTGCCTTATTTGTATATAATCCTTCTTGATCCATTGAGTGTGCCATCTTGGATATACCTTAAGCTATTAGGATTCTTCATAGGAACTTAGCTCTGATACCAATTGAAGGAAACACAATCTACTAAGAGGGGGATGAATTAGTAGAATCTAATTAATTTAAAAATCTTGACTTCAACATAAATATGTGAACATAAAACTTGAATCTTCACTACTACTAATCAAGCACTTATCATGAACACACACATCCACACAAGATAAAACCAGATATATATGGAAATCTAAGATGGGAAAAAAATGATGATAATAGCTGCTTAGATCTACTTGTTAAAGATGTAGGACAACTAAGAGGGGGGCTGAACCACTTGTCACATAATCCAAACTTAAAAACTCCAACACATATTAATTCCATAACCACATTATCTATCATTAAGTATGAGCATGAAACATAAATAATAGAGAGTAATTTAACATAGTAAACACCAAATTTTTTACATTGAAAACCCAAGGAGGGAAAAACCATGGTGAAGATTAACTCATGATATAAAATAGTTTCAAACTGAAAATAAAAGGCTCACTACCCTAAAAGGACTTATTGTCCAAATACAAAATCTCACTGCTTACAAGAGAGGCTCATTGCCTACAAAAAGGATTCACAAAACAAAATTTGGCTTTACAACCAAAAAAACTAAGAATAGTGCACCTAATAAGTGTTGATGCAGTTTCGGTGATGCTCAATAGATTGATTTGACACACTTCATCCTTTTCGTTCACTTCCAACCTTTTTATTCACAACTGCTTCACACATTTTTATTCCTCCATCTCTGTCTCACCTTTTTTTCTTCTTCCTTTAAAATTATCTAAAATATTCATTTATATACCTAATCTTTCCCATGAGCATCAATTAGGTTAGCCTAATTAGATGCATTTCATATTTACCAAAAATACCAACTGTCGGCTCCAATCTTTCACAAAATATTTTCAAGAAGGTAATTCAAACTTCTAGCACACTACATTATGGTGGAAAAGACCTAAAATAGGTAGCACATATATCTGCATAGAAAAAATAATTCACTATATCACAATTACCCCAAGAAGTCAGCCAGGAATAAACTTCAATGCAAAAAGAAATAAACATTTTGTATGAGCACCAGAGCACGTAATATTCTAAACATGCATGCCTTTAACTACCATAAGAAATTTCTCAAAACCACAAGCAAAAATTACTAACTACAGAGGAATGCAGACTAGAATATTGGAGAGGCAACTTGAATACCGATTTAGATACCAGACAAAAATACTGAATCAAGCACTATCTAACATTTGCAGTCACAACATGGTGACATCAATGAAAACACAAAACTATAGAGATAGTCAATCTTCTTCATTTTTCCAATAATCTCCCCCTTTGTCATTGACGACAACATGCAAAAAAAAAACTTCTCCTTGAAACTCTCCCAATGTTTCAAATCTCTCCTCATACTCTAACTCTGCTCTAACTCTCTCCCACTTTGACATAAGTGGCAAAGGGCGGCCAAAAAGGATATAAACAAAGGTTTAAACATGGTGACATAAAAAATAAAAAAGATTTCAAAAACTTCCAAACATAAAAAATTTCAATTAGCCTCTTTTTCTTCCTTTTCTTCCTCTCCACAACAAAAACAATAGAAATTGAATGCTTAGGATTCAAGTAAAAAAGACACTCTTCACCTGAAACACTTTCTTGTACCTTTCCTCAAGAACTGGACACAATTTCTTCGAGTTAAATGTATCTGAATCCATTCTTGTGCAAATGATTTCCAATAAGCCCAATAGAGTAAAAGACGACGACCGATATGAATTTTGTCTTTCAACATCTTCTGCATCAGTAAGTATTCCAGAAAGATGTTCTAACCGGACCTCAACAATCTCCTTCATAAACTAGAAGGTTTTCACTACATCATCTCTTTGTCTTTGTATAACAACCAGTTCAACTTGTAATTCACCAACTCTCAATATTTTCTTACCTTCTTTATCTTCAAAGATGTCAAAATTATTTCCAATGTAGTTCACTTCAGATTCAATTGCTTCAATTTTACTTCTAAAATTATCTACCACAATAGGCCACCGAAGACAATACTTGTAAATATTAGACATTTCTTTAATGCATTTCTTTGTTTCCATAATTAGTTCAGATAATCTCTCCTTAGCTTTAACACACCTCTTTTCAACCAAAGCTTCAAACTTTCCTCCTTTTGGACCTCCAAGCAACATTCTTTCTTCAACAATCTCAACTGGATTTTCTAGTAAGAAATCAGAAACAGTTGATACTCCAATACCTTTCTGAAGTAGATATTCTACCAAAGCATCATCAATATTCAATTTGTCAATAGGAGAGGCTACACTCCATACTTCACCGATCTTCTTCATCTTCCCCTTAACTATCATAGACTGGATGTCACCAATGGATACTTTCTCCTTTTCTTCTGAAATGTTAATGATATCTTCAGTTATAACTTTTCTCTTCTTCGATTCCAGAGGGGATTCATCAATGAAAACCTCCAATTCTCTTTTACTAGAGGAGGATCCCACTTCAAACTAACTTTAAGTAGATATACCAGAGCAAATATTTGTTTTCAAGGATGTGAAATAATATTTGCACATACTTGCATTATCTGCCAATGCTCCCAGATATCTATAGACCTATTTTCCAATAGGAATCCCAGATTCCCATACCACATTATCTTTTCCCAGTAGGGAACACAAAAAGTAAAAAACCAAGAACACCAACAAAGATTTGAAATGAAAGGGATAACCCTCAATTGCTGACATTCAAACATTTTCAAAAAGATTCTCAAGCAACAAGCTACACAAATCAAATTTCCTATTCTCCATGACCATCATATGTGCAATATAAAAAACAATGGCCGATGTGGAACCTTCACGATTTCTAAAATAGATCTTGTAAGAAATTTCATATGCAACATACCTTACAGCCAAATCCTTGAGAGTGTTTATCAATAGAGCTCGTGGGTCTTCACTAATGCCAACCAATTTCTCCACATCTTTGTACTTCACAGTTTTCCTTCCAAGAAGATCCCCAATACTGCATAGGCCAGTAATCGCCTCAATCGCTTCCTTCATAGCTAAGTAGGGTTTTTCTAACACAATACTTCCATCCTTGAAATGATTCAAAAAGAACAAAATAAACACTTTATCGACAACCCACAAAAATTCACTCCACAAATCCATACCTAGGGTTTTGATGTTCTGTAATCTGCTTTCATTCATCCCTAGTTCCATTTCTTTCATTTTTCTATGATAAAATTCTTCTAACTCAACTCCTTTCAGCTTCAGAGGGATGACATCAAATGATTCTCTGTCCATTTTTGTGCTTTCTTTAATTCATTAATCAAAACTTCTTCATTTTTCTTCTTCCCCTTTCTGCAAGCAGAGAAACAAATTCCGGATTACCTAAGTCAATCTTTGAATTCCCTTCAGAATAGCTTCAAGCCTTCTTCAAGATCACACCAGAGCACCTTCCAAGTTCTTCAAATGCTTAATTAACCGAGAGGACTCACAAATTTTAATTTAAAACACCATCGATTTTTCCCTAAGTGCATTAAATGTGGTTTTAGACACTGAAATTGGGTCTAAGCTAACGACTTCAATTTTTTCATAATTCGTATTTTCATGGTCATGATTAAATAATGTTAATTATTTAATTATTTTCCAAAGTCCTTTCTCATCTATTAATTAAATAACTTTTAATTATTTAATTAATTCATTTTAACATTTATTCCTCTATTAATTAAATAAACTTAATTATTTAATTAATTCATATTATCTTTATTCAAATCCTGATTAATTAAATAAATATTCTTTATTTAATTACGTAACTAATTAACTTTATCCTCTTTCTTAAAGTTAAATAACATTCTTATTTTATTTATCCTAATCATATTTCCAACTATAATTAAATAAATACTTTAATACTTTAATTATTCATTAATCTTTTCTTCAGTCAATTAAATAAATTTTATTTATTTAATTTAATCCTTAAATGTTGAATGTTGAATTAAATAATCATTTAATTCATAAAAGCTTATTTTGGACATATTCTTGTATATTTAGATAATTGTTTAAGTTATCTAATTATTCATTCACCACTTAACTCAAGATCTATTTAAATCAGTCAGTCATCTCCCAATTTAATGTCTAATTGTCTCTGACAAATGGACTCTCGATCTTAACCAGTCAATTATCTAGTTTTAATTCTTATGCATGTAGACATTTATTAATTAAATAACTTTATTTAATTAATTAATTCATGTGTGCATTCGAATAGATCGTTTCCTTTATTCTATCTTTATCCTTTTCATGCAATCTTTATTCTTCTAATTTTCGAATACTTTCAACTAGAGATTAAATCATTATTTAATCTTGATCTCTATTTTTAGGTTTTATCACTTATGTTAGTACTAACACTTATCTTAATGCATGTTGAATATTTTAATTTGAATAATCCATCTATCTTTCAATCTAAGCCTCTCATTCAAATGATTAATTTTTTATAAATTGATCTGACTTTCATCATTGTCTCTGCTCCTCAAATCTGATGACTTTTGGAGCACTTGTTTTATAATCTTCGATATTTCGCTATTATCACATCTATTGAGGCCATACTTTCACACATACTGAAAATATGAGGGAAAGAATACTATCATGGAGAAATGGAGAAGGACAATAGAGGTTATTCATGAAACTATATTGATGCTTGGTGAGATCTTTTTATTTATGCTTTCTTTTGTGCTTTATTGTTTAGCTTTAGTTTACATTAGATTTTATTGCTTTGAGTCACTTTAATCTTTCCTATTTTCATGATGTTACATTGGTGAACCCAATGTGAAGACACGTTCTTCACAAATCTATAGAAGTTTTATTGAATTTTTGTAGGTATTGTATGATCCAACGCACTTGAAGCACAAAATGACGCAATTGACATTACAACGCATCTGATGAATACAATGACACATCTAACAAAATTCAATGCATGCATGGCTTCTTGCAACACAATTGACTGGTAAAATTCGTGATGCATCTGCTGCCTTGCACGACACATTTGACTAGACGTAGCATAGAAGACAAGTTTTCGAAACCCTTGTTGTAGGACAATCACCAAAGATAAATTGCAAACTACTGATGAATTGTCCTGCAAGACATGTGACAAAGACTATTTTGAAACAAGACTATCTGTTTTAGATTAGATAACATTTCATTTAGTGCTTAAAAAAGAACTCTGTCTACTGTGTTTTATGCACTTGCACACTTTGTGTTATCCGATCAGTGTGTACGTACACATTGATCCTTTTATTTTTTAAGAGAGGCTTCCTTGGGGATTCCATCACCTCAAGGTTTGACCTTGAGCATATTTTTCGGCAGGCTATATCAAAGGGGGGAGAATGAAAGTTGTACCCTAAGGAGTGGGTAATGTCATTTGAAGCCAAGCTGTGAGACCCTCGGTCCACCAAGACTTAATGGTGATGAGAGTGGGAGAGACCCTCCCAATATTAGGCTATTTCAAACAAGCTCTCTATTCACAGATTCCCTTACTAGACACCATTTTTTTTAGAAAACCAAATCCTTCTATCTGTTGGTGCAGGAGGTTGGATCTTTGAATCCATCTCACATCCATACAGTTCCTAGTAGAGATGAGAAGTATTGCATGGGAGTTTCATGGGTACTGAAGCTTGGCTGGCCTGAAGAAGTGAGTGTCGTGGAGGGGAGCCAGTGGGGTCAAGCTTCTAGTCATCCGCTTTGAATAAGCATAGTTGGGGAAACCCAAGTGAAAATCCAGTAAGATACTATCACATTCTAGCCTTAGGATCGTACTTTCCTAATTTAATTACTATTCATGTCTGAAATACTACATTTTTTGAGTGTTTGTTATTTTCCAAAAATTTGATTAGAAACAGTGAGTCAAAACCTTCTGTTTATCAGAAAACCACATCTGTTCATAAAAAAACCACAACTATCAAATAGAGTCACACTTGTTTACTAGAAAAACACAATTGTTACTTTGAGTCGCATCTGTTTACTAGTCCGTCACATCTATCAAAACTAAGTTCAATATGATTTTACCAAAAATTGAGTCACATTTTCTTATCAATGAGTCACATTTGTTAGAATAGGTCGCATCTACTTGCTAAATAATTGCATTTGATAATCCCAAGTCACACATGTTAATTAACTCTGTTACTAGAAAACTCACATTTGATACTTTCTATGACGCATCTAAATAGGTGAGCCACATTTATAGTTTAGAACGATGCATATGCCCTGTCATAGAACCTTGCTATATTTTACCAGTTAAGTCTCTGATACCAGAATACCGCATCTATTTACCAGTAAGCCACATTTTATTTCTAGAGTCGTATTTGTAGTATGAAATGACACATCTTCCAAACACATTTCTTGATACAGTCTGAGGACAAAAACCACATCTGAGAAATCCTGAGTTGTAATTGATATAGTGAGTCACATCTGCTTGCTACAAAACCGCATCTTTTTGATACCCGAGATTGAATTTACCAGTAGACAACAACTGACAAAACAAACCAGAACTGTTAAATTCTGTGATGCATCTATTATCTTGCAACGCATCTACTTGATTACCAAAAAACTAGAATTCATTGTCATAGATGAAAAATAAATAGTCATACCAACCTCTGATTTATCCTTTTACACTGATTCTTGGAAAAAAACTAGATAGTTTTCTCATTTGCATCCTTTAGGTATAATTTAGTCATAGAAATAGGCATCCTAGTTGTAGATCATACTTTCATATTAGGAGTCTTTATTTCCTTTAGAGAGATCATCATTTGTAAATCTTAAGATAGGGACCTTTCACGCTTTGGATTAACCCTTACTACAACAAAATTTGTCATTGAACCTTTTCATCATATCTTTTTTTCCTACATGTGAGTCCTTCCAGCTCATTATTCTAGTTTGGGAGCTCACCTTATCTATTGGTCCTAGTCCTACGAAGGTTCCTTGTCAAAACTAAATTGAAACTTGGGTTAAGCCTTAGTTGGTAGGTAACCTCTTTTAGAATCTTCCAAAATTGATCACTTAAACTTATATTTAGACATTGTCATCCTAGAATAGCATCATTTTAGACATTTCTTATTTGAAAGAAAATACCAAAAAAATAGCTACATTCATTCCTTATTTGCAAGAAAATCCCAAAAAATAGATTAGATTCATAATCATCCATAGACTTAGTTTTTGTATCACTTGCACTTTGAGCTTACCTTACATGGTTGAAACAAGATCTAAAAGGAAAGAAAGAGAAAATATGGCTGATCCAAATGATTTCATCAATCCGTTCTCAAATCCCTTTTTAGGGACATCTTCATCAAGACCTCACAAGACTTTGTTAGACAAATTTGTTACTAGAGATTCACAAGGACACATTGTAGTGGAAGACATAGATGTTGCTACACATGACCTTGAGTTTTCCTCCTTTGTAGATGACTATCTAGGAAATTATCCTCAAATATATTTAGCTAAGTTTCTAGCAGAAGGTGCCAAGTTACCTCCTGGGTTTGACATCTGTACCTTACAAACTACATCTACTCAAGGAACAAACATTACCACTACTAGTGCTACTATACCTCAAGTGACCACCACTATACCATCTATAGGACCCACATAGAGTGGTTCAACAATACACACATATCCATTTGGTACATCTAGCTCAAAAAAGGGTCTAAATTTCACCATTGGGGAATCATCATCCAATCCCTTCGGTCCTCTTGTTGGGAAAAAAAGACCTAAAACGTCAACTCCTACACCAAGTGTCAATGTCACTAGCACTATACCACAAACAACAACTATGCCAAGTGTCAATGTCACTAGTACTATACCATATATTGGGGTCTGACAGATAGGAAACATACCCTCCTTTCAATATGGAAGCTGACCCACAACTTCACAAATCCCAAATAAAAATCCATTTTCAAAAATTCGAAATCAAAATCCATTCTCACAGATTCCAAATCAAAATCCATTTTCACAAATCCCAAATAAAAATCCATTCACATAGATTCTGAATCAAAACCCATTCACTAACATTCCAAATCAAAATCCACTCTACATACCAACACTTAACCAAAATTAATCATAGAATGTTGGATTCCAAAACACGTACATAGACCCAAACAATCCAACTAGCACATCATTAACACAAGTTGACGTCCTGCAGACACAAATACACACTCTTCAATCATAGATGGATAACATGGAAGTGTCTAACAAGAGAACTTTCTCAAAAAAGGAGTTGTGCCCATTTCCCTTTGACAAATCATTATACATGACACCTTTCCCTCATGGGTATGTTATACCTAATTTTCTCAAGTACAACAGAAAGAGAAATCCAGTCAAACACATAAGGGAATTTTCCACGATGTGCATAGATGTCACATATGACCCCACCTATCTTATGAGACTCTTTCCGAGAAGTCTTATTGGAATTGCATTGGAATGGTTTTTGGGTCTTGACTATGACATAAAATCATGGGGCGAACTGGCTGAAAAATTCATTGAACACTTCTCCTTTAACATCAACCATGGAATCAACATAGCAACTTTCTATCACACTACACAAGATGAAGGAGAAAATTTTATCACTTTCTTCTAGAGATGGACAACTATAGCTAGCCGATGTCCTGTTGAGATACCTAAGAAACAGAAGGTCACTATCTTCTAGGAAAACCTTAACCCAAAATTGAGAAGTGACTTGAGAGTACATTGTTGCACATCCTCTGCAGAACTAGTGGAAAAGGGTCTCATACTAGAGAAAGGTCTCATAGACAAAGGGGAACTCAAGACACCCAACATAAATCCCCCTATGCAGAACACCCCCAATGACAGAAACAAGTTTTGGTCTCAGAAAAAAAATGTTACCAATGATGGGGTTGTTGATGCTAAAACCTTACAAGTAGGACCAATCATTACACTAAGAGTATAGAACCCCTCTACCAACACACTCAACACCATCAATCAAACCCCCAACACTACTAAAATTCCCAATGACCACAACAATAGAGGAGGTGTCCAAAATGTGAGTTCACTCCCTTAGGGGAACCCATTGAATCGGTCTTCAAACAACTGTTAGAACACAATCTCATATAGCTTCAAGAGTCAAGACAATATGACCCAGGGAAATTCAAACCATTCTGGTGGGATGACAATGCCTTTTTTGACTTCCATCGGACTAAAAGACATAGCCTACAAAATTGCTGACAACTAAAAAACATCATATAGGACTTTGTCAAGAACAAAACTATTCAGGTTAGTGGACAGAAACCAACATCTTCAAACACTAATCATAAGGTTTTTTCTGATCCACTACATGACCATGGGAAAGGAAAGGCCCCCAGCTCAGGTAACAAGATCAATACTGCAGCCAACTATGTTAGTGTTAAGCATGATTATAGTGGCCCAATCATAAATCACATCCGAGCTATCGATGAGCATGTCAACATGATCACCATAAATAAAACTCCAAGGTGTGTTGTCAAAAATTGTTGAACCAAAATCACCATCCAAGGTCCTCCATCACACTAGACACCACAAACATCCAAGCCGTAGTATAACTTACTTGACCAGCTAGGGAAGACCCCAACCCAAATCTCTATCTTGGAACTATTGTGTATCTCCCTCGATCACCGATCCATTCTAGACAAGGCTTTACAAGGCACGACTATCCCCATTGACCTTGATTTCAATCATTTCCAAGAGATGGTAGGCTACTTAACCAACAATCATCACACTACCTTCTCCAAACAAGACTATGCAACCGAGAAGAAAAATCATAACGACCTGTTAAACCTAGAAGTCCTTGTTTATAAAATGAAAGTCAGACGAGTCTTGGTAGATGAAGGAACAGGGTTAAATCTTTGCACTTTAAAATTGGTTAAGGCTTTAGGCTTCTTAGAGGCGTGTGTGGACACCACCAAGAGTATTTTCAGTAAGGATTACGATGATGAAGAACAAAAATCAAAGAGGGTTGTAACACTCCCTATTAGAATTGGGCCTGCAATTATGGATACAATCTTCCAAGTCTTGGATCTCACCCTCCCATACAACCTTTTGCTAGTTAGACCATGGATTCATGCTATGAAGGTAGTCCCTCCCACCTACCATCAATGTCTAAAATTCCCTTACAATGGCACTAAGATTACAATAAATGGTGACCTAGATCCTTTCCAATTTTGTACCAATCTACAAGAGATACCCCAATGCCAGGTGCCTGTAAATCATGAAGCTTCATCATCCAATTCATCTCACTATGTTGATCCATCCAATCTATCAAAAACATCCACTCCATCATCACTACCTTCCATTCCTAGGGTCA